>LPNX010690115.1:46817-77769 GCA_001517045.1 Pseudotsuga menziesii | reverse complement strand
TATATATATATATATATATATATATGTAATGTTTTTACAAAAATGGTAACGAGACCTCATCTGAAGCACGATGGATTTCAGGAAAATACAACATCATACAAAATCCTAAAGCTGTCTCAACTTTCAGTGATACATCATACAAAATCCTAAAGCTGTCTCATATTTCAGTAATACATCATGTAGGACACCATCTAGTGATGATCATTATAACACATGATAGCTCGTGCTACTCTACATAACAGTCAGCTAAAACGGCCTGACACTCTTGCAATGTGCCTCTGGTACCTCATCGAGAGGTCATCAATATCTGCATCTGGTATATCCAGGTTTAACCTCTCCAAGTTCTCCTCTAACTCTCCCAGTTGTTCATCACCTCGGTGAACAAACTGATCTCCCGCTCTCCTGTCCATTGGGGATGATCCCCAAGGTCGTGCTGCACCAACATATGCATGAGAATATTTAGGTCTTGTTACTACTCATAAAAACATAAAACATGAAAATATAAAAACATAATCAACATTTTAGAATTTTGTTTCTTACCGATGTCCCCCCACTCTGCACCGGGTGAGAGTGGTAGATCAGGGTCACCCCTGAAGTCAGTACCCGCATATGTGTGATCCTTAATCATGAGGATCTGGTCATCCAACCAGTGGAAAATTCCAGCATTGTACTTCACTTTGACTCTGCCGCTTCCCGCACGAGCACCAAGCTCTACCCACCTCAACATATGGGGGTCTTTAGGCCTCAACTCTTTAAATATCACTTGGGGCCTCAGGTGGGGCACCCGCTCAAAAAAGAAACAAGCTAAGATGGATCCATACCCAAATTGTTTTAGTTCCCCTTGCCAACATTTAGTCAGCTGGTCCTTGAAAACCAGAAGTAGTGCCTCTTCCCAGTTGAAGACAGTGGGTTCCATAGCTTCTATGGCATATAGTAAATGTGCTCTAGAGGCCTTGTGAGAACCTTGGCTTCCTGGCAGCCTTTGCATAGTGAATAGAATGGTGCGGAGTGGATCATCCACCACTTCTTTTATGGGGATCTTCTTCCCCAACATCCTAGTACCAGGCACACAATAACAGTTTATCAACTCCTGAGTGGTCACATCCCCTCCTCTAGGACCATTCAATCAAACATGAGCACCCTACCTGGACAATCCTATCAGAAAGTATATTTCCTCTACCTCTATGGTCCTTACATGAGCTCCAACCTCAAATTACGGTTGTTCAGGGTTCCACATGCGTAGGATATGCTCTAGCAGGTGCTCATCGGATATCATACTCGGAGAGTGGAAAAACTTCAAGAGGCCACAACCTCTCAAAGCAGCAATGCACCCCACATTTCCCTCAGCTAGGGAATCATCATTGTCATGTTGTTGTTCTTTCCATATAACCATTTTTTGACTGAATAAAACCTGTCAAAAACAACAAATGGGCTAGTTAAAACAACATTCAATCATCAAAATCATCAAAGAGCTTTTATCTTGGCTTGCCCATTTAGTTTTTCATCCTCACGGTTAGCACCGCCTATCCTCCATTTACACAGAGTGGTTGCACCGCCTGAGAGAAGATGAACTGAGGCAATTTTTATCAGGCACCACCTGTCCCGTAAGGGGCAGGAGCAATGCCCGTAATTCAGATTTAGGGCTTGCTCAAATACCCCTGAAACTCAATCCAAAGAAAAAAAGGGAATAATAAAGTGAAAGAGTAGGGCTCTAGCATCTACCTAGCTCTGACGTTACTCAAAATGGATGGTGGATGCTCCTGTAATTGCTCATTGAAGATCTGGCTCCAAAAGTCTCCCAAATGCTCTCACAAATTGGTAAATAGTAAAATGACTTGTTTTTTACTATTCAATTGGCTTTTAAATATATTTTTAAGGTTTTTCACATTATTATTAATATTTTTAAATCATTTTGCTATGGAAACACCCTTTAATATAGTTTATAAAGTCATTTATTTGAATGCTTAGGAGACTAATGGAATCTTTTAAGTCCTGCAGGGATGAAAAGATAAACAATAGTGTCTATGGAGGAGTTTGTTTTGGAATTTTTTTGTACTTCCATAAAATGGAAAAAGTCCCCGAGCGTTTGTTTTGACACTTTGGTCACACTCTTAGAACTCAGTATCAAATTTCTGAGTCTTTTTCTTATTCTTTTCAGGCTCGTAAAAACTTCTCATCGTGAAAAATAAACCTGATGAAGTCTCCTTTAAACTCTTTTCAAACTCCCTAAATATGAAAAGATTGTCGAGTACTTGTCTACTTCATACTCGTAAAATTATTTGAAGAGTCGTCTCTTCGGTGGTAGGTTATCTATTTTTTGTATGATTTAGTCTCCAGGGCCCAAAAAAGTATAAAATAATACCCCAGAGAACTCTTCCAGTCATGATTGGTTGGAGTATTCCTTTTTCGTAAATAGTCTGCCCGATATGAAAAGATTGTCTAGTACTTGTCTACTTCATACTCGTAAAATTATTTGAAGAGTCGTCTCTCCGATGGTAGGTTATCTCTTTTTTGGTTTGGACAGACTATTTACGAAAAAGGAATACTCCAACCAATCATGACTGGAAGAGTTCTCTAGGGTATTATTTTATACTTTTTCAGGCCCAGGAGACTAAATCATATGAAAAAGGACCCTTTGGAGTTTTCTTCCCTCTTCATTCAGACTTTTAAACATGAATGATACTGATTTTTCTTTCATTGGAATCGTTAAACTAAAAACTAAGAGACTCGTTCAGGGAACGAACCCCTCCTTTCTCAGGTTCGTGAAATATATGAGAATGGACTTGTCTTCAGACGAGCTAAAATGAGTGTTTGTTACCCTGTTTGGACTCATAAAAATGAAAAGAGGAACTCATCAATCATGATGGGAGAATTAAGGGAAGGGAATCAATTCATTTTGAAAATAAATGATAGTTGTTTGTCACCTTTGAACAAGGCACTTGTATGCATATCATTTAGTCAATTGGGTATTCAGCTAACCTACAAGTCGATCCACTTTCATGAGTCATGTCACTCCTTTGAGTTTCATGAAAGAATGCATTGTCTATTTTCGTATTGTGTGTCCTTCTGGTCCAGTCATGCTGCCAAGTCTATTGTCGTGCCACCCAATGTTCAAAGGGAGTAAGAAGTTTACCTCTGTAGTTAAAACATCCTTTGTGTCAGTAATTTTGAGTCAGTCCTATGGTTACATTATCTACCACATTCCAAAAATTTGTTCCAAGTTTCATGTCGTCGATGTGGGATTCATCATGGGCCTCCTTCGATGAGACTATTCCCTTCGACATCAGCTCATTATCTAGGAATTAGTCTTAGAAACAAGTTTAGTACCTTGAGATATGTATGCCTCAATGACAGATTCTCTCACTTTCAACATAGGTTCACATCATTGACTTTTGATCAAAATATTCCACTGAGTGTTCAACATCGAATCATCTATTCGCACTTAGTGGATTGTACTAGGGTACCTTGGGAATCATTGACATTAATGGTGATCTCCCTCGCACTTGTTAACGGTTCAAATCATTGACTAGTAATCAAGTGGTTTCTACCATGTTTGACTTCAGATCATTGTAATCACATGGATAGAATCGTACTTTGTGGAATATGAGACGAAGACTCTGGGTGTTTGTTTGAAAGCACTCATAGATTTCTCCCCAGGTTGCGATGGATTATATTGTATGAAGTACCAGCATGGATCCACATTTGTATGGTCATGTCTATGCTCAAATTTGCGTCTAGATGACATAGATCTACGTTGTATCTCTGGTATCTATGTCCAAGTATGATTCCTCTATCACATGGATCTATGTTGTATTCTAGTAGCCATGTTCATTATTCTCTCCCTTGGATCTGCCTTGTATTGGTCTGCAGCCATGGTGAAGACACATTTGCTCATGATTCAAAAGTATTGATGTATGGCAGATGCCTGGTTGATGTTGATCTCTGATCAAGCTGAATCTTGCCTCAAAGTGATAACTTGCTCCATCAAAGCTCTCGCCTATCGTATCCCTCTAGCCTCAAGCTTTTGGGGGCATTCTGTTATACCCAAATCTTGTCATCAACATGTGATAATATCCTAAACATCCATTTTTTCCTTCATTCCCAAATCTTGAAGTGAAATCCTTGATCCAGATATCAAACTTGCACATAAAAACCTAGCACCGCTTCTACCCTTAAGCCTAGGAGTGGTACCTTCTTCAGCACCACCTGAGTTGTGTTGAAGACAGGCAATGGCACATCCTTTTCTCTTTGTTTGAAGAGCAGTTCAGCCTTAGCACTACTATGTCATTATCGGAGAAGGAGTGGTGCCCTTCGTAAAAATTGAAAAAGAGAGACTTCACGAAGCTTCTAGATCAAAATATTCATGGCAGTCCTTATCCCTATTCACCTGGGTCAGTTGAGCTCAAGATTCATTCTTTGGGAATCTACTATCCACCTCACCCACCAAAATATAAACCATATATATCCATTTGAGGCCTATAAATATAGGCTCATACCCCATGGTTGAGGGGAGAGCAAAGTCATGCTTCCATTTTGACATTCGAGTGAGTATAGAGGAGTAAGTTTGAGCTATTGGGGATAATACATTGGTTTTGTGGAGGAGTGCATCAACATTAAGGCACAGGTTGTAAACTCTTTCATTATTTATCAATGCAAAGTTGATTCCTTTCCCATATACTTGTTATGTATAATATTGCATGTTTATTATCGGATTCCTTAGTCACCAATATAGATCTATAGATGATGTTCTGGTACTTTTGATCTTTTTTGTTTGATGTGTTTATGAAGGTATTTTCTTAGAGATCCTTTTCCATAGGTGAAGAGCCACATCATTCCATCATAGATCGTATTCCAGGTGTCTATAGTTTCTAGGAGAAGTCTTCCAACCTTGTTGTGAACTATTTGTTCGGTATCTTCACCATTCAGACAAGAGGAACAACTTTTGTCTGCAGAAGGTGTGAAATGCCTAACAACAAATATGGCAACCATACTAGGGAAGAGCTTCAGCAGATCTGATCTTCCTTAGCCTTCGAACACTTGTCGGAATCCAAGCTCCAGCGTTTTATCATTTCATTCAAATCTACCATCTAACCTAGTTAGGTTTTGGTTTGATATCATTAGATCTCTTCACATCTGGGCCATCCTGACTTTCTATGCTCTTTATTACTGTTAATTTATCATTTTTTGATGTTGGTTTTCCAACGTTTAACTTTGTTTTTTCTCCTTTGTTGTGTTTTGGAAATTTACAGGGAACTGCATATGTGTAGTGGGAAATAAGCGGTGCAACCGCATGTGAGCAGTTAGCAAGAAGCGGTGCCTCCTCATAAGCACTCTGTTAACAACACTCTAGAAGCAGTGCTAGGTAGTTTTTTCCAGACCTCTACTTTTTCAAAATTTTCAAATAAATTTTTGGTTTTTGAATTTCTTGTCTTCAGTTGGCTCTATTGAGACTTGTTTGCAAATACCTAACTGTTTCGAATCTGAAATTTCTGATGTGGTAAATTCTTGTTTGTTAGAATCAAAAGGCTAGGCAGCTCATCACTGACCATGGCAGGAACTTTCAGAACAAAATGATGGAAGAGCTTTCTTCAAAGTTAGGATGTAAGAAAGAGCACTCCTCTTCTTATTACCCTCAAGCGAATGGACAAGTTGAAGTAGTGATCAAGTCACTTAAGTCCATTCTCCAGCGAACCATCGCACAGAGCAAGAATAATTGGCATATCATGTTGTATCCTGCTTGTGGGCCTATAGAAGCACGGTCAAGACTACCACTATTTTTTCTCCCTATCAACTTGTGCATGGTGTGGAGTCGATATTACTGGTTGAATGTGAAATCCATTCTTTGAAGCTGGCTGTGGAGGTTTTACCAGAAAATTTCACATTGGAAGAATGCTTCGTCCACTTGGAGCAACTTGATGAGCGGTGTCGAGATGCTTTAGTGGATCTTGAGGTTAGAAATCATCGTGTTAAGGTCTAGTATGATAAGTCTCTCTGTCGTAGGAAGTTTAGTGAAGGTGACTTGGTCCTTTTGTGTGATCAAGTTAAGGAACCCTTGGGGGAAGGAACGTTCAACCTGATGTGGCATGGTCCCTACGTGGTTAAGCATGTCTTAGAGAAAGGTTCCTATGAGTTGGTGTATTATGAAAGGATAGCCTTGGTGGAGCCTAGAAATGGGCTCTATCTTAAAATGTATTATGCATGATCTTCAGCCAAGGCTGACTTTTTGTATATTATTGTACATTTTTGCATTACATAGTTAGGACTTCTTATGGTGATCGGGTCTACTGATTAGCTTTAGCTTGTTATGGAAGATGTTGATGGAGTCTTTCGTTTACATAGGATCCGCTAATGGTGCTAGCCGCCACACTCAAAACTCAGCTTCAGCTGCTTGGGTGATATATACTCCTACGGGTCAAGCATTATCTTTAGGAGGTGTATGTTTATAGCCTTTTTCGAACAATGTTGCTGAATATAATGCCGTGATTGAGTTATTGCAGGATGCCATTTCACATGGTGTTATTTCTCTTGAGGTACGTCTTGATTTTTAGTTAGTGGTTTCACAACTTAATGGCATGTATCATATTAGGGATCTAAAATCGTTACAAATATTCTTGCGTATAATATTGCTAGAACAACAATTTGAGAGTATAACATACATTCATGTTCCAAGAAATTTTAATCAAGTTGTTGGTTCATATGCTAAGTATGTACTAGATTGGCATTTGTTTCACAAACACGTTTTACACATCTAAATAGAATAAATAATCGATCATCATAAATATTTTTTCATTAAGTCCAAAAATGGTGACATCATAATACATAAGTGTCATATACAAAATTGGGGCTTCCGAACCACCAAAATATACTATACGGTCGTCCAAAATATACACCTAGGTCTCTAAGCCTGAGGTGGAGGAGGGTGTTGATCATGGTAGCACACCATGGCTCTAGCTAGCCGGTGAATTAATCGAACCCATTCTCATGGTACTCCAACCACCTAGCGTTGCATAGCCTCAGGAAAGTCCTCGACTTGCGCCATGGGAACCCTGTGTGTCAAGCAAATGAAGTTTGTGTTAATTATTTGTAGATTCCACTCCGCATCCACACCCATAATCTCATCACCTCTTCCCCTCTGTCAATGACAAGTAAATCATTTTGGCCATTGTGGTCCCACATCTGCATGTACATGACAGAGTTTCATTGTGTGTCGTCACACCAAAAACATGTCTTTTGATTTTATATATCAAAAAATACAAAAAAAATTAATAACTCAAAAAAAAAAGTGATTTGGGATTTGTTACCCATGTCTCCATATGATGATCTTGGTGGTAGGGGCATATCTAGATCTCCGTGGATGTCTATCCCTGCATAGGGGTAGTCGTCTATGGTGATGATTTGTCTCTGCCACCAGAGAAATAAGTCTGATGGGTAGGGGTTGGCCACTCTTCCCCCTCCCAGTCTCCGCATGACATTGGCCCAGTGTAGCTGAGCCAGATCCCTAACTCCATGTAGAGTAATGTCAACTATAGGGCTTATCCCTGGTACCCTCTCAAAAATGAACGCACTCAGCATATTGCCGAACCCAAAGTTTCGTACCCTTCCCATCTTGCAGTAACTGAGTTGCTGCTTCATGTTGCTTAGTAGCAAGGTACTCCAGTCATATATCATAGGTCGCATACACTCTACTGCATAGAACATCAGTGGACTTGAGGCCTAGTGGTGTGATTCCAAACCTGTGATCCTTCCTAATGCCAATAGTATGGCTTTCAGTCCCAAGTTCTGAACTTCATTTTTTGGGATTTGACTCCCAACCTTCTCTGTATCGAGAAGGAAATACATAGCTATGTATTACATTATAGTAAACCTACCTCCTGGCCCACAGGATTGGAGGTTCACCACCTCCCCTTGTCGAGACAAACCTGTGATAAAATATATGTCCTCAACCTCAATGCTGAGTGACATTTGATCCAACTAAAAGCTTTCAGAATCTGGATCCTAATAGTCTACTCACAACTAGAGTAGTCTTGTGTTGGATCTTAAGCTTCCAAGGTGCCAAAACTTATACAAACCACAAGCCCTTGGTGCTTGTTGAGCCATTAGATCTCCTTGTGCTTCCTCCTCAACATTTGCATGTTCCCTCTCTCTCCATTTTAACACCATCCTGCACAAAAAATTTTGAGTTTCATCAGCATTTCACTTTGAAAATCACATTTGCGGCCCTATACGTGACTATTTTGAGAACATCCGCGTATGTATGTGGGTATAGTGGTGTTTTCCACATATGCCCATCCCTATACAGAGAAAAGACCTGATTTTCACGTGGGCTGAAACGCACATTTTGGGGTGGCCTAAACAAAAAATTTGACCACTGAAATTAAAAAAAAAATCATGAAAGTGAAAGAGAAGGGCTAGGGGAATTACCTGGACCAAACGCAGAGTGATTTCGTCGGACGATGCTCCCGGAATCAGCTCTTGAAATTTTGGACACAAATGCGCTATGGAGCCTGTTTTGAGTGTGGTTTGACCGAGACTTCGACCCGCTCGTGTCTATTACAAGTATCATGTCTAAACTGGCATATAGGTTAGGATTTCACATCCGCTTGCATTTTGCATGACCTTATGACCGTTTCATATTAACCTTAGGTACGAACCTATTCCGTGATGTCATGAAACCTTCTTGTTGTTATTAGAAATGGCATTATGTGAATGGTAGAGCTTTCCTAAACATGGGTGCCCTAGTTAGATCCCATATTGCATTTGGTGCCCATGCCGACATTTCTCCTTTAGGTTGTGGGAGTCCTTTTAGTCCCGCCATGTCTTTGAGCAAGAGCTTTATACTCCTCTTGAACTTTATGCTAGACATTTCCCTTGGGACTCCCTTGTATATATCAAGTTGTAATTGCATTTTCATGATTTTTTCTTGCCTTCTTGAGCTTTATGCCAGCTCCCTGACATTGAGTTATTAACCATAGAGCCTGAGCTTGTCTCATGTATAGCCAGGAAGAGCCTTTTTATATATCTTTTGTAGTTTGATCATCCATTTTACCGGGGAGACCTTACCCTAAGTTTTTTTATCATGCACATATATCCTTGCATTGGGCATAGGCATGTTCCACTGCTTGGAACTAGTTTACTTGTCCCCTCACACTCGCCTCCTCCTAGATTTTTACTATAAATCACCTTTATTATTTTTCAAGCTTTTCAAAATATCTGAAAAATTCCAAAAAAAAAAAATTTAAACCAAAAATTGGGATAGGAAAAGATGTTATCTTTGGCAGCACTTGAGTCATGTCTCCTTTGAACAAAACATTGTATATCACATCCGTTGGTTGGGTATTATTTTGATTTTAGGAGCTGTACTCATTACTCTGAGTTTATCTCCATCGACTGGTTAAGCTTCCAGTCCTTATGGATCCTTTGTTGATGCCCCCTGTGTCATAGAGATGTCCCAATTTTCATATCGATTCCATGCTTCCTACCTTCAGTCACCATTCTCCTTTATGCTCTTGTTCGAAGGAAGTTGAAGCCTGAGTCGGCCATTCCTCAATTATCTTGACTTTGCATGTCGACCATTCTCGGTACTGTTACTGGTTTGTGCACATATTTTTCTTCCACATTATACAACATTGTTGAGTACCTCATGTTGGTTGATAGGGGATTCCTTAACACCCTCCTTCCAGTGGATTCCATTCCATCGACATCAGAACATTTATTCTGGAATAGGATTCTAGAGTCATTTGAGTGCCTTGAGACTTACAGTCATTAGTGGTAGGTTCTATCACCATCGACAGTTTCATGAATACATCAATGTCCCCTGATCAATGGATTCTTCCAAGTGTTCAACCTCAATGCATCTATTCACACTTTTTAGATTGCACTCTGTACCTTGATTCCCATTTTCATTATCGGTGGGTGATCTCGCGTCTGTTAATGGTATACATCAATGACCGGTAATCAGACGATGGACTACTATGTTCGACCTAAACACATCTATTCACATAGTAGGTCATGTACTCGTAGCGTTTTGGGTAGAAGACCTTCCAGCTTGGTGGCATTCCATATATTCTACCTCCTTGATCGTGCCAGTGTTCATAAGATTTTGGCTCTCATGATTTGATTCTAGTGTATATCAGACATCTTTAGCTATTATGGATATCTCGATCCATTGTGTATCTTCAGCATTTATGGAGATCTTGATCCATTGTACATCTTCATCCACTTTGGAGATCCTGATCTATTGTATATTGTATGTGGTGATGACCACACATGTCACATTTTGTATATAATGCCTATTCATGGCCATTTTACTCTGATGTATCTGGGACTGCTCTATGTATTTGTAGTCATTTGCAGAGATTTATCATTGTATTGTACTTATGAGTAGTTGGTTCTTCCAATTGGGTCTTCATTACTCCACTTCTGGGATGGATTTTATAATGTATTTCGGCCATCATGTTACCCCTTTGACCTCACACATTAGGGGGCATCTATTATAGTTGATTTTACCACACACGGTTGACCACAGGTTGATGGACTTCCATGTCCCTCTGCAAACTCTTTAGACCCCATGGACTCATATTACCCTTTGATGATCCAAGTTCATCCTTTAAAAACCTCTGTTTATTACTGTAGGTGAATTTTAATCCCATACTCACGTGTCCATGCGAATTTTGACCTCAACCCCACGTACATCAAGATGTGTGCATAAGTCCAAATGTTTTTGGATTTTTCCTCATAGGAGTCCAGATAACTTGACTCTTGGCCTTCCAAACTCCTTGAGAACGCTCGGATTTGACCCTCCATTACCCTCTTGGAGTGCTATATAAGGAACCCCTTGGATACATTGAAGAAGAGGAATTGAAGAGCAAGTAAACTATAGTCCATTGTTGCCACAGTTTGCATATACTTGATTCTGCATCCCTTTGTCCCTTTGGAGCACTTTGTGTTCTTCCCAAGCCTTCCTTTTATTGTGATATTTCTATTGATAGATGGAGGATTGAGGTGGTGGAGGCCCAAGTGGAGGACTCGGTTTCTCCAGTTCATAGACGTGCCGACAGAGGTTGTCACTATTGTAATCTCTAATTTTATTAATAGAAATTATCTTTTCCTGTCCAATAATGTGCAATTGAATATGAATATTGAATCCATGGATATGTTTAATTGTTTATGCATCATTGAATATATATGCTAGAGTAGGTATAACACATTATTATATAGCATTCTTGTCTTGTTTGATGTTGTTGAGAGCGAATTGCTAATACAAGCGTGAATTGGAAAGCTCAATGAGGATCTACTTCAAACTTTCAGGACAAGGTAAGACTTGATATCCCTTAGTGTTAGATGTTTGGTTTCTATTGAATATTGGGAAAGGTTGATTTCTAGTGTCAAATCTAACTTTTGTGTTACACCCCAAGCCATATGAAGTTTCTCTCCGTAACAATGGGTTCATGAAGACACTTGGAAGCATGTGGATCTTTTTATGACTAGATTCTCCACACACTTGGCATGATCTTCATCCAAATTTGAACACATGGGAAATGTAATGTTATTGGAGGGTGGTGTGGTGTCAAATATAATATAATGAGCCAAGGAATTCGAATTGGTAAAGTAGAGTAACTCCCATGGAAGAGGAAGATACTAGAAGACAATGTGTGCCATTTGGAAGGAAATTCCATGCACTCTATGACAACAAATGATGAAAGATTCTATGACAAGTTGAAAAATTCAGACCTGATTGCAGACATATGACAAATATGACATGACAGGGATAAAAATAGCCACCAAGAGGTCGAATTTAGATTTAGAGGCAGCCATTTTAATTTGGGGAAGATTTGGATCACGAAGAGGAAGACAAGTGTAATGAGAGTTACTAAACCACTAAGATGAGTTGGAGCAATACCATGGAGGGAAATTAGACCTTAGAAGTCCTCATGAATTTAATAAAATTATTTCATGAGGAAGGATAATGGGTTTTTATCATTTTTTAATTGGCCTTTTGCATTTTGGAGATATTTTGCTTATACATTGCACGGTGAGTGTTCACTCTCCCTGCTTGTGAACCAATTTTGAGGGTGTTGGATTTATTTCCAAATTTGTTGATGGAGGGGCCATTCATACATATAATTAGATATTAATGAAGTATTTTTATTTTCAGGTTGAATTTCCATACATTCAAATTCTCATCTATCTCCCTATTCTCTCATTCCTTCTTCTCCATTCCCCCACACTCCCATGTTGAGGGCACACTTGTTGGAGTGGTGCTTGTGGTTTGCTAAGCATAGTTGATGCCAAAAAATTGATCTAAGATTTATGGATCTATAATATCATATCCATATGATTTGTAACTCTAAATATAAGAAATACATATATGAAAGGCTTGTATTCCCCATGCTATTGAATAACTAGTTTTCATGGATTTGGCTTCAATCTTGAAGTAGTTTTATATCAGATTTGTATGAGGGATATTCGATGAGTTTTATGATGTTTTGAAATATATATATTATGTATTACACTATAATCTATTTTAACTATTCTCTATGTCTCTAAATACAAGAAATCCATCTATGAAACTCTTGCAATTCCATGCTATGAAATCAATAGTTTTCATGTATTTGACTCCCATACTGAATGAGGGTTGTATACCAGACTTGCATGAAGGGATTTCAATGATGTGTAATAATTTTTGGGAATAAATTTTTATGCTGTATATGTTCTATCTATGTCACATATTGATCTTAACCTTTAACTTTACCTTTCATATGTCAAAATCGAGTTAGTCATGCAATTTCCCCATAAGCAATTTCTGTGAAGATGGTCATGCAAATGTTGCAATTTATAATCAGTTTAAAGAGATAATAACCATGATTAATTACAGAACCTAATGTATTATATTCATCCCCATATTCTTTTTCTCAAATTTGGGAGGTCCGTACTGCATTTGGAGAGCCAAAAGTGTCATCTACCTTTGGGGGTTTTAACATCGATTTCCTAGTGTTTTTGTCCTTCTTTCCCTATGGCCAAAAATAAATTTGCAGAAGAAATTGTAAAGTGTATGAGAATTCATATTATTAATTAGGATGTACTAATATCCCTCAATATTTTCCATACATAATTTTAAGTCATTTGGGTGCATTTGGGTCAACCAGGGTTTAACTAGTCTAAAGCTAGAAATTGGCCAAAGTTGTGCAAACTTGAGTAACATGTCAAAATGAATGTATGATTTGAAAATTGAGTGTCTGAGGTATTTTATTATGTGTTAAATCCCATATTAACCCTCCATAGTAATGTTGTAAAGGTTCAGTGGTGTTTGGAACCAAACCAAGAAGGACTAGTTGACCACATTTTCCTAGTAAATTTGCACTATTTATCCTTCCCCAAACAAGGTTTCAGAGGTATAAAGTCAGATACAAAGTCTCCATAAACCACCTTGGGATGTTTTAAGACTCACCATACCATTTCCTTTAAAATTCGGTACCATTTGGTGAAATTTGGAACCCTCTAGAATCATGACTAGTTAAGCTTGAATTTTGCCCAATTTGTGCTTTTCTCCAAAATTCCAAGTAGGGAAATCACAGTGGTATCAAAACATTGTCATTTCACTCATGAATTAATACCATACATTGAGGAAAATGTTTCATACATGTCTTACTATTATGAATATTCCTATGAATATGATTATGAATAGTATGAAGAAGAATGTGAATGGCACGAGAAAGAGTTGCAATCTTGCAACACTTATTACAATTTCATGAGGGATGAGGGCTATTCTTATGACCCTGTGTATTGTAAAGTTTGATATTCCAATCCACTACAATATACTCATATGGGTGAATTATAAATCTTAATAGAAACATGTAAAACTTTACCCCAACGATATCAAACATATCTTAATGTGATGGGAGAGGCCTCTAAGTACTACCCTTTTGAAGACTTTGCTAAGTGGGTGTTTGGATATAAGAATAATAGTGCATATGTAGACTCATTAAAAAAATAAACCTACTTGTGAAAAGGGAAAATATTTATCCTTCCCTATAGATGAGGAAATTCTAGACAAGTTTTTGGACCAATTGTAGAGGTTGTGGAAAACATTTCGGCCTAAAGAAGGTGAAAAGAACTTAGATACACCATTAAAGTAAGAAACATAGAATCATGAAGTGGAGCATCGATAACTTCATTGGGTGATTTAAGAGAATAATATCAATAGGTAGGTGAAGACAAGCACACAATCCTGACTGATGGTGGTTGTGCAAATCAAAGAGAATGTATTGATGGATCCTTGCACAGTGAAGGAGTACTTACTGATGGGTTCTCACAACTCTAAGTTGGTGACATAGAGATAATATTTGAAAATTTTTTTGCATTACATATTTATCATGAGAAAATATATGAAGACCTTGTGGAATATAATGAAGAACCAATATCAATTCCCCCATCACCACTTGAGCTTCAAGATGTTGATCAAATCAAGAAGAAAGAAGAAGAGGAGGTTCTCTCTCATGAACCATCCTTCACTAAAGGGTATTTGAATATGAGTACAGGAAGTATCCATGAGGCCCTTATCATACTCAATGACACTGAAACATTGGTGTCAAATTATTTTTGGAAATTTTATTCATTGGAGGAGCCATCCTTCCTTGAAGACATGGAGAATATTCAAAGAGCAATGTGCAACATCGAATGTAATTTCACTTCTTTTATTTTTGATAGAAAAAATGGGGTTGGTATTAGAGAATGGTTACATGAAGCATACTTGAATAATAATTGAGATATTCATAATCTCAAATTTCAAAATGAGAAACTTCTTGAGACATTGGAATATACTTGTTCTTCCTCCTATGTTTCAGATTGTCATATGGTAGATTTCTTGAAGGATTATCATGACATGATGGATCATGAGAAGCATGGAAAATTGTAGGTTATTGATGAGTTTAAATATGGGCTTGATAAGATCCAATCACTTGTTGTGGTGGAAGAGGAGATTGAGCTACCTTGATAAAGGTTACACACTTTTGGAAGAGGTGCATGATTCCACTACCTTGGAACAAACATATGAGGATTAAGTGTCACAATTTTGAGGGATTTGCATAATCCTACCCCTATGGAGACTTCACAGGATGATTTTTTTTCACTTTCTAATCCTTTGGGTGATTCGGTTCTTTATCCTATATCCTACACTTCCATATTTTGCAGCATTCATCCTAATGAAGTATGGGTGAAAGGTTTCTTTTTTATGGTGCCACATGAAGAGTATGGAATTCCTATATCTCCTTTTCATGATTACATGACTATAGTGCCATATTTTTTACATTTTCAGTAGAATCCTTTGTTACATTATGATGATATACATATTCAAGGGTGTAGTGATGAGACTTCTTTGAGCCACTTAAAGTCTTCATGTTTTCTTTGCTCCTTATTTGGCTCAGATTTTGGTGGAGGTTCGTCATTCACTTCTTGGATGAAATAACACATGGATGATTATTGTTTTGATGCATCTTACATTATTTTGGAGCAGCATTATAGGACATGGGATCCTCACCTATGTCATTGGAGCAGATTTGATATAATACCTGATGCCTGTGTGTATGGGCCACATGATGATCTACTTACTTGGATGTACAAGCACTTTCATGATCCTTTGATGCAATACCTTCTTGATGAACAATTTTATGATGTAGTGATGTAATTTAACTATCTATATTTTGTACTTGTGATGTTTGGAAGGGTGCAATACAAGCAATGGGATCCGGGTATTGCTTGGTTTCAATTTTGGGGGCAACAAGAAGTAGGGAATATTGAGTCACCACTTGAGAAGGTGATTGTAATTAGAGTATAGCAGCAGAAATCATGGTGTTTCCTCTTTGAAACTTTCTTTGAATCTTGGAAATTCAAGTTTGGCAACTTAGTACCAACTTCAAAGAATTATACATAAGCAAAAAGGGATGAAAGTTCCTAAAAGGTTTCCAAAAGATGGAGGCAAATATTATTTGTGAAAAATTTATTTTAATGGATTTAATCAATCCTTTTGGTGTTGGTGGTGATTTAATAGGATCTATAATTATGCAAAGATCCACATATCTTTACTTTTGGAAACACACAATTGTAGTACATGAGTGCCACTACTCAAATTGAAACTAAGGTTTGAAGCAAAGTTTTGGAAGGAAAGAAGTTTATTCAAAATCCATGTTTGAAATTGATTGATGACAAGAAATATTGAGTGGGGAGGAGTGTTATGGCCCCAATTACATAATTTCTAAATCATACTATTTGCAAATAATGTTTCACTAACCTACTAGTTCCATAGGTTAAGATGGAGACATAAATTTTGTAACAAGGGGCTATGGGACCCAAAAGGAATTTAGTTTACCATATTATAATTTAAATGGGTCACATAAATGATAATTTATAATAAAATAAGGTATCATGGGTTCATGAAGACACTTGGAAGCTTGTGGAGCCTTTGTATGACTAGATTCCCGACACACTTAGCAAGATCTTCATCCAAATTTGAACACATGGGTAATGTGATGTTATTGGAGAGTGGTGTCGTGTAAAATAGCATATAATGACCCAATGAATTGTATTGGTAAAGGAGAGTAACTCCATGGAATATGAAGATACTAGAAGACAATGTGTGCCACTTGGAAGAAGATTCCATGCACTCTATGGCAACAAATGATGAAAGATTCTATGACAAGTATGACAAATTCAGAACTGATTGCATACATATGAAAAATATGACATGACATGGCTAAAAATATCCACCAATAGTTCTAATTTTGGATTTACATGCAACCATTTGAATTGGCGAAAGAATTGGAGCCTTAAGAGGAAGACAAGTGTCATGAGAGTTACTAAACCACTAAGATGAGTTGGAGTAAGACCTTGGAGGGAAATTCGACCTTAGGAGGCCTCATGAAGTTAATAAAAGGATTTCATGAGGAAGGATAATGTATTTTTATAATTTTTTAATTTTCCTTTGTAATTTTGGGGATATTTTGTTTGTCCATTGCACGGTGAGTGTTCACTCTCCCTACTTGTGAACCAATTTCGAGGAAGTTGGATACCTTTCCAAGTTGGTTGATGGAGGGGAAATTCAGACCTCTAATTGGAGATTAATGAAGTATTTTTAGTGTCATATTGAAGGTACATACATTCTAATTCTCAGCTATTTCCCTATTCTCTCATTCCTTCTTCTTCATTCCCCCACACTCTCGTGTTGAGGGCGCACATGTTGGACTGGTGCTTGTGCTTTGCTGAGTATATTTGATGCCAAGGATTTGATGTATGATTTATGGATCTGTAATATCATTTCCATATTATATATCAGCCGAAATATCAGAAATACATGTATGAAAGGCTTGCATTCCCCATGCTATTGAATAACTAGTTTTCATGGATTTGGCTTCAATCTTGAAGTAGTTTTATATCATATTTGTATGAGGTTTATTCTCTGAGTTGAATGATGTTGTGAAATAAATATATGATGTATTACTCTTTAATTTCATGTACCTATTCTCTATGGATCGAAATACAAGAAATACATATGTGAAACTCTTGCAATTCCATGTTATTAAATCACTAATTTTCATGTATTTGGTTCCCATACTAAATGAGTTATATACCAGACTTGTATAAAGGAATTTCACTGATGGTAGTGATTTTGGGGAAGAAATTTGTTTTTTTTTATATGGTATATATATTACACATCCTTATCTGAACCTTTAACTCTACCTTTCATATGTCATAATCGAGCTAGTCATGCATTTTCCCCATAAGCAATTTCCCTGAAAGTGGTCATGCGAATGTTGCACTTTATAATAAGTTTAAATAGATAATACTCATGATTAATTACATCCCATGATTTTTAATATTAAAACCCATATGTTTTTCTCAAAATTGGGAGGCCCGTACTGCATTTGGAGAGCCATTAGTGCCATCTACCCTTGGGGTTTTTAACATCGATTTCCTATTGTTTTTGGCCTTCTTTCCCTATGACCAAAAAGCAGTTGCAGAAGAAATTGGAAAGTGTATGATCATTCAAATGATTAATTAGTATGTAATAATACCCCTCAATCTCTTCCATACATGATTTGAAGTCCTTTGAGTGCATTTGGGTAAACCTGGGTTTCACTAGTCTAAAGCTAGAAATTGACCAAAGTTGTGTAAAGTTGAGTAACATGTCAAAATAAATTTCTGATTCATCCATTGCATGTGTGAGGTATTTTATTATGTTTTAAATACCATTTTATAGCTCCATAATAATTTTGGAAAGGTTCGGTGGTGTTTGGAACCAAACCACGAAGGACTAGTGAACCACATTTTCCTAATAAATTTGCATTGTTTCTCCTTAACCACAAACAAGGTTTAAGAGGTATAAATTAAGATAAAAAGTGTCCATAAACCACATTGGGATTTTTTAAGAATCACCATATCATTTCCTTTCAAATTCGGAACCATTTGGTGAAAGTTGGAACCCTCTAGAGTCATGACTAGTTAAGCTTGAATTTTGTCCAATTTGCGCTTTTCTCCAAAATTCCAAGTAGGGACATTAAAAAAATAAAAAGAAGGATACAAAGGAATTGAAAAATCAATTTAAACTAAAAAATAGATTCATGGCATAAATTTCACACAAATCGGACAAGAATTGAACATAATATCATTACATCAATCTTCATTAACATGTTAGTAATACAATAGTCATACAAGAAGGAGAATTCGAAAACCGTGGATAAGATTCAAATTCACCAACTCAAATTGACTGATGTGCTATCTAAGTGTGGGAATAATCACAGTTGCATCTCGCTAGTTTAACTCCGAATAACTCATTTAGTTCACAAGCAGTTAACTGATGAGGTGGGTGAACAAAAGGTGCCACACTGCCTTGAATCATGCAAACTGGCGCTAGGGTGACTAGCACTGAACTAAATAGTGGTAACCATAGAAAAATGGAGGTGATTGTTGGTGGCACTTAGAAAGGGTTCCTAAAATGTAGGTATTTGCACCAATGGCACCAAAACTCAAAACTATAGATGACTCCTATTCATTTCCCCCCTTACTCTACTAAAGTGATAATGATCTTCTAATATAGGAAAAAAGAACAAATAGACTATGTGAATAAAGGGAGGATTAATTAATCTTAACACTCCCCCCCCTCCCCCCCTTAATCCTAACTTTGGACAACTTGGACCCTATCAAGTAGGCCAAAAGTCACCCATATAATCTAAATGAAATGAAAAATATTACTTAATAAACAAGGAAATAGGGAAAACCTCATGGGAACCCCCTCCCCCTCAAAATAAGTAGGAAATTAGGAACAATGAGTCAGGCCTTTACACCAAGAAGAGATCTGAGGTAAACAAATCTCTTTTCAGTGAAGGACTTGGTAAAAATATATACAATATGCTCCTCTATAGGGAAGTAATGTAGTGTGATAGTATTTTCATGCACTAGTTCTCGAATTTAATGCATGTGTACTTCAATATGTTGTGTTTGCTGATTCTGAACTGGATCACTCAATATATTGATGGAGCCTTTGGTTCCAAGAAAAACAAGAACAAAAAGTTTGAAAAAACTAAATGCTCTTACTACATGAGAGGATTTCATCCAGAAAGTAAGTGTATGAAGAAGACCATTGACCAATTGTCTAAGATCCTTGAACATAACAACATTTTCCTTCCTCAAGGCACAAAGAAGTTTAAAGCTGGAAACCAGACTGAAGAACATGAGAGGTTCCATGCCTTGAAAGAAGGATTCACTCAGTCAAAGGCTTATTTGATTGTTTCAGGAGCTTCCAACCACATAGTTTCCTCCAAATAATCCTTCACCTCTATGGATATCTATGGAGGACCTATCATACATATGAGGTATGATTCACATATCCTAACTATCGGGAAAGGATCCATTAAACTTTATCATGGATAATTCCAAATTTTTCTATATGTTCCCTCCCTTGCAGCAAACCTGTTGTATGTATACCAAATGACACATATAGGCTCTCCCAAGAGAGTCACATTTGATTTTGACTTAGTAGAGGTATTAAATATATGAAATGGGAATATTATAGCGAAGTGTGTTCCAAACCATGCCTATAAGGAATATGCATTCTCACTCTTTCTTCCATACTCAAATCCAATGCTAGCCGAAGCAAAAAAAGGTATAAACTCTCCTTCATTTCCATTTGCAGATGATGATGCATTATCTAATGTTTCTTATTTAGAAAATGAGGAACAAGATCAACATTATCTTGATATTGAGATTAAACCTCAAGATAATATAGATCCATATCCAACACCTATTTGGAATCATAGGCCTAAATGGGCCCGAAATATCATTAAAGCAGCTAGGAATGTTGTTGGGGATCCAAATGACAGATGAAGAATGAGGTCCCAGTATCAAAATGAACATGTTTCACTCTCCCATTCATATCCACTTCTCCCATATAGGTGTTTCATGATGGTGGGATCATATCCTCAATCATTCAAAGAGGCTTTCCATGATCCAAGATGTAAAGAAACTATGGATGAGGAATTTGGTTCGCTACAAGAAAACCAAACCTGGGAACTTGTCACCTTGCCTCCTAGGATGAAGTTAGTCCAGTGAAAATGGGTTTACAAGACCAAGCTAACATCATATGGAACCAAAACCAAGTACAAGGCTTGGTTGGTGGAAAAAGTATACTCACAAGTCTGTGGGATGGAATACAATGAGGCAATCACTCCAGTAGCAAGAATGACTCCATTAGACTAGTATTGGTAGTTGCAGCTTCAAAGAGGTGGGAGGTACATCACATGGATGTGAAGAGTGCCTTACTCCATGGTGACCTGAAAGAGGAAATATACATGAGACAGCCTGAGGGGTACATTGAAGATTCATCCTTAGTCTACAAACTAAGGAAATATCTCTATGGGATCAAACAAGCCCCAAGGGCATGGCATTCCAATGCATGCCTTTTTCATGTCACATAAATTTGAGAGTTGTATATCTGACTCCAATGTCTACATGCAACAGAAAGGGGGTGCATTGTTGTTGATTGTCCTATATGTGGATGACTTTCTCATTACTAGCAGCTCTGCTGCTGGATTGAGAAGCATCAAGTCATCTTTGAGTGAAGCATTCGATATGATAGATCTAGGACTGTTGAAACAATTCATTTCTCTCGAAGTAAGTCAAAAGACTTCAGGAATCATGATCCCAAATTCTATATATTCATCATATATTCTTAAAAGATTCCACATGGAAGATTGTAAAGCATCACATTTTCCCTTCCTATCTGGCATCTGGCTCTGATACCATGTAAGGTTTTTCATTACACCAAAACCTATAGATGTTGATGAACATATGAAATTAAGCACAAGGCCCTATTATCAGGAGTGGCAGTTAGTCCACATTTTTATATTCCCAGAGGTGCGGTGGTTATACCATGTGGTTGTACCTATACTCCAACACCCCCCCCTCCAATGTAGCTCAGGGAAATTGAACCTGAGACCTCATCTTTGATACCATGTTAAATTTCATGAACCATATATCTACAGGCCTGAATGAAAGCAATTTGAAAAGAAGGATGCAGTGGAATTGACAAATCAATGTAAATTGAACAATAGATTCATGGCGAAAATTTCACACAAATCAAACAAGAATTTAATGTAATATCATTGCATCAATATTCATTAACATTTTAGTAATACAATAGTCACACAAAAAGGAGAATTCAAATACTGTGGATAGCATTCAAATTCGCCAACTCAAACTAACTGATGTGCTTACTCACTGTGGGAAAAATCACAACTGGAGATCACTAGTTTAACTATGGATAACTAATTCAGTTCATAATCAGTTAACTGGTGAGGTAGGTGAAAAAAAGGCACCATGTTGCCTTGAATCATGCAAACTAGAACTAGGGTGAATGTAAGTGAACTAACTAGTGGAAATCGAAGGATAACTGAACATGACTGACTACCTACCACAGACAACTAAAGGTGACTGCTAGTGGCACTTAGAGAGGGTTCCTAAAATGTAGGGATTGACACCAATGCCACCAATGGCACCAAAACAAAAAAGTGTAGATGACTCATGGGAATGTCTCCCCTTACTCTAATAAAGTGATAATGACCTCCTAATCTAGGCAAAATGAGAAAATAGACTATGTGGGTAAAGGGAAAATTAATTAATCTTAACAGGGTCCAAAACCTTCTAGATTTGGTTTGAGGCCTTAAAAACCATTTTGGGGGTCAAAAAATTGTGAGCTTAGATATCAACTTCTTGACATCGTTCTACACACCAAGATATCTACAATGGCACAAAAAATCACCCCAAGCAGAGTTGGCATGCAAAAGTTATGCCTCCTGTAAGTTTATCTACCCTATTAACCACCATGGTATTGAGTGGATGCCAAATTAGTTTCCATTACACACATATGTTGAGCTAGTCACAATTAGACTTTTAAGAAGATTCTAGAGGGTCCAAACCCTTATGCTAATTGTGAGTTTAGGCATGAAAAAACCCTAACCCTAACCCTAAATGATTATTAGAATATGTTAAATATTGGGATGCCAGGAAAGGAAGGAGAGTCTACTCTTATTGTATTGTTTATTGTTTCATAGTTTAGCAAAGCATATAGGAGTTGGATATTAAATCATGTGAAAAATGAAGTAGAAGATATTTTACCAGCCATTGAGGCCACAATGTCCATGGGAACTCCACAGTAAGTTCCATTTTCCTTGTATGTGCATTTCATATTTGAGAATAAAATAGAAGAGTGTAGGCATTACATTCTAGTTGGGTTTTCGTTATTTTGGGATTTCCCAAGGCACATCTTGTTTTCATTATGAGGATGGTGTGTTATTTTGCTTTTTTATTTCAATTTCAATATATTTTAGCACTAGGAAAGTAATATTAAATATGCATTCTAAAGTAAATCACTAAACAATAATACAATGTATAATATTATAATATCTATTATGAAGAACTTTTCCAATGGAATATCCATGGTAGTTTACATATCACACATTTTTCTTGCCAATTTTTCACTATTAAAATCCAAATTTGCAAATTTAAAATTCAATATATTAGTATTTCCAAATGTTGATTTTGCACTTTGAGAACATTGATATTAACCTATCTTGTTAAAAACAGGTGACAACAATTCTCTCAGTGGATGCATAACGAAATTACCGAAATAATTTAGTTTGTACAGTTAAGAGTAACCGTGAAAGAAATGTATATATTTCTTGTATTCTTGTAGAGAGGGAGTTGGAGAGTTGTGAGCTGTTGTAATCTTCATTTATTGAATAATAAGAAGACTGATACCATTGCTCCATGGATGTTTCCCTCTCGGGGGTTTTACCACAGTAAAATGTTGTGTTCATATTAAATGTCTCTTATTTAATCTGCGTATTATTTTCTCTCTGGATCTCAAATCCAATAAGTGGTATCAGAGCAGGTGGTAGTGAAGGTTGTGTCGTGTGCAGAGGTAGAGACCAGCTGTGAAGACTGTGTTGTGTGTAGAGGTAGAGACCAGCCGTGAAGGTTGTGCCATGTGCATAAATAGAGGAAGACCCAACCGTGAAGGTTGTGTGGTTGCCTTTGTGTATCAGCATGCCCAAGATCTGATTTGTTGCTCCTAGATCCTTCATATCAAATGTCCTAGCCAACTGAGCCTTTAACCTGCTGATTTCAAACATTCTCTTGCTTGCGACAAGCATATCATCAGCATATAACACCAAAATAGTGAACATGTCATTTTCCAACTTTTTAAAGTACACACAATGATCATACTCACTTCTAGTAAAATTCTGGCTCACCATGAAAGAATCAAATTTATTGTACCATTTCCTGGGAGACTGCCTTAGGCCATACAATGATTTTCTGAGCTTGCAAACAAACCTATTGTTGCAATTCTAGACGAACCCTTCGGATTGTTCCATGAAAATTTCCTCATCTAAATCTCCATGTAAGAAAGTTGTTTTGACATCTAGTTGCTCTAACTCCAAATCATACGAGGCAACTAGTGCTAACAAAATTCTGATAGAAACAAGTTTTACAACTGGTGAAAAAATCTCATGAAAGTCAATACCTACTTTCTGAGAAAACCCTTTTGCAACTAGTTTTGCTTTGTACTTTGGTACAGTGTCATCAGCTCCTTTCTTCAGTTTGTACACCCATTTGCAGCCAACCACTTTCCTACTCTCCGAAAGTTCCACAAGATCCCATGTCTTGTTCTTTGCCAAAGAATCCATTTCTTCTTTCATTGCAAGTTTCCATTTGTCACTATCAGACACTTTCAATGCTTCATGATAACTATCGGGTTCTCCTTCATTAGAAATGAAAGCAACAAATGTGACAAAATCACCATACCTCTTTGGAAAAGTTCTGTCTCATGTAGATTTCCGTAGAGATTGTTGTGGTATTTCCTCTATTTATGTTTGCTCATCCTCATGAATATCCTCTATTTATGTCTGCTCATCCTCATGAATATCCTCTTCCTAGACATCCTCATGATTCCCCTTCATAGATGACTAAGTATCAAACTGAATTTGCTGAAACTGTGGTACATTAGCTTATTTCAAATCATTACTCACATCTAAATTTGATAGAGAAATTTCATGAAATGTTACATCTTTGTTTATGATGATATTGTGGATAGTAGGATTCCACAACCTA
The DNA here is from genome assembly GCA_001517045.1 of Pseudotsuga menziesii. Classification (NCBI taxonomy): domain Eukaryota; kingdom Viridiplantae; phylum Streptophyta; class Pinopsida; order Pinales; family Pinaceae; genus Pseudotsuga; species Pseudotsuga menziesii. Next base: position 53,112 of record LPNX010690115.1, on the reverse strand, counting down.
TATCCCTTAACATCATCACCATATCCAACAAAGATCAATTTTCTTGATTTAGGATCTAATTTGGAACACTGATTTTTGGGAATAAGAGCATATGATTCACAACCAAATACTCTAAGATTAGAATTATCACATTGTTGACATGTCCATACCTCTTCTGAAATTTTGCAGTCAATGGTCATTGATGGTGATCGATTGACCAGGTAACAAGCTCTAAGAAATGCCTCTCCCCACAATTCCTAATGCAACTTTGCATTACTGAGCATACTCCTTGCTCTTTCAAGAAGAGTCATGTTCATGCGTTCAACAACGCCATTCTGCTATGAAGTGTAAACTGTGGTCTTATACCTCTCGATCCCATCCTTCTTCCAATAATTATCAAATTCCTTAGAAGTAAACTCGGTTCCATTATATGTTCTAAGACATTTAATGAACCTGCCAGTGCTCTTTTCAACCAAAGCTCTAAACTGCTTAAATATATTAAAAACATCATATTTTCTCTTTAACAAATAGATCCATACTTTCCTCAAGCAATCATCTATAAAACTGACGAAATATGATGATTCCCCAGAAGAAATTTTAGGATATGGTCCCCATAGACCAGAATGAATATAATCTAGGATACCTTTACTAGTGTGTTTTCTAGATTTAAATTTTTGTCTAGCTTGTTTACCATAAATACAATGCTCACAAAACTTCAAATCTACAGATTTTAAACTATGAAGCAACTTCCGATCAGCAAGTACCTTCATTCCTCTTTCGTTGATACAACCTAACCACTAATTCCATAAACGAGTGAAGTCTGTTGCACCAACTGATGCTACTATTGTGTGATCAATTTCCGTTCTCCCTTCAAGTTTAATACAGTTTCCCAACTCTGTTTACCTTCATAACAACCAAGATACCTTTCGATATCTTCATAACTCCACCTTGAACCGCAAATTTGTAACCAACATCATTAAGAACTCCCATTGATATCAAGTTCTTCCTTAGTTCAGGTACATGTCTCACATCTGTTAGAGTCCTAACAATCCCATCATACATTTTAATTATGATACTCCCTATCCCAATAGTTTTACATGTAACATTATTTTCCCATAAAAACTATCCCGTCATCTACAGATTGGTATGTGTGATACCAACTTCTATGAAGAAGCATGTGATGAGATGCTCTAGAATCAATTAACTAGCCATAATGATATTCTAAGACAGTAGAAGTAGTTAATACCTCATCAATCATACCTGAATCATTTTCTGCTATGTTTGCCTCCTTTGTAGAGTTCTCCTCCCTAGAAGCTTGCTTGTGTTTCCAACAGTCTTTCTTAATATGTCCTGCTTTATTGCAAAACCAACACTTCAATTTACTCTTTTTGCCCTTCAACTTTGATCTTGATGTACCCCTTGAATGTTGTCCTCTTTCACTGGTTCTTCCCGTGGCCACCATTACTTCTGATGTCAAGTTTTCAAGACTAGAATTCTTTCGATTTTCCTCAACAATTAAGGCTCCCACAACATCATCAAAGGTAATAGACTCAATAGAACTAAAACTGATAGAGGTTACAAAATGTTCCCATGACTTAGGCAGAGAGCACAACATTAAAATCGCCTTGTCTTCAGATTTAATAATATCTTCCATACTAGACAGTTGACAAACAAGAGTATTGAACGCATTCAAGTGATCATAAATTTTGTACCTTCTTTCATACGTAAGGTAAATAACTGCCACTTCAGGAGGATTTTATTTGTCAAGGATTTAGTCATATACTAGTTGTCTAGATACCTGCTACTGTAGTTTTAGACACAATGTTAAATAAAACATCATCGGCCAAGCATAAACGAATAGCACTCAGAGCTTTTTCATCTATCTCATTCTAGTCTTCATTTGACATGTCATAGGGTTTCTTGGTTTTCCCTACTAGTGCCTTCGCCACTCCTTGTTGTATCATCATATCCCTCATCTTGAACTTCCACAACTCAAAATTGTTGCTCCCATTCAATTTTTCAATTTCAAATTTAAAACTCTGTGTTTTCGCCATTTTCTCAGAAATTTTTAATGAACCAATTTCAGCCTTCCAATATATTCTAGAAAAAACTTTTCTCAGAAATTTATTCTTTTAATATTTTAATATCAGAAAAATACCTTTCAATCTATAGCCTCCGCACAACCGTGGCTTCCTCCCTCAGGGCATCTGTGGCTTAGATCTGCTGTTGTTCACAAGCTTCCACAATGCAGACTCCTTCACATAGTGGGATTCTTGTCTTCATGTGGGCTGCCTACTACTCTGGGCCGGTCTCCTCTACCTCTCAGCAACCGCACAACCTTCACGGCTGGGTCTTCCTCTACCTCTGCGCACAGCACAGCCTTCACAGCTGGTCTCTACCTCTGCGCACGGAACATCCTTCACGGTTGGTCTCTACCTCTGCATATGGCACATCCTTCATGGTTGGTCTCTACCTCTGTGCACGGTACAGCCTTCACGGCTGGTCTCTACCTCTACGTACGACAGAGCCTTCACTTCCACCTGCTCTGATACCACTTGTTGGATCTGAGATCCATAGAAAATAATACGCAGGATTAAATAAGAGACATTTAATATGAAGGGTCTAGGAGCAACAAATCGGATCTTGGGCATGCAGATACATAGAGACAGGAAAAATGGCAAGCTGTGGCTATCACAAAAGAAGTATGGAGAGAAAATACTTCATAGATTCGGTATGAATAAGGTGAAACCTGTTAATATCCCTTTAGCTTCTCATTTGAAGATTTCTTCAGGTTTGAGTCCTAAAAATGATGAAGAAAGTAGTATATTCTCATATTCCATATGCTAATGCAGTAAGAAGTCTAATGTATGCGATGATAAGTACAAAACCAGATATTTCACATGCAGTTGGTGTTGTCAGTAGATACATGGAAAATCCAGGAAAAGAGCATTGGGTAGCAGTGAAATGGGTGCTTCCGTATCTTAGAGGCACGAACGACTATTGTATCACTTTTGATGGTTGTAGTGATGAAGTCTGTGGTTATGTTGATTCTGATTTTGCAGGTGATTTGGACAAGAGGAGGTCCACTTCAAGTTATGTCTTTACTCTTGTATGTGGAGCTATTAGTTGGATGTCAAAGCTTCAGAATATTGTTGCTTTATCCACTACAAAAGCAGAATATATAGTTGCTTCACATGCTTGCAAAGAGGCAGTCTGGTTAAAAGGTTTGCTGGGTGAGTTAGGAAAAGTTCAAAACACTATAAAAGTTTTTTGTGATAGTCAAAGTGTTATTCATTTGGCTAAAAATCCAGCTTATTACAGTAAGTCAAAGCATATTCCCGTAAAATACCATTTTGTTAGACATGTTGTTGATGAAGGTGGAGTGGTTCTTGAAAAGGTTCACACTAAAAAGAATAGTGCTGACATGTTCACGAACCGGGTTACTTTAGAGAAGCTACGGTGGTGCCTAGCTTTGCTAGGCTTGCAAGAAAGGTGATGAATAGAGCAATGAGCAATGTATCAGGTAAATTGTTGTCAAGGTGGAGATTGTTGGAAACGAGTGACAACCGTTCTCTCGGTGGACGCATAACGGACTTACCGAAATAAGTTAGATTGTACAATTAAGAGTAACTGTGAAAGAAATGTATATATTTCTTGTATTCTGGTAGAGTTGTAAGCTGTTGTAATCTTCATTGGATGTTTCCCTCTCAAGGGTTTTACCACAGTAAACTTTTGTGTTCATATTAAATGTCTCTTATTTAATCCTACGTATTATTTTCTCTGTGGATCTCAGATCCAACATATCTCTAGGGATATAACATTCAAACTAATCCAAATTTAATGAAATGGTTGTTGCTTCCAAATAATAATGCTTAGTAAATTTGTCTATACTTCTTTTGTTATTTGATTTTAAAACTCATCTTTAGCCTAGTGCTTGATGATCTCATTGGCTACATTGCCATTAACCTTCACTTCTCTTCATTTACTTGATTTCCTAATTCTAACATGTCTTTGTCTATAGACATTGCATGCATATACAATCCATATATTCTTCATCCCAATGGGACAAATTACCTCTTTAAGCACTTAAAAATACCATTTTAGTCAATTTTTCCTACCTTCTCCATTGAACCAACCAAAGAAATGCAATTATATTTTTCCACTTTTTCCACCTCTTAGTTGTCCAAAACTATTCCATCTTATATGTCAGGGGGTAAGGATCATGAATGAAAACATATGGATATGCTCGTAGACAAAGATCCTAAAAAATCCAATCTTAGATAATCACTGTCACTTTTAATTGGTTTCCTTGAAGTTAAAAAACCTCATATTCATTTTTTTCTTGCTTTTAGATAGATTTAGGTTATTGATTTTAACATAGGGTGTTTATGTTTACTTTTACATTGCATTAAATTTCTCAATCTAATTGTTTACAAAAATAATTTGTATTCATAAAAATATGGGTAAATAACATATGAATAGATATAAAAAATTTCTCAATTTATTATTTACATGCAGATCATTTTTTTCAAAACATAAACTTATTTTAATATACATAATTTTGAACTTTTCAGTGAGGAATTTTATCTCTCTAAATTCTTCATAGCATAGATTTAAACTAATTTATGTTAACTCTAATTAAAATGCTATATTGCACTTTTTAAAAATAATTCTTAAAATATTATATGGCATTTTTTGGCAATGTTGTTTGGACTATTTTAAACATTTTTAGAGGATCGATTGTGGCAATTGGAGTAACCACCCATGCCGCTAAGACATTGCTGAACATATGCGGCAGTTTTTTTTTTCCTCATTTAAGAGGGTGTTAAAAACGACAAGCACATCTAGACCCAGTGCGTTTAGCCCCCTTCCCATAGTCTTCAAGTCTATACAACCTGCACACCTTTTTCTTTTTCAATGGAGAAGGCGTGTGGAATTTTATTTGTTTGGTTTTTTCAATGGAGAAAGCGTGTGGAATTTTATTTGTTTGGTAAGTCAAACAGCTATGGACAGGACTCACGAGAAGCCACACCGTTCCTTCGTGGTCTTTAATTTATTTGGTAAGACAAACCCCAAGCCACACTGTTCCTGCGTCCAAATATAATTCAGGAATCAGGGTCTTCCACTCCACCAAAATCTATTGCTGTGTTGACTCAGCCGTCTTGTGCACTGCAACAACTGCAACTCCATGCCATATTACCTGAACCCCCCCTCCGCTTTGTCAATTCCATATCTCCTTCGTATACATCCCATGTTACTAAATTTCTCGTCTCCAAGGCGCAGAGCACTGACGTAGTATCATCCTTACCAATTCAATGTCTCCCACTGTTTGGTTTCTGGATTGAGTACCAGAATTGTGATAAGTGGACTACATGTGGGAGCTTTTAATTGAGCTATCCTTTTGGGAAAATTAACAGCGGCTGTGGTGATCCTCAGTTTCAGCTACAGTGTGGTTGGCAAAGCTATCCTCTGCTTAATATCAGTGGAAATGGGTATCTCATCTTGCAGCCCACATACTTGGCCAATGGAACTGATAATCATACCATGCAAATTATTGACCTTAATCTATGGGAGAGTATGCCGGGAGGTAAGTGCGATCCTTCAGGTAACTACTCCCAATTTTGGTGGCCCGCCTCTCATTTTCGTATTGCCAATGGATACACCAATCTCACGCTCTGGGGGCACTGCAATCGAAGTATTGAATTGAAGAATTTCCAAAAGTACAGTTTATGTGGCGATGATTGGTACGTCATTTCTAATCCAGAATCAGCGAAACGCGTCTGCAAAACCAATCTTCAACTGCCAATTAAGAAGAACAACTCAACCGAACGAAATGAGGATCTGATTACACCCCTATCAGCGGGTTTTGAAATAACATGGTATGCCGATCCCAAGAGAGATCGAAGCTGTGGCGCTTGTGTGGACAGTAAGGGGAATTGTGGTTATAACATTTCAAAACCCACTTCAACATTTCTTTGCAAATGTTCCGATGGCACCTCGCAACAGGAGATATGCCCCCCAAATGGTATTGTCTTTTTCCTTCTATTAATTCGATTACAAACCCCAATGCTAATTAAATTGTCGCAACATCTACAGAAGTATTAAAAGCTCCCTCCATTCTGCACTCTTGAACTCAGGGATATGTGTAGATGCATTTCCCGATATTGTCGAGTATCCATTTTACTAATTATAGTTGGTATGGCCACGTTGCAGTTGATCCTAAAACCATGAAGTCCACAATTGTAAAAGGTAAATATCTTCAGTTCAACATCAATGTGAATTTGTATATTGTTTCCACTATTCTCTTTTTAGGTGG
>LPNX010690115.1:15059-46467 GCA_001517045.1 Pseudotsuga menziesii | reverse complement strand
GATAGGCACAGGCACAGCGAGAGTACCCAATTCATGAATGAAGTGGCCACAATTGGACGGGTCCATCACTTCAATTTGGTTCGTCTGTTGGGGTATTGTTTCCAAAGTTGTGCAAGCGCACTTGTATATGAGTACATGCTTAACGGATCTCTCGAGAAGTTTATATTTCTAGAAAAAGAAAAGGGGCGACTCTTAAGGTGGGAACAGTTGTATTCAATCGCTTTGGGTGCTGCTCGTGGAATTGCGTATTTACACCAAGATTGCGACAAACGCATCATACACTTCGACATCAAACCTCACAACATATTGCTGGACGCCGACTTTACACCTAAAATTGCCGATTTCGGTCTGGCAAAACTTTGTGGGAAGGGAGACGAGCATATATCAATGACGGGCGGGAGGGGGACGCCTGGATATGTTGCGCCAGAGGTGTGGTCGAGAGATATGGGCCCTGTTACTGATAAATCAGATGTCTACAGTTTTGGAATGCTCTTGCTAGAGATTGTTGGGGGTAGAAAGAATATTGATGTGCAGGTAAGCCGGTCCAGTCAGTTGTATTTTCCTGAGTTGGCTTTCAAGTTGCTTGAGAATGGTGAGTTGGGAATGAGACTGAGACCGAGGGGAGGAGGAGAAGAAATAGAAGCAGAAGATGAGGAGAAGGCGAGTAGACTCACAAAAATTGGACTTTGGTGCATCCAATACCATTGGAGAGATCGTCCGTGTATGACGAGGGTTGTTCAAATGTTAGAAGGAAATGGAGAAGACGTAGTCAATCCTCCGTTGCCCTTCGATTCCTCGACTACGCCTGAAAATCCTGTACCGTCTTCCACGGTAAGCTCTTCAATTGAAATAAAAGCAGTCTCTGCTGCATTGTTGCGAATGAATAGTTTGTGAAACTATAATGGAGGAAGCGCAAAGACCCTAGCTAAAGTGAAGTGACAGCTCCCCGATATATGATTTGTTCGCTCACAAGAGAATGTTATTATATGGGTCATCAAAGGGGCAATGATGTATGATTTTTTTCAATTCCTATCTCCCAGAAGCACGATCTTAGAATGATCGTAGGTCATAACAATAATTAAGGGATAAGGTACATTATCTTTGATTTTAGCCTATGTGTAAAGTTTATTTTTGAATTTTTTCTTAAATCCTTATTTTATCTATGTTTATAAACATTTATAACTTTACATTTTAATGAAACATTAAAATAAATATTTAATTTTAAAATTATAAAAATAAAAAGTTTTTAAATCTACTCAAGTTTATTCCAATCTAATAAAGATACTAAAAGTTCAAACTTCACAATCATGTAAAATAAATAAAATATCAAAATTGAGTTTTTTTTTTCACATGTAACATATGTAACATGTTGAAAGGTGGATATTTATATTTATTTATTTTTAGCACTTAGTTTTACTATGAAGGTTCATTGAAATTTATTTTTATCTATGCCATATTTAAAATTACAATAATAAAAATATTAACTCAAAGTTTTTTATTTTTTTTATTTTTTTAATCTTTTTATCGCTCTACTTGTTCTATATATTAGCATAGACTCATTTTAAACCCAGATCTACCAAGCAGCCATAGAGATCCAGTTTCTTGAGATGCATATTTTTACCATTTGGATCCCTCTGGGTACTTTATAGATCTGGGTTTAAAATGGATCTATGTAGTTTAACTTTTTATATTTTATTTAAGTCTATATGTAATTTATATATTACAGTTATAGGCAAATTAAATAGGATGATTTTCCATGATTTCAATAGGTGTAATAACACCATTAAATATGCATATTAAAGTTATAGGCAAATTAAAGAGTTTTCCACACATTATCTCCAATCTCATAATTTGATATATCACATATACATTTAGGTACATTATATTTAAATAAGTTGGACAATGCCAAGTTTACATTGCTTAAATTGTTTCTAAATAGGTTCCATAATCTCGAGACATAGAGTGATAATGGTTTAGATAATTTCAATCAACAACGGAAAGGGAATATTTGTTATCCCCTTTCATTTCACGAAGAAGTTGTACTACATAAATTCCTTATTAACTAATTTAATAACATTTTTATACTATAATATCTAGGAATCACATATAACACCCTTCCTTAACATGAATTGCATTTTTGTTTTGTTCTTAAAATACAAAATCTATAACCCTTTAACTAAATGGCTAAAAATAATTACAATATTTAAAAAACATATTTTTCAATTTTTAATAATGCAACATTGCTTTAATACTAAGAATTTTGTAAATGCTCAATTTAATTTACATTGATCTTCTACTATAATATTAGCATCACATTTTATTATATACCAAAGTATATCACAATTGAACTCTCTTAGACAGAGTTCAATTTAAATGAGAGTAATGAGTACTCTTTGTTGAGATTATCTTTTGTTTTTTCTCTCTACAAAATTATAGAAAAAAATGTCTTTTACCTTTGTTCAATCTAGTATTTTTTACAAATCGCACAATTTTGTTATTTGTCTATGCCAAAGATCAAATGGATGTCAGTCCAATCAAAATGTGTAGATATGAAAATCATTTATGTTTCAAATTCCGTCTTATATCCTTTCATTTATGTCATCGTTTCTCAAATGGTTGTTGGGTTAAATTACAACTTTGGTTGTGTTTTTCAGGTTTTCTTTGTTTTGGGTTGTTAGTGTTCCTCTTCTCTTTAAATTGCTACTGAGCAACTTTTAATTGCATTTTATAATATAAATGTGTTTTTTTTATCATTTTTTATATTATTTTAAGTTTTATGTAATCTAATAAATAAACTTATTTCTTTTGTTTTGTTTCTTTTATTTCAAGAATGTGTAATTGCTAATTTAGATGGGGAGGGTAACAATGATTCATCTCAACCACCCAAGCTACATTCAATGGACATTTTTGACTTTACAACTTCATTTATTAAAGTCCAACCAGTTAATCAAATGTATTATATATTTGCCAGCACTGAATCAATCACACCAATGAATTTGTACATTGTTATAAAATATTATTTAATGCACGAGGAATGAATTTGTACATTGTTAGAATAGTATTTAATGCACAAGAATGTAAGGCTAGCCATGATTTTCAAAAGAGGTACACATTAATTTTATTCCATATAACAAAAGTTACATCAACCTTGTTTATAGTGGATGATATGTATATTCTTCATGAGTCTTTGTAGATCATTCACGATTATGTAGATCAATGTGTTACTTTCCTAAATCTAAAAACATGATCTTCAAATATAATGAAGATCCATTATATTAGTTACGAAAATTTGTAATTTTCTATCTTATCTTGGTAATTTGCAATCATGATCGTAATGATCAAGGCCTCACACAAACTGTGGAAGGTTATATGTGATAGGATCCTTAGTGTTTAATATGTATCACAAATAATATGACAAAGATGTTGAGTATATAGTTTTCATTGATGTCAAAGGTGTTCACAAATGACAAAGGAATAACCAACGTATATGATGGCTGAACCTACTCAGTAAAAGACTAAGGTAGTCATGCAGTGAGAGACTAAGGTGGTAATGACATGGCATGGCATAGTTGGGCATGTGGCATGACACATATGATCACATGGAATAAAAATATCAAGTGAATGAGGATCAATTTTGAAAGATCAAGATCGAACGGTGGGCATTGATCTCGCACAAGATCCAATGGTTAGGAAGCATCTTGCAATGTAGAAACAGAATTGCAGAACGAAATTGCAGAAGTCCGAAAACCGAAAAGCGTGATCCTGCATCTTGCAATGCGGAAACAGAATTGTAGAATGGAAATTGCGGAAGTCTGAAAATCGAAAAGTGCAATTCCGCATCTCGCATCCCGCAATGTGGAAACAGAGTTGCAGAAAGGAAATTGCGGGAGTCCAAAAATTGGAAAGCATGATCCCACATCCCGCATCCCGCAATATGAAGATCGGATGGTTGAGATCAATCTCGCCAAAAATAGATCAACTGTGTGAAAAGACCGTTGCAGAAAATAATATTGCGGAAAGGAAATTGTGGAAGTCCGAAAATCGAAAAGCATGATTCCGCATCCCACATCCTGCAATCCACAAGATCAATGCTTAGGAATGTCTCCGCAAAATATCGACGGTGCAAAAGAAATATTGCAGAAAAGACGATTGCAGAAAGAAGTTTGCGGAAAGGATTAAAAGGATGATTGACATCCCGTATCTCACATCCTGCAAACTGGAGATCGACAGTCAGGAAAAACACCCGACGAAGATCAAAAGTCAGAAATCGTTGTGAGGTAATTTTGATACAGAAAGGGGATTTGAAGGAGGAAATCTGTAGAACATATCTACAATATAGATTGTACTTGAAAGTAGGATCAACGGCTCTGATTAAAACTGGTAAATATCATTGCAGAAAGAGTTTTCCATTGCGGAAATATCAAAGAACGATAAACAAGGCTGCAAAATTGAGATATGAGGCTGGGGGAGGAATGAAACGTCGACATTTGGTGAAGGAATGCGACGAATTGAACAGGTAAGTATTATTTGGGTGTGTTTGAAAACAAATAGTCACAACCCAAATCGAAAAGACGCAGTACTAAAGAGTTGCATTGAAATGATGAAGGTACTAGGTATTTAAATGAATTTTTGTGTTCTAAATAAGGTGTCTCTATTAGTAGATCTGATAGAGTGCAAAGTGAATAGTTTTAACTGTTCTAAAGGACTGGGATAATCAGTCCAAGGTGGCAGCATGGTGCTAGGACATGCCACAAGTATGCTAGGGGGTCACAACCTCCTTTCTAGTCGTATCTGGAAAACAGGGTGTCGTAGCATCCTTGTCTTTAGCAGTAATGGGGTGTGGTAGCATCCTAGTCTGTAGTAGCAGGAAAAACCTAAGGTATGTTTTGCATCCTTTTTGTTGTAGCAGATAAACAATTTTGTAGGTTCATCTTATTAATGAGTTTGGATTGGTGGTTTTCTCCTTGAGGTTTCCATGATAAAATCTATGTCTTAATTGTTTATTTTGTGATTTAAGTTAAAAACTGTCAATACTGATTCACCCCCCCCTCTCAGTATTGTGGGATAAACCAACAATTGGTATCATAGCAGGTTCCTTCAGCACAGTTTAACCACTGGAAGGTAGATCCCTGTTATAACCACAATGGATCAACAAGAAGGATTGTTCGCTAACAAACCTCCACTATTTACCAGAGAGAATTATGCATACTGGAGTATTAGAATGAGGTGTTATCTAATGTCCCTAGGATGGAAAGTATGGGCAGCAACTCAAAAAGAGCTTAACATTGGAAACCAATACCCTACAAACAGTTGAACTAGGAGAATATGAAGGCAATGCCAAAGCTCTAAATGCAATCTTAAATGGTTTAACACAATCGATATTTACTAAAGTTATGCAATGCACATCTGCCAAACAAGTGTGGGACAAGTTGAAAATGATCTATGAAGGAGAATCTAAGGTCAAAGAATCCAAACTTTAAACATATAAAGGTCAATTTGAAAGTCTTAACATGAAAGAAGAAGAGAATATTGGTGAATACCTTCTTCGTGTAGATGAAGTTGTTAATGTGATCAAAGGGCTTGGAGGAAAGTTAAAAGAAGAGGAAGTGGTAAGCAAAGTACTAAGAACATTACCAATCAAGTATAACCCAAAAGTATCCACCTTTGAAGAATGAGATGATATTAAAAAGATAACAATGGATGAGCTACATGGAATTCTCACTACGTATGAAATGAGAACAAGAAAAAATGGAACTTCAAGAAAAGAAGCAGCTTTTAAAGCCACCTTAAAAAATCAATCAGAAAACCCAAATGATGAGGAAGCTCTTTTCATCAATAAACTTGAGAGAGGGACTAGAAAATACAAGGGAAAACTACCTTTAAAGTGTTTTAATTGTGGAAGGATTGGACATTTTTCCTCTAAATGCACCTACACTAAACAAGATGAGAATGAAGAAAAGGAAACTTCAAAATTCAAAAGGGGTAAACCAGGAAACAAGAAAAAACCCTGTGGGAGCAATAAAATTGTTTACACCATGGAAGACAGTGAAGATTCAGATGAAAGTGAAGTTGAAGAAACTAAAGTTTCATTTATGGGTCTAGACACTCAAGCCTCAAATAGTGACTCAGATGTAGAAGGTGAAGTAGACCTAAGAGCTGAACTTATTAGCGCCCTTGAAGAACTTGAGAAATTTAGGAAGAACAAATACTCAAATATTATCATCAGCCAGTTGGAAGATCATCTTCTAGAGGCCAAAAAGGTTGAGGAGGACCTAAACCTACAACTAAAAGAAAGAATATAGGAATCTGAAAAACTTGCAGAAGATATCATGCAATTCAAGAGAAAGCTTGATGAAGGATTTATCAAATCAAAGTTTGAGAACAACTCAAGGATTCTAGATGACATTCTGAGTAGCCAAAGACCATTAAGTGATAAGTCTGGTTTGGGGTTCTTTAAAGAAAAGAAGCCAAAGAGTTTTCCTGTCACTAATCAAGAAGGAAGTAAGAAAGCTATGCTGAAGTACTAAAGACTCTAGCTAAAAGGGAAGGAAGCAAGAAAACAGGCTCAATCTATCAGGATAAAAATGGAAATAACATAGCACCCAAAAGAACAAATAAATATCTACAGATATTTCTAGGTTACTGCTATTCTTGTAGTAACTCTCAACATAAAGCTTTAAATTGCAGAACTAAAAGGAAAAATTATGAATACAAGAACAAGTCATCAAGTGACAAGTCAAAGGAAAATAAAAATCCGTTTACACTATTCCAACAATATGACATAGAGTGTTATAAATGTAACAACCATGGGCATATGGCAAGAAATTATAAATTACAGACCTCTACAAGAAATACTGGCACAACCAAATCGCAGAACACCAAACAAAAAAAGTATTGGAAAGAAAAGGAGGAAAATAAAAGTTCCATGATTGCGTTATGTGCAAATGAAATCCAAAATTTATGGCACTTGGACAATGGTTTCTCAAAACATATGACTGATGACTCCAACAAATTCATTACACTAAAAGATAATAAGGGAAAAGTCACTTTTGGAGATATTCTATCTTCCAAAATAATTGGAAAAGGAACAACTATTGTCAACAACAAGATCAAAGCAGAAAATGTTTTCATAGTTGAAAACCTCAAGCCTAATCTTCTCAGTGTAAGTCAAACATGTGACCAAGGACACATCTGTATCTTTAACTCAGAAAAATGTGAAATCAAAAATAAGAAATTAGGAAAGATGGCATTGCCAGGAGAAATGCAAACAATGTGTACATCCTGGAAAATGAAAACCAAAGCTACTTAAGAATGATAGATGAAAGTTGGTTGTGGCACAGAAGGTTGGGACACCTAAGTTTTGATAAACTGGAAAAGATAAGTGCAAAAGAAGCTGTAAGAGATCTGCCAAAAATTGTAGCTCCTCTAAACGTAGTATGTAAACATTGTTAGCATGGGAAGAAATCCAGAGCTAGTTTTAAAACAAAGGAACATATGACCTCACACCCTCTGGAAATAGTACACACAGATCAGTGTGGACCAACCAGAAATAAAATTATGCAAGGATATCACTATTTCATGTTTCTCATTGATGATTACACAAGGATGACCTGGGTGGCCTTTCTCAAAGAAAAATCAAAATCCTTCAAAAAATTTAAGATCTTCAAAGCAATGGCTGAAAATGAGTCTGGTGAAAATCAAGTGTCTTAAATCAGATAATGGGGGAGAATTTACTTCCAATGAATTCAATGAATTTTGTGAAGATCATGGAATTAAGAGACGGTTTTAAGCTGCAAAAATCCACAACAGAATGGGGTTGTTGAAAGAAAAAATAGAATAGTCCAAGAAGCTGCTAGAACAATGCTTAATGAAGCAAAATGATCAGATTATTTTTGGAGAGAAGCTGTATACACAATTGTTACAGAGATAAATTCCTATGGCTTGGGGTACCACAACAGACAACTTTACTCCAGAAATCAATCCTTTCCTATATGCAAGAGAAACCAAATATCTAACACTAAAGGATCTCGATTCGTACCTTATTCTAGACGGTTGATGTAGATCCCCGTTGAGCTTTCCAACTCCATCTTGTATTGATATCTTGCTATCTCAACACTCAGCAAACAAGATAAGAATGCTATATAAAATTGTGTTAGACCTACTCTAGCATATATAATCAATAACATATAAGCATTTAAAAGCATCCATGGATAAAATACTCATTTAAATACACATTATTGGACAGGAAAAGATATTTCTATTGATATAAAATAGAGATTACAATAGTGACAACCTCTGTTAGCATGTCTGCGAATCAAAGAAACTGAGTCCCCCACTTGGGCCTCTGCCACTTCAATCCTCCATCTCTCAATAACAAGCTCACAAGCAAAAGGAAAGCATGGGAAGAACACTAAAGTGCTCCAAGGGACAAAGGGATGCAGACTCAAGTATAAGCTCCGACAACAATGGAATATAGTTTCTTTGCTCTTCAATTCCTCATGCCTTCAGTGTATCCAAAGGGTTCCTTATATAGCTCTTCAATGGGGTAATGGAAGGTCCAATCCGAGCGATATCAAGGCATATGGAAGGCCAAAAGACAAGTGAGTCAGATCCACATCAAGGAAAACTCCAAAAGAATTTGGCCTTTTGCACACATCCCGATGTATGTGGTTTTATGGGTCAAACCCACATATATACACGAGAAAGGGATTAAAAGTCGCATATGGCAATTATTGCATGTTTTTAGGGATGATCTTGGAAACATCAAAGGTACAAAAATGGTCCATGGGGTCTAAGGAGTCTGCATAGGGATAGGGAAGGCCATAAAAGGGTGATTCACCATGTGTGGTAAAATCAGCTATAACAGATGACCCCTAATGTGTGAGGTCAAAGGGGTCATACGATGGTCAAAATTCATTATAAGTTCATCCCAGAAGTGAAGTGATGAAGAACCCAGTGGAAGAACTAGCCATCCAATCAATACAATATAATAATCAAACTCTGCAAATCACTGCAAGTAGATATAGCAGTCCCGAATACATAAGAGTACAATGGCCATGAATATGCATGATACAAAATATGACATGTGTGGTCATCACCATGTACAATATAACTACTCAGAATCTCCATGATGAAGATATACAAAGGATCATGATATCCATGAAGGCTAAAGATATATAGTGGATCAAGATCTCCATAATGGCTGGAAATATTTGACATATACTGGAATCAAGTCACAAGAGGTGAAATCTCATGAACACTGGCACGATCAAGGAGGTAGCATATATGAGATGCCACCAGTATGGAAGGTTTTCTACACAAATCGCTACGAGTACATGTCCTACGATGTGAATAGAGGTGTCGAGGTCGAACATAGTAGTCCATCGTCTGATTACGGGTCATTGATGTATACCGTTAACAGAAGCGAGATCACCCACCAATAATGAAAATGGGAATCAAGGTACTAGAGTGCAAACTAACAAGTGTGAATAAATGTGTTGAGGTCGAACACTTGAGAGAATCCATCGATCAGGGGACATTGATGTGTTCCCAAAATACTGTTGATGGTGATAGAACCTGCCACTGATGACTACAAGTCTCAAGGAACTCAAAAATGACTCTAGATTCCTATCCCAGAATAAATGATCTGAAGTCGATGGGATGAAATCCACTGGAAGAAGGGAATTAAGGCGTCCCCCATCATCCAACACGAGGTACTCAGCAAGGCTGTATAATGTGGAAGGAATCGATCATAATGTGCACAAACCAGTAAATGTAGTGGGGATGGATGACATGCAAAGTCACAATAACTGAGGAATGGCTGACTCAGGTTTCAAATTCCTTTGAACAAGAGCATAAAGGCGAATGGTGACTGAATGTAGGCAACATAGACTCGAATATACAAAACTGGGACATCTCTGCGACACAGGAGGCATCGATAGAGGCTCCATAGGGACTAGAAGCTTAACCAATCGGTGGAGATAAAATCAGAGAAAAGAGTACAGCTCCTTAAGTCAAACTATTATCCCAACCAATGGATGTGACATACAGTGCTCTGTTCAAAGGCGACACGACTCGACTGCTGCCAAAGATAACATCTTTCTTGTTCGACTTTTTGGTTTTTTGTTTTTTTGGAATTTTTCAAATATTTGGAAAGCTTGAAAAAGAATAAAATCGCTTTATAGTTACAAACTAGGAGGAGACGAGTGTCAAGGGACAAACAAACTAGTTCCAAGCAGTGGAACATACCTATGCTCAAGGATACATGTGTAGGATAGCAACACTTGAGGGAAAGTCCCCTCCTGGTAAAAATCAGGAATCAAGCTGCAAAGGATATATAAAATGGCTCTACATGGCTAGACATGAGACAAGCTCGGGCCATATGGTTGATACTCAAAGTCAGGGAAGCCGGCATAAGGCTCAATGAGGCAGGAAAAGCTCATGATAATGTAATTAAAACTTGACATAAGGGATTCCTGGGGAAATAGGCCAGCAAAAGATCAAGAGGAGTATGAGGCTCTTAAGAAATGTCATGGTGATACTATACCACAGACTCCCACACCCTAAAGGACAAAGTATCAGCATGGGCGCCAAATGCAAATAAGGAGCTAACTAGGGAACCCATGTAAGGTCAAACTCTACCATTCACATCATGTCACTTCTAAAACAGGAAGAAGGTTCCATGACAGGATAGAATGGGTTCGTACCTAAGGTTATAATGAAATGGTCATAAGGTCATGCAAAATGAAAATGGAGGTGAAACCTAACCTATATGCCAATTTAAACATCATATATGAAATCGGCACGAACAGGACAAAACAATGGTCGAAACGACGCTCAAAACGGTCTCCTACATCATCATATTAGTCAAAAATGGTCCAAAAGGGTCAGAAACGTTCCAAAACTATAGCCTAAAGGGGGTAAAAATTTTCAAAAATTTGAAAAATTTCTATAAATAGTAAAAAATTCAAAACATTATATAACATTTGAATTTTTTACCCAATTGAGCTCAGAACTTCAAACGCGAATTCCGGAAGTTTCAGCCGATGGAATCCGACACCGTTTTTTCCAAGTAACTTCCCATGCCCTTCTCTTTCATTTGCATGTAAAATTTTCAAATTTCCATGGTCGAAAATTATTTCTATGCCAATCTAAGATGCCCGCCTCGGCCCACGTGGAAATCGAGGATTTTTCCACGTATAGGGCTGGCTATACGTGGAAAAATGCCTCAAAGTCGTGTACATACGTGGTTGTTTAGCAAACAGTCGCATATGCGGCCGCATTTAATTTTTTCTAAGATGGTACTAGAATGGAGGGAACGAGAGCACAGAGATGTAGAAGAAGCAGTACGGGGCGATCTAATGGCACAACAAGCTCTTTGTGCATGCAGGCTCTACAAGTTTTGGTGTCTTGGTGGCTTAAGGGCCAAGCCAAGACTGCTGCAGATGCTAGTAGACTACTGGGATCCTGACTCAGAGTCATTCCATATCGACGGGATGTCCCTCACCATAGAAGTGGAGGACATATACTTTATTACAAGATTGTCCCGATGGGGGGAAGTGGTGAACCTACGCTCTCGTGGGCCTGGAGGTGGCCTCACCATAGATGATTATATAGCTGTATACTATTATCCGAACATGGAGAAGGTTGGTATTCAAATCCCAACTAACTCCATATAGGTACTAGTCCTAAAGGAAATTCTACTGACACTCGGTAGGATAGCAGGGCTAGCCTCACTCCACCAGGCCTCCTAGCTTCTGATGTTATATGCAGTGGAGTGCATGAGACCCACAGTCTACGATTGGAGTACTGCGCTGTTGAGTAACATGAAGCAATAGCTCAGTGACTGCAAGATGGGCATAGTATGAAACTTCGGTTTCAGCAGTATACTGAGCATGTTCTTCTTTGAGTGTGTTTCGGGACTCAGTCCTAGAGTTGACGTTCCTCTTCACGGGGTTCGAGATCCAACCCAATGACGCTGGGCAGATGCGATGCACAGAATGGGTGGAGGTAGGGTGTCCAACCACTACCCAGCTGACTTCTTTCCATGGTGGCAGCGATAGATAGTCGCCATCAATGATTACCCCTATGCGGGGATAGATTTTCGGGGAGATCCTGACATGCCTCTACCACCTGGATCAGCATACGGTGACATTGGTAATGAATCCCAACCCTCTTTTTAAGTTTTTTAATTTTTTTTTTGTGTTTTTTTATATATAGAACCAAAAGACATGTTTTTGTGTGACAACACATAGTGACATCCTATCATATGTATGCAGATGTAAGACCACGGTTTCATGATGGTTTCCCTCGTCATAGACGGAGGGGATGAGGAGATGATATCATGGTTGTGGATGCAGAGCGAACGCTCCAAAGCATCCACACAAACTCTGTGCGGTTGACACATAGGGTACCCATGGAACAAGTCGAGGACCTGCCTGAGGCCATGTAGCGTCAGGTGGTGGGTGTACCATGATCATGGGTGCAGTTGTTTCGATGGCTAGCTAGAGCCGTGGTGACTTTCCGCGATCAGAACCCCCCTCCTCCCCAGGCTTAGATACTTGGGAGTGATACATTTTTGTACTACCGTGCATTATATTCTGCTGGCTCGAAAGCCCCATTTTTGTATTATGACACTTATGTATTATCACATTTTGGATGTTTAATGAAAACTTTTATGATGCTCAATTTTATTTATTTACATGTGTAAAAATGTATGTTTGTGATGAGCTTATTGTCTGTGAAACAAATGCCAATCTAACACATAGTTAGCATATGAGTCAGCAACTTGATTATAAATTCTTGGAACATGTATGTATGTTATGTTATCAAATTGTCATTCTAACAATCTCACAGATAAGAATCTTCATAATAATGTTGGATTCCTAACATGATACAAGCCATTAAGCTGTGACACTACTAACTGCGAATCAAGACGTACCTCAAGAGAGAGAACACCATGTGAAATGACATCTCGTAGAAGCTCGATAACGTCACTATATTCAGCAACATTGTTTGAAGAGGGACGTAAACATACGCCTCTTGAAGGCAATACCTGACCCATAGGAGTATAAATCACCCAAGAAGCATAGGCTGAGTGTTGAGTGTGGTGGCTAGCACCGTCAGCGAATCCTATGTAAATGGAAGACTCCATCGACATCTGCGATAAGAAACGAAAGCTAATCAAAAAACCCGATCACCATAAGAAAGACATGACTATGCAAAATACTATACAATAATATACAATAGTCAGCCCTGGCTGAAAATCATGCATATTATTTTTTAATATAGAGCCCAGTTCTAGGCTTCGCCAAGGCTATCCCTTCATAGTTGACCAACTCATATTCACCCTTCTCTAACACATGTTTGGCCACGTAAGGAACATGCCACATGGGGTTAAACTTTCCTTCCCCCAAGTGTTCTTTAGCCTGATCCCACAAAACGACCAAATATCCTTCACTAAACCTCCTCGGACGGATAGATTTATCATACTGGACCTTAACGCGACGCTTATTCACTTCTAGAGCCACTAAAGCATCTCATCGCTGCTCATCAAGTTGCTCTAAATGGACCAAACATTCCTCCAATGGGGAAGTATCTGGTAAGATCGCTATGGCTAGCTTCAATGAAGGAAATTCGCATTCAACCAGCAAGATAGACTCCACTCCATGCACAAGTTGATATGGAGAAAAATTGGTGGTAGTCGTAACCGCAGTTCTATAAGCCCACAAAGCAAGATATAACATGATATGCCGATTGCTCTTGCTTTGTGTCATGGTTCGTTGGAGAATGGACTTAAGTGATTTGTTCACTACTTCAACCTGTCCATTCGCTTGAGGGTAATAAGAAGAGGAGTGCTCCTGCTTATACCCTAACTTTGAGGCCAACTATTCCATCATCTGATCCTGAAAGTGCCTACCATGGTCAGTGACAAGCTCCTTTGGAATACTGAATCGAGTAATGATCTGGTTGAATACGAAATGTGCGGTTGTTGTTAGGATTATTAATTCTCCCTTGTCCAAGTTTGGTCATATGTCTAAATCGAGATTCCATCCAGTCTATTTATAGTCATTAACACCATTGGGTCCACTTGACCTAATTGGGGCACATGTTTTAGTTGCTAAAGTGTGGGGAACACTAATTGAGGCTCACTACCACTGATTGCACTTGATTTCATCAGTTTAGGAGCCTCCTAGACCAATCCCTACAATTTAGGAAGCCACTGGGAGTGCCGAAACCAACCAAGGTCAGTTCACTTCAGTTAATGACTAGTCAAGCTAAGTTAGGAGTCAGTTACATTCAGTTCTATTCCTCTACATTCAGTTAGCACTAGGTTTACTTGACTGCACTCATGTGGGGCACATTTCTCACCTACCATAGTCAGTTAACCTTAGTCAACACTAAATGTAACGCTTGAGTTGTGTTTTAGAGCTCCGATGAACTCCGGTTATGGTTTAGACAAGGTCAGTTAACTACTGAGTCCTCCGATAGTGATTTAGACAAGGTCTTAGTTACCTACAATCAAGTAGAGTCTATCAATTCGAATTTCCTCATGTGGATTTGAATTTCATGTGGCTATTAAAGCCATTTTACTTCATTGTAATTATCATCTGATTACTTTTTTATTAATGAAAGCATTCACAGCTGCAAGCCATTTTTGTACTGTTTCATTCTTCAATTGCTAAGTAAATTGTGAGATCTACTTTGTGAGTTGTGTATTTGTCTACAGATCTATGCGCTCAAATTTATATGGTATCAGAGCCTCGGTGGACAAGACTCCTCTCCTCCTCAGATCTCCAGCCAGATCATTTTTTTGACAAATTGCTCTTTCCAGTACTGCACTAGAAGTGGAGAATTTACCACTTAATATCCCAAGTTAGGAAAATTTTGATCAAGCTTGCTTGATCAACTATGCTGGGTGTGAAGGAAATTCCAAAAGTGTAGACTGTCAACCTTACTTTGTATGTTTGATTATGTGATAGGTTATCAGCTTTTCTTACAGCATTCGCTACAAGAAGCCCTTTCTTCTCACTGCATTCACTACAGCAGCTCAGTTATTCCTACTACATTCGAAATGGCTCATCCAATAGAGCCTTTCACTCCCTTCAACTATCACCAGTGGAAGGCAGACATGGTGGTAATGCTCCGCACCAAAGGGCTCTTCAGACTGATAGAAGAAGTAGAGGAAGAGCCAGATTCAGATAAAGACAAAGCTAAGTACATGAACAGGCTTGATGAAGCCCATGGACACTTGCTGTCCTCAATCTCTAAAGATATTTGGTTCCACATCCTAGAATTGAAGACTCCCAAACTAGTTTGGGACAAGCTTACCTCCCTATTTGATAAGCATGATGAGATGAGGATCCATCAGCTAGAAAATGATCTGATTACTCTCAATCCATCCAATTTCAAATCTCTAAATGAATTCTTCACAAAGTTCAAGAACCTGATATATCTATTGTAGCAATGCAAAGTGGAGAAGGATGAAGATCAGCTCATCCTTGCTATTCTCACAAAACTCAATGTAGACTACTCAATATTTGTATCCACCTTCCAAACAGTAAGGCTCACTACCCCAAATTGGAAGATGCCCACTCTTAATGCTTTCATCCAATCTCTTAATTCTGAGAATGATAAATTGATCCAAATGGGGATCATTCGATCTCCCAAAGATCTATCTCTAGTTGCAAGAGGAGATAAGGTAGCAAATGACAAAGGGAAGCAAAGAGATGAGTCCCCTGTGAAGAAAGAGCAGTCAAAAGAACCTTCAGCTTCGAAGAGAAGCAAGAAGAATGGCAAAGGCAAGGTCCTCTGCTATTACTGTGGAAGGGGCTTCCATTCAGAAAGCTCCTATATGAGAAGACAACTTGATGAAATGGCTCTTCTTTTGAAAAATCACAACATTTCTGTACCTGCTAGCGCAAGGAAGGATGACTTTGAAGAAGAAGAATACCAAAGGAAAGGACATGCACTGAAGGCTTGTTGCACATCAGCACCTGTCTTCCTCATTGATTCTGGAGCTTCCAACCATATGGATGCATCCAGAGAATCATTCTCTTATTTTTAGTCCTTTGATGGTCCTAGTATTCAGATGGGCAATAACATTAAAGTCAAAACAAAGGGGAAGGGCTCTATCCAACTTGAACATCGAAGGTTCAAAGATGTGCTATTTGTTCCCTCCCTAGCTTCAAACCTATTATCTTTCTATCAGATGACCCATACTGGATCTCCAAAGCGAGTGATATCCTGACTCAGTGGAGATCATAGATATCTCTACTGGGAGCATTATAGAAAAGGGTACTGCAAATCATGCTTCAAAAGCATATGATTTCTCACATTTCATGCTTCCTTCAGAACCAGTGCACTCTCAGTAGCCACCTGCAAGGGAAGTGAAAATCATTGCATCTACTTCTTTTACAACTTCTACTAGTATTGCAGATCCATCTATATCATTTTATGACCTTGAGATTCAGGGTGACTCAGATCTAGATTCAGTTCCTACTTCCAAACTGGAAGCTAGGAAGATGACTGGAAACTCACCTGACACTCAGAAAGGAAAGACTCTTGTGCTTTGTCATGCTATCTTACCTCCTTTAGGGAGATGCAATAGACTCCCTGTAAGATTATATATGGTAAGGGATCAGTCTTACTACATTCAAAATAATGGATGTGATCATACACCTCTTCATTCAGCAAGAGACAAAGGTTACATTCCTCCTTCCTCCCATCATCATTTTTGGAGAAGAAGGAGAAGTCTACATGCCAGGCCCCAGAATACCTGTGCACAGCACACCATGCATGCTGCTCCACTACCTCACAGAGATGAAGATTGCAGCAACATATTTTCAAGTTTTTCAAACTTGAGACCTGATTCTAACTACTTAGCTAGAGGGAGGGATTTTTTCCCATGTCACATTTTTGCCCCATCTCCTTGTATTAATTAGTTACTTTATTTTACTTGATGTAATGGGTGACCTATGGTCTTAGTTACCAGGGCCCACAGTTTGTCCAAGTTATCATTTAGGGGGGGTGTTAGGATTATTAATCCTCCCTTGTCCAAATTTGTTCATATGTCTAAATTGGGAGTAATTTCTAAATCGGGAGTCCATCCAGTCTATTTATAGTCATTAACACCATTGGGTCCACTTGACCTAATTGGGGCACATGTTTTAGTTACTAAAGTGTGGGGAACACTAATTGAGGCTCACTGCCATTGATTGCACTTGATTGCATCAGTTTAGGAGCCTCCTAGACCAATCCCTACAATTTAGGAAGCCACTGGGAGTGCCGAAACCAGCCAAGGTCAGTTCACTTCAGTTAATGACTAGTCAAGCTAAGTTAGGAGTCAGTTACATTCAGTTCTAGTCCTCTACATTCAGTTAGTGCTAGGTTTACTTGACTGCACTCATGTGGGGTGCATTTCTCACCTAACACAGTCAGTTAACCTTAGTCAACACTGAATGTAACACTTGAGTTGTGTTTTAGAGCTCTGATGAACTCTAGTTATGGTTTAGACAAGGTCAATTAAGTACTGAGTCCTTCGATAGTGATTTAGACAAGGTCTTAGTTACCTACAGTCAAGTAGAGTCTATCAATTTGAATGTCCTCATGTGGATTCGAATTTCATGTGGCTATTAAAGCCATTTTACTTCATTGTAATTATCATCTGATTACTTTTTGATTAATGAAAGAATTCACAGCTGCAAGCCATTTTTTCACTGTTTCATTCTTCAATTGCTGAGTAAATTGTGAGATCTACTTTGTGAGTTGTTTATTTGTCTACAGATCTATGTGCTCAAATTTACAGTTGTCTCACCATCAGATTTAACCATGAGCATAACCTCAACCCATTTCGTGAAATAGTCAACAGCCACTATAATATGATGATGCCCCCCAGCTGAAGCTAGGATGCAATCCGTGAGGTCAAGCCCCCACTTAGTGAAGGGACTGATGGTGATAATCAGATGTAATGGGGCAGGATGTGAGCACATATTACGTGCAAACACCTGGCAAGGTTGGCACTTCTTGACCGCATTGACACAATCTTTAAAGATCGACGTCCAAAAATAACCCGCTCTCAAGATTTTTTGGGCTGTAGAAATCCCAAATAAATGACCACCACATGCCCCTCTGTGGCAATCATTCAACACAAGTTCAGCCTCTTCATGAGTTAAACAATGACGTAAAATGGAATCTACCCCACGACGGTACAATGTGTTATCCACTATAAGGTAGTTCTTGGATACGTGATGTAACCGTCATCGTTCATCCTGTGAGAGGTGAGTAGAGACCTTCAATGTTTGTAAACATATGATGATATCCCCATACCATGGATCAAAACTTGAGATGAGGAAAATGTGCTCATCGACAAATGTATCTTCACAAACTTCTTCCTCCTCCTCGCTTGGGAAATTAGATATAAGCTCCACAAAAATCAACAATTTCTTCGATTTTGCTGAAACAAACTCGAGATTGAATTCTTACAAAATGACAATCCACTTATTATACTTTGCCCCGATCATCCTTCTAGTGAGGACAAACTGAAATGGATTGACATGGGCTACCACCAAGGTCTGGCGAAGGAGAATATAGTGTCTCAATCTTTGAACCGCATGAACGGTAGCTAAGGCAAGTTTCTCCACATGGGAATAATGCATCTCTGAATCTATAAGGTTTTGGCTCAAATAATATATGACATGCTCCTGGAGCTCCTCATCCTCTTGAACCAAAACCATACCAATTGTCTCCATGGACGCAGCCACATAAAGTAAAAAGTCACGGCTATAATCGGGTGGACTAATCACCGGGGCCGATGCTAAGGCTTGCTTAAGCGCATCAAAGGACTCATGGGCTCGCTCATCCTAGAAAAAGGTAGTGTCCTTCTTCAAAAGACGCATAAATCCTCTAGTCAAATTGGTAAAGTTAACGACGAATCTTCGCAAGAAATTTTCCATGCCTTGCAAACATTGAAGATGTCTAATGTTTATCGGGGGATACAATTGAAGTATTGCCTCAACCTTTAAAGGGTCGACTCTTATACCCTCCTTGGAGACAATGAACCCTAAGAAGTGACCAGACTTCACGTGAAGATGCACTTATGAGGATTTAACCTGACCTGGTAATGGCGGCCTCTTTCGAACACTAATCTCAAATGGTAGGAATGACGCACTCTCAGACAAGAATGAGCAGCAAGGTCATCCAAAAAGACTTCAATTATCAATTTGAGATCATGGAAGATCAAGGTCATAGCCCACTGAAATGTGGCTCTGGCGTTTTTAAGACTGAAAGGCATCTTCCGATATGCAAAGGCACCCCAAGGACAAATAAAGGAAATTTTATGTTGGTCCTCAGGTTTAATCTGTATCTGGTTGTATCCGGAAAATCCATCCATAAAGGAAAATACCTCGCTTCCTACACACTCATCCAAAATTTGATTAATAAATGGTGTGGGAAAATTATCCTTAGGACAGGCACGATTCAAGTCACGAAAATCAGTGCATATGCGGATCGTTCCCTGCTTCTTGTCAACCGAAATGGGGTTTGAAACCCACTTCGTCAAGGGAAGGGGATAGATAAAACTGGCATTTAATAGCTCTTCTATCTCAGCCTTAATCGTGGGTGCTTTTCTAGGATTCACCGCATGCAAGCGTTGTCGAACAAGCTTAGCATTAGGATAATTTTTAATTTCATGTTCAACAATGCGAGGGTCGATACCTGGCATTTCCTTGTATGACCAAGAAAATATATCATGAAACTCTTTGAACGGCTCAATATACTCTTGAATCTCAGCATGGGAACATTCTGCCCCAATATAGACATTCTCAATCTTTCCAGGATCGCGAGAGATATTGATAGGGATGGTAGGAGATATATTCGCCATGTTTCCATCAACCATCGAACCAGGAGAGCTTAATGAAACCGCAGGATGACCAATTCTCTCACTAAGAATCTCCCTAAAGTATTCACATTCCAAATGGTTAAGCTCAGGAAGAAAATAAGATCTATGATGAAACTCTTCCCAAGGTGGCTCAACCCCAGACATGGACTCAATAATAGCTTCATCTGATGGAGAAACACTATCAAGGTGTTGAGGCCTAGAAAATCGCAGGCAACAATAGCAAGGGATTCTCCCTAGTCAACGTTCCCAACTAGCCCGTGACTGTTTGGTGTAGGGAATCTGTCCAGTTTGCAGTCCGGCTACCGTAGGTCAAGTAACAAAAATAAAAAGGTTTTACCGGTTGCGTCCTGGTCCACCTTGTATATTTTTGTGTTTTAGTTTTAAGTATGACATGCAAATGCCTATCTAAAATGTAGATTGATTGAGAATGCAAGGAGTGTTCACAATGTGATGCACAGGTTGTTACCTCTCGTCTTGGACTCTCTTGCCTCTAAATCACACACAACAGGAAATTTAAAACTAACTACCTAGCCTATCCCTAGCGAGCAAGATTATCACTTATTAGTGAGTAATGTATTTTGTGCATGCATTGTAAAAAAAAACACAGACAACTGATACTTCTTTCAAACACATGAAAATTTAAAGATATTTGAACAACCAGATAGCCAATTGTTTATGAACAACATTCATTACTCATAGTGGAAATTTTCATAAAATAAACCAGAGATCACTCATACAAGAACATAGGTTCAAAGAGTTAGAACGATCTCATAGTTAATGGACAAAAAGCTGAAAATGAAATAGTTCCTCTTCAACAAATCCATAGCATAACATTTGAACATTCCACCAAGCTTTCTCCAACAGGCAAAATGTAGTTATTTATTGCAAAAGGAAATAGTTCTTCTTACAATATGTCTTCACCAATCCAACTGGGAAAAAATCCCTCTTCTTGCCTAGAGTTTCTATATTTATACAAAAAGAACAAAACTGTTGGGCTGCCCATGAATGATTCTTGGGCTTCCCCAACTCTTCACCTCCCACATTTTCTTTCATTAAGTGCCTATAGAATTTACAATATATTACAATAAAATGAATAAAATGCTCATGAGGAGGGTCCCGCTTGACTATTCAAAAATTTCTTCCATGCTAAATCCCCCGGGGCAATGCTTTTGAATTCAGAAGGTTCTAGGAAACAAATATTTATTTCGAATTTAGCAGCCTAATTTCTTATGACTTCTATTCTGGCTGTGCTCAGGCGAAGTTGGTCTTCTAACAACTGCACACTAACCACAGAATGATATACTTCATTCATTAGGGTATGCTCGTATAAAGTTTTAATGTGATGTATCCTTTGTTCATCTTCTTGATATCTTCTTTGAAAAATCTCCAAAAACATGATGTGGTCTGGAAAGGTATCCATTCTCTGTTCAGCCTCAACCTGGCAGCGATTATAAGTGATCAAAAGTCTCCTGAAGAATTCTGCACAAGCCCCCTTTGTCTTCTTGATAGCCTTCTTCAATTCCTCGGCTGTGTTTATGGAAAACTCCAGTAAATCATAGTCTTGCCTTAGGGCTTGTTGATCTTTTGATGGTAGATCTGTAGGGGTTTCTTCATTCGCTTCTAATCTCGCCATCCTTCCTGTCAGGAATCCTAAGATGTCCTGCAATCTGTCAACAAAATATGAAGAGGTTTCCAAAATCTCTTCCAGCCGATTGTCCACCTATAAGACCTTGCACCTCTCTTCCTCGATGGCCACTTGCAGCTGGTACATCTTTCTTCTCTGTGCCAGATGTTGGTTGCATGGGAAGACCCGGGTTTACTATAATCAACCAATAACACCCCTAGCTCATTGGCCCTTTCGGCGACAGACCGCAAGGCGACCTGAAGTCTCACCCGAAGTGAATCTAATGGGTTGGCCAAGGACTCAAGTGTCTTGGACTAGGTTCTGAAGCGATCCTACTGGTGGCGCATAGCTTTCCTAGCCATGAGGCCTCCTTCCCACGTCTGTGCGTTGCGCGACCTTTTGCTCGCATCGCGCAATCCCGTTGTCGCGCAGCTTCTCTAGCCGCGAGACGTCTCTTTCCACCACCGTGCGATCCTTTTCTATGATGCGCACTTTCCCTGACTTGCAATATTTCCAGCTTTAGCGCATCGCCGCGCACTGTGCGACACACAACTCCTGCTCAACGCGAAGTCCTCAACTTGCGGTATTGCGCACCGCAGCTTCTCTGCCGATGCGATATCACCTCTCTATGATATCCTACCTCCGCGGTTTAGCGCACTTAGCGTTGCTCGTGTCGACATGCAAGACTTAACATATAAAGCTATTCAATACTGCAACCAGTAGCTATTTACACAACCATAAATGAAACACATACAATATGCCAAAGGATTTTAACTTATGATTATCCTTCTGTGCTGTGGTGAACTGATTAATACATTCATTCATTGAACTGCAACAACGTTCATAAAGTAACTGAGCAATGCATAAGTAAACATAACACATAAATCAGTCGCATAACCTAGATTTTAACGTGGTTCACCTCCAGGATGGAAGTTACGTCCACAGAACCGTGTTTTCTATTATAGCTCAAGGGGAAGGTAAAACACAGTCCTGCTGCACCGCATATGCAGCTCAAGATCTTCTCTCTTAGATCTCTCTTCTCTCTATATCGCTCTCTTACAATATACTCTTCCCTCTCAGTTGATCCCTGCGGATCGTTACAAGCATGCTCTATAAGCCAGCTACTGGTTTCAGTAAGATTGCTACAGCTAAGACCAGAATCAGAGCTCAGCTTTTACAACAGTCTACTTATCCTTACTACTTATTTCATTCACGACTGTCTAACTGTCTATACAACCAACTAGATAACTATCTAACCCTTTACAATACAAAATTGCATTCTTTTATAAGCAGCCCGAAGGTCCTGCTTTTACAACACTGTGGGCCTGTCCCAACAGTAACCCAAGCCCTAATTAGTGACAGTCGTTCCTCTCTTTCCTTGAGGTAGCCGCTTCCCATCACACCACAGCTCTCTGCAGTCTTCCATGCTTCCCGGCACTGACCATGGGTACTATGCACCACTTCTCGTTCTGTCCTTCGCCTTCAATGCTTGAGCCTCGTTGCTCCTTCTTCTTTATGAGGGTTGCTGAGCCCTCCTGTCTTTCACCGCTACCTTCAATGCAGTGGATGAGCTCTCCCTTCTCGGCCACTCAGGTACAGTTGCCCTTCTTTGACTTTCGCATCTCAAAAAGTCACGGTTTCCGGCTCTGATCTCCAGCTGGAAACGTGCTACGGCGTCGTAGCTCTATCTTAACTTCTTTTCGCTAAAGCTTATCATTCCTCCAAAACTAGCAGCTTCTTCTGTAGATGCGGGACCCTGCTCCAACAGTCCCCTAACACTTACTTGTGGCTTGTCCTCGAGCCACCTGCAACAGGCTTCTCCTGCTGTAACTTCTCCTGCTCTAGCTTCTCCTTCGCCTCCTGCGAAGTCTTCTGCAACTTCTGCCGAAGTCCTTCGACTTCGTTCTTCATTACCTTGACACGTTCTCTTGGAATTTCGGTAACTTAGTTCGCTGGGCTCTCTTATCCTTTCTGCCCATAGTTACGGTGTCGCTCTCTTCACTCTTTCTTCTGTATGAGCACTCTAGTGTTTGAGAAGTGTTCCACAGATATCCTTGCGTTTTTATCTGGGTTAGAACTTTTATCACAAGGAAAATCTGTATCTTCCAGCCTTCTCAAACATTTCCTTCCATCTAGAGCCTCGTGGATGGAGAAGAAGCAACCCATGAACTCCGCTCCGAGAACAAGCCTTTGTCCTCGTTCTGGAAGTCTCCCCTCCGCTGGGTTTGTAGTCTTCTTCCACTTCTCTTCTCTTCGAAGTGGTCCAGATCCACATGCTGCCTCTGACCCTCAGGTTTTTGTTTCATTACCT
Source organism: Pseudotsuga menziesii (assembly GCA_001517045.1). Lineage (NCBI taxonomy): Eukaryota > Viridiplantae > Streptophyta > Pinopsida > Pinales > Pinaceae > Pseudotsuga > Pseudotsuga menziesii. Next base: position 22,635 of record LPNX010690115.1, on the reverse strand, counting down.
TTGCAATCTTTCATGCTTTTCTTAGCTGATCAGATAGGTCAGCGACCTTCTCCCGTTGCTTTCTTTTTCTCATTTTTACCTTTCTCCTAGTGGGAGATTTCTTCTCATCATTCTTCTGCTCTGCTTCCTTATCTTCAGTGATTGGCTCGGCGTTCTCCATTTGTTCATTGCATGGGCAGACCCGGGTTTACTATAATCAACCAACAACACCCCTAGCTCACTGGCCCTTTCGGCGACAGACCGCAAGGCGGCCTGAAGTCTCACCCGAAGTGAATCTAATGGGTTGGCCAAGGACTCAAGTGTCTTGGACTAGGTTCTAAAGCGATCCTACTGGTGGCGCGTAGCTCTCCTAGCCACGAGGCCTCCTTCCCGCGTCTGTGTGTTGCGCGACCTTCTACTCGCGTCGCGCAATCCCGTCGTTGCGCAGCTTCTCTAGCCGCGAGACGTCTCTTTCCACCATCGTGCGATCCTTTTCTATGATGCGCACTTTCCCTGACTTGCAATATTTCCAGCTTTAGCGCATCGCCGCACACTATGCGACATGCAGCTCCTACTCAACGCGAAGTCCTCAACCTGTGGTATCGCGCACCGCAGCTTCTCTGCCGATGCGATATCACCTCTCTATGATATCCTACCTCCACGGTTTAGCACACTTAGCGTTGCTCGTGTCGACATGCAAGACTTAACATACAAAGCTATTCAATACTGCAACGAGTATCTGTTTACGCAACCATAAATGAAACACATACAATATTCCAAAGGCTTTTAACTTATGATTATCCTTCTGTGCTGTGGTGAACTGATTAATACATTCATTCATTAAACTGCAACAACGTTCATAAAGTAACTGAGCAATGCATAAGTAAACATAACACATAAATCAGTCGCATAACCCAGATTTTAACGTGGTTCACCTCCAGGATGGAAGTTATGTCCATAGAACTGTGTTTTCTATTATAGCTCAAGGGGAAGGTAAAACATAGTCCTGCTGCACCGCATATGCAGCTCAAGATCTTCTCTCTTAGATCTCTCTTCTCTCTATATCGCTCTCTTACAATATACTCTTCCCTCTCAGTTGATCCCTGTTGATCGTTACAAGCATGCTCTATAAGCCAGCTACTGGTTTCAGTAAGATTGCTACAGCTAAGACCAGAACCAGAGCTCGGCTTTTACAACAGTCTACTTATCCTTACTGCTTATTTCATTCACGACTGTCTAACTATCTATACAACCAACTAGCTAACTATCTAACCCTTTACAATACAAAATTGCATTCTTTTATAAGCAGCCCGAAGGTCCTGCTTTTACAGCACTGTGGGCCTGTCCCAACAGTAACCCAAACCCTAATTAGTGACAGTCGGTCGTCTCTGTCCTTGAGGTAGCCGCTTCCCGTCACACCACAGCTCTCTGCAGTCTTCCATGCTTCCCGGCACTAACCATGGGTACTATGCACCGCTTCTCGTTCTGTCCTTCGCCTTCAATGCTTGAGCCTCGTTGCTCCTTCTTCTTTATGAGGGTCGCTGAGCCCTCCTGTCTTCCGCCGCTTCCTTCAATGCAGTGGGTGAACTCTCCCTTCTCGGCCGCTCAGGTACCGTTGCCCTTCTTTGACTTTCACATCTCAAAAAGTCACGGTTTCCAGCTCTGCTCTCCAGCTGGAAACGTGCTACGGCGTCGTAGCTCTGTCTTAACTTCTTTCCGCTAAAGCTTATCATTCCACCAAAACTAGCAGCTTCTTCTGTAGCTGCGGGACCCTGCTCCAACACCAGAATGTGCTCCTTGAAAGGCTGAAGACTGACCTGCTATTCCTTAGCCTCTTCTAGAGCTACTATCAATGAGGTAATCTATTCTTTAAGTTCTGAATTCTGCCCCTAAGATTGCCTCTCACATTGCTCCAAAGTAGCCTTCTGCAGCTCCAACTCCCCTATCCTGCCTAGTAGCTGCTCCTTTTCTACCCTCAACCCTTGACATTCTTGCTGCACTTTCTCCAGACTTTCTTGGGCGGCCTCCATAGATCTCTTCTCTACTTGGAGGGAATGGAGCTCAGATTTTGAAGACTTTATTTCTCATTGTATGTCTTCAAACTTTCTTTTCAACCTATTATTTTCCTCTCTTTCTCTTCTCAGGTTATCTTTGAGCTGGGAAGAGGAATTCTTTGATTGTTCAAGATCAGTCATTATTCGATCTACATTGTCTTCGGAAGCATGGATCAATGAAGCCCCCGCTCTGATAGTGAACCTGGGGTCCTTGTCTATCCCATATACTATAGTTGTATCATTTACCATTTTAACGGACTGCCCCCCAGTTTCAAACTTTCTCTCGGTCCTCTTTACTATCCTTTTCCTTTCCCTATCATAAAAGATAGTGTTGAAATCTGGTACCTCCTCCCCTTTCTTCTACTCAAAAGGGATTAGCCTAGGGGTGGGGACCATAGCCTGTCCTGGTGTGCTGCCAGCAGTTGCCTCAGAATCTTGAATATTAGGGTTCCCCAAGTCTTGAGCCTGACTGTTTGCTATATCGAAAGTTTATTGTTGTGTCACTGTCTCTGTCAGCTTTATCTTTTCTGCTTCCTGCTTCTTCAGCTCCTCATCCATCTTTCTTTTCTTTTCCTCTTACTCGCTTTTGGTAGCTTCTTCTGCCTTTCTAGCTACTTCTTGTGTAGCTCTTCTCTTTTCTTCCTCCTCTCCTTTGAGCCAGCTTTCGGCCTCTTGTGCTAGTCTCCTATCATATTCATTTCTTTTTCTAGTTTCTTCCTCCTCTGCCTTTGCTTTCTCATCTTGTCCTTTTCCACCTTTGGTGGTGATTTTCTTCTTAAACCTTCTTCTTAAGGCTATTATATTTTGTGCACTATGGAAAATGGACTCCTCTCTGTCCCAGTGGCTTGTGTATTCAAAATGTACATTTGTCTCTTTGTAGTGATCTGCCACCTTATTCTGGGAATCATTCTTCTGGAAACGCATTTCCCCAAAATGGAATTTCCCCAACTCTTCAACGAATTCGTCACCTTTCTTCAACCTAGTAAACTTGTAGCTTCCCAACCTGAATGCCAAAGAAGGGTAAGTTGCTTTCTTATGTTCAAAAAAAAATCTCCTTATGCCATCAAAAAAGACTTTTCTAACTGCCTCTTTATGGACTACATAGTTAGTGGCATACTTAGGCAGTAGTGAGGGTGCTCTGGACCATCCAAAAATTTTGAAATATAATCCATCCTCAGTTAAGTAATAGTCTGCATATTCTTCAATCACCTGCAATGCCTCCTTCGACATGCAGTTGCACTCTTTCAAAAAAATCAGGGTATACAATGGCATAATGAAGTGTTCACACACTTCCCTATAGTGACTGTGGTATTTGTTTCCCCACAGTGCCTTGTATGCTGAGTAGACTGGTATTCTTTCCTGGTCCCAGATACACCTCAGATTGGGGAAGGGTTGGCTGGACATTATGCAATCAATCAGTATAGAGCTCATGTAGAACTCTGATCTCTTCTGGGACACCCCTCCTAATGCTAAAGCAATGCAGGTTGAAAGGTTGTTGGACACAATGTTTGCCCAGTTGAACACTATCCCCTGTGTTACAACATAGAAAATGATAGGCACCCACTCCAATTTGAAGCTTTTACTGTGGGCCCTCCCAAAAATCCTGTTTAGCATCAAGGCAATGAACCTGTAAGGGGTTCTTAGATTTGCAGTGTCATATTCCCCAGTCGCCCTAGTTCTAAAGTTCTTGCCAGGCATGAGAATCCTCTTCAATGTCTCGACTAGGTCCATCTTAATTGCCTTCGGCCAGTCCTCAATCAAGTACACCTGTGCTTCTGGTAAGTGGTAGGCTAGTGCCACATACCTAGGGCTATAAGCAGCATAACCCTGTTTATCAACATTTTCCAAAATCATGGTGGTTACATATGCCTTGGGTAGAATCCACCCAATCACCTCTGATCATGGAAAGAGCTCAGGTCTAGTAGCAATTTTCATCAATGAAGATCTCTCTATATTGGCATAGATGGTTTCTTCTTCAAAACCTATGTCAGGTACTTCTCTGCGCATTATTAATCTGTAAATTTCTCTCCATTGATATTCGGGTTCCACACCAACTATGCATTTGGTGTCCTCGTAGGTGTATTCAACTCTGGTAACAATTTCGAATTTGGGTTCCTCTTCTACTATGGGAGCCTTCTTCTTTCTACATTTAGACATCTTGGATTCTGAGGAATTTCCTTGTCATATACAAAAATCTCTTTTAGGTTCTGTTGGGTCATTTCCAGATAACATTCAAAATGGAGACAAAATGTATAAGCATTTTACCTCGTCTATGCTAAACATGAGTGCAGCTATGAAAAATAAGCAAACAATGCTCAAAAACCAAATGCTCCTGCCTAAAAACTAAAACCAGCTCACGACCAACAATTGCAGAATTAACCTAGAAAAGCATGGCCTTTCTAAAAACGACGAAAATCCTCTTCCTAATGCTGGATAGAAAACAGTCTCAAAAACCCCCTCTCGGCACTATGGATGACAATGTTACGCGGAAAAATATGGTGCCTAATCCCAAGTGAGGACGCTGCAAGTGGTAGCGCACTAGAAGATAAGGGGAAGCTACTTGCTGTAAAAATGGTCACTTCACGGTCTAACTAGGTAATGCATTCGGGACCAAAAATGGGCCGGGGTTCATACTCGAGCTTGAACAGTCTCATCCTAAGCGGGAAGTAAAAACAACATCATGGGCCTGGTTCACGAAGATGAGGGCGATCGAACTGTGGAACCAGACTCACGACATCTTGGAAGAAAACCATGAAACGCCCTCCCCGGATGGCCAAACACAGACTGGGGGAAACTGGTGCAGACAGCGTAACGGCTGTCTGCATGGGTTTCCCCAACAGTCGAGTGTGGTCTGCAAACCCCCAACGGCCGCAAAAGTCATCAATGCAAAACTAAGAAACCCCCCATCGGGCAGCCATACCATCTATCTAGAAAATAAATACATGCCGAGATGGGAAAACCTAGGAAACTAGTAACTGCGGAGACAACAAAAGTAGTTCGACCAATCAAATGGAACTGTCAAACGGGCATAAGGGCCTACCTGGCACTGTGTTGTGTGACTGGTGGAGGAAAACTGGTAAACTTCCACGGTGGAGCCACCTAGGAGAGAAGGTACCGACGACGAATGCGTTGTTCTGCTCGAGCAAAAATGACAACATGGAGGAATCGCCAGAATACAATAAAATAATAAACCCCCAAACCTGAAATATATACATCACGGTCAACATGCAATCGGCGGGAAAAATAAGATCATCGGGCGGCAAAATACTAAGGGATCGACGATATTATCAACATCGCCTTCGCAACGGCGGATGATGAAACAACCGGGAAACCTGCAATGGAATCGGCGGAGAAACAAATCGACACTCACATCGGAGCTCGTGAGACTAGGGCTTTGGGTCAAAGGATGATTAGAGAGTCGCAATGGAAAACCCATAAAAGAAATGAGTTCCGCGGACCAGCAAAACGGAGTAAGAATAAACATGTCTCAAGCAAAAACCATCGATCAAGCAGACAAGATAAATCAAACTATCGGAATCATAGTGCTTTCTAGAGCTGTAATGACGAAAGTTGAAAAAAACCAAGGACCGGCGAGACAAAATGACAGGGATCAGAAAAGGATGAAACAACTCTCGCAAAACTTTGCAGTACCTTCTCTGCAACGGTGGAAGACGTATAGATAAGGGTTCCAACGGGATCTCAAAACAAACACCGATAAAGAAGAATGCCTCGAAGACCAAATACACTTGAGTCGGACTTGATGTCCTGTTCTTTTCCGCAACAGCGAACGCGCAGATGACTAGACTCTCGACTCAAAAGTCCAAAACACTTCTGATGGCGAGGCAAAATTAATTCAAACATTAAAACATTGCCCACATAAAAGTAATCTTTATTCAAACATCAAGCAAAACCAAAAACTGAGCAAAAACGAAATTAAGGAGGGTCCCATAATTTTTTGAATTTTGGGAAAAATGTTGCAGCTGCAATGATTGGCGACTACCTGGTGAACCCTAGATTTATGAATCAACTTCCTTCTAGTAAAAGACTATTTAATCATCAATCTCATAAGTTGAATTCTTCTAGATGCTTGTATTCCTAAGATGGCAAACACATGCATTTAAATCATTAATGTCAGTCCATTCTTTGGGAAGGGAAACACAAAATATTTAAAGTCCAGATAACTCTTCTAAGGAATAGTAGGTGAGTTTTATTTTACCTCTGTCTTTGGTTAGTTTCTAGCTTGGACACCACAGGGTCGTAACATATGGCAAACAGAACTATTCATTTGTTCCTCATTCCCATGCCACTTGCACTTTTGTGCCCTTTTGAACTTTTGTCCTTATGAGTCCTCCATCTGCTTTTCTTTCTAAATTTTTATTCAGGCTCTTCCATCCATAGTGTCCTTTTGTGTGAGAGATGTATTTACTTTTCAGCTCATGAACGGAGAAGAACTTTTAGCAAATTGATATTCATGTTTCTGATACTTTGCTTTGATATGTATTTCTTCTTTTAGGAGTTTTGACTCTTAACAGCCTTTAGACTTTTGAAATAATGGCATGGGATCATTTATATATAATAAACCGTTTACCTTGCTTCCTTTCCGTGGGTCTTTTGCTATCACTCCCTAGGACATCTTAGATGTGAAATGGATGGAGCCTCGAAATAGTATTCCAGACCTCTTAATTCTGAGTTATTTTCAGGGGTTAAACATGACTTCAATGAGTGCATAGCCATTTAGGAAAATTACCTACTAGAATAAATTCTATCATTTCAAAATAAATGCACAGCCTTATCCCAAATAATTCAGTTAATCAAGAACCCTGATGCTTTCCATGCAACCAAAAGTTTGCCTCTTTTATTCAAAAACAAACCAAAATAACCAGAAATAAAAGCGGTAAATCAAAGTAAAACTGCGTCAAATTATTTATGTACAAAGTCATTAAATCAAAAGAAAAATAAAATTGTGCCCACCCCTGAAAATATTTCAACTTATGAGTCAAGGGGCTAGGCTGGATTACAGACATGAGATACCTATCCATGGTCTAATTCTGCTATTTTTGAAACCGAAACTATGTCTACCGATTTACAATCAATCTCATCACCCTGTGAAAATTGAAGGAGATCAGGCTGAGTGTCAGTCATATTGCTGGATTTTTCTGATGCATGATATCTTAGTTCAAGCTCCATTAGATAATTCCCCAAAATAAAATTAGCAGATTCATTAGCTTCTTCCAACTTAGTGATATTGTGTTTCATGTAAGGTTCTCTTAAAATTTTGATCCGATTTGGGATCCCCTTATGAGGCAACCACAAATATGACCAATCTGAAGCAAAATACCCTTTTAACCTTGCGGACCAGTCACGATTCAGAATAAGTCCATTTCCATCTAGTATGTCAGCCACCACAATATCAATAAATTGAAATATCTTGTTATTTGCAGATAAACGAATGAGTACATTCTCCATTTCTCCCACTACTTTGACATTAGTTTTGTCTAGTTGAGTGACTTCCCAAGTAGTAGGTCCATTAGAGGAATTTTGGA
>LPNX010690115.1:0-14876 GCA_001517045.1 Pseudotsuga menziesii | reverse complement strand
TTGAAATTCTATTGGTTCTTGAATTCCAACTCACAAAAACTTATTTTGGCACGTTTTCTTATAAGGCCCATTTTAGACCCCAAATTTCCTCTAATGTTGGCTGTCCATTAATTTGTTTGTAAACTGCGAGTGGCATAACATTCAATGATGATCCAGAATCTACCAAACAATTATGCACCTTATGATTCAGCATTTCCAGAGTCAAAAGGCAAGGTGGGGTTCTAGCTTTCTCTCCCCCAATTGATTCAACATCTTCCTCCACAGGTTGGTTTTCGGTGGGTATCTCTTCCTCTGGATCTTCAGGATTTTCAGTGTATTCTTTGTTAACACCTTCTTGTTCTTCCATAAGCTTAGCAGGATTGTTGATTTGCTCCGTCTCTTGGCTGAAAATGGTAATTTCGGGTACTTTGTCTTCAACATTGTTATTTGACTGTCTCCTGACATTCTCTCGCAACTTTTTAATTTTTGAAATTATTGAATTGTCTTTATTTACCAAACTCATGTTTTTTGTTGTCGTTGGCATATTCTCAGGTTTAAAAATACTTTTTTTTTTCTTTTCTGTATCAAACAGCGAGACACAATCCCATAAAAACATGGTATCATTTTCCTGTCTTTCTATGGTCTGATTACCTTTTACCTCTTCATCACTATCCTTAGTCAATTTAGAGTCCAAAATCTGATTCATTACCAATGTCGTCGAATTTAACCATTGAGGACAATTCTTTTCAGAATGGGGTTGTTGGTAAAAAGTGCAGAAATTATCCATCCCTACCTCTGTTAGATTCATTGATGCTGAACCGTGTGGAGGGGTCTTGCATTGGTTGTTATCTTCTCTTTTTTTGTAATAAGGATTATAAGCTTTCTAAGCTTCTTTTTCCTTCTCCAAATCTATTATTCTGTTGGAAAGATTTTGCATCATCTTTAACATCCCCTCAAAATCCTGTGATTGCTCCTCTTTAGGTTTAGACAGCAATAAGGCTCTTTTCTCAGTAGTTTTTTCTCCAAATTGCTCGAGATAATATTCTATACTTTCCTTTTCAGCCTCTACTCTTTCTGCTTCTTCATAAGTCTCTGCTAATGTAGGCTTAACCTGAGATTTTGCGAACATAGCCAAATACGGACCTAAAGCTGAGGTATAATACTCAATCAAAACTTTATCAGAAGGCTTATTAGCTGTAGAGAAGTTCTTGAGGTAAGCATAAAATCTTTGAGCTAAATTGTGTACCTTCTCAGTCCTTTCTTTTTTTAAAGCACCCAAACCTTTCATTAGTGCTGCATGTGTCTTTTGGGCTGTATACTTCTTTCTAAAAATCCTTTCAAAGGTATCCCAATCTGGGATAGAGTTTGCAGGAAAACCAAAGTACCAGGATGCTGTTGCTCCTTTAAGGGTATGTGGGAAAAGTCTACAAACAACATCCTCATATTCCATAGCCCTTAATCCTTCTATTGCCAAATAGAAACTTTGCAAGTGGTCATCTACTACAACCTTCTCATTAGGATCAAACTTAGGCAGCAACTTCTCAAAAGCTTGAGGTAAGTCATGCAACAGAGGTGTTAGGTTCAAGGGTGATCTGGATTTCCAAGCCGGTGGTGGATTTGGTGGGTTAGGCTGGTTTGCATTTACACCTGCCATGAGTCTAGGTGGAGAGTGAGGAGGTGAAGGACCAGGAGTCTACACAGGTGAACGGTAAGGTGTGTTTGGGCCTACTTGATTCAAAGGCTGAACAACCTCTTGTATTGCTCCTTCTACTAACTCTTCCAAGTCTCCAACCAACACTAAATCTTCCAATATGGGACGGTATTTCTTCTTGTATTCTCTTCAGGGTAAATCAGGGATGATGGGTAATCCTCCAATACTCTTTACATAGGCCTGTGTGTGTCTCCTCAGATCATTTATCACTTGGTTGTCCACAACAAATAGATGTTCCCTATTCTCTTGAGTATTTGGATCAGGACACAAACTGCTTTCAAAATTATCACTCATGGGGTTATTTCGAGAAAATGGGTTTCCTCGTCCAGCCATGCACTGGCGTCCCTCCTTCTAGCGCCAGAAACTGTTGAGGCCTGAAAAATCGCAGGCAACAACAGCAAGGGATTTTCCCCAGTCAACGTTCCCAACTAGCCCATGACTGTTTGGTGTATGGAATCCACCCAGTTTGCGGTCCGACTACCATAGGTCAAGTAACAAAAATAAAAAGGTTTTACCAGTTGCGACCCGGTCCACCGTGTATATTTTTGTGTTTTAGTTTTAAGTATGACATGCAAATGCCTATCTAAAATGTAGATTGATTGAGAATGCACGGAGTGTTCACAATGTGATGCATAGGTTCTTACCTCTCGTCTTGGACTCTCTTGCCTCTAAATCACACACAACAGGAAACTTTAAACTGACTACCTAACCTATCCCTAGGGAGCAAGATTATCACTTATTAGTGAGTAATGTATTTTGTGCATGCATTATAAAAAAAACCACAGATACCTAATACTTCTTTCAAACACATGAACATTTAAAGATATTTGAACAACCAGATAGCCAATTATTTATGAACAACATTCATTACTCATAGTGGAAATTTTCATAAAATAAACTAGAGATCACTCATACAAGAACATAGGTTCAAATAGTTAGAACGCTCTCACAGTTAATGGACAAAAAGATGAAAACGAAATAGTTCATCTTCAACAAATCCATAGCATAACATTTGAACATTCCACCAAGCTTTCTCCAACAAGAAAACTGTAGTTATCTATTGCAAAAGGAAATAGTTCTTCTTACAATATGTCTTCACCAATCTAATTGGGAAAAAGTCCCTCTTCTTGCCTAGAGTTTCTATATTTATACAAAAAGAACAAAACTGTTGGGCTGCCCATGAATGACTCTTGGGCTTCCCTAAATATTCACCTCCCACATTTTCTTTCATTAAGTGCCTATAGAATTTAGAATATATTACAATAAAATGAATAAAATGCTCATGAGGGTCCCACTTGACTATTCAAAAATTTCTTCCATGCTAAAGCCTCTGAGGCAATGCTTTCAAATTCAGAAGGTTCTAGGAAACGAATATTTATTTCAAATTTAGCATCCTGATTTCTTATGACTTCTATTATGGCTACGCTCAGGCGAAGTTGGTCTTCTAACAACTGCAGACTAACCATGGAATGATCTACTTCATTCCTCAGGGTCTGCTCGTCTAAGGTTTTGATGTGTTGTATCCTTTGTTCATATTCTTGATATCTTCTTTGCAAAATCTCCAAAAATAGGATGTGGTTTGGAAAGGTATCCATTCTCTGTTCAGCCTCAACCTGGCAGCGATTATAAGTGATCAAAAGTCTCCTGAAGAATTCTGCACAAGCCCCTTTTGTCTTCTTGACAACCTTCTTGAATTCCTCGGCTATGTTTATGGAAAACTACAGTAAATCATAGTCTTTCCTTAGGGCTTGTTGATCTTTTGATGGTAGATCTACAGGGGTTTCTTCATTCCCTTCTAATCTTGCCATCCTTCCTGTCAGGACTTCTAAGATGTCCTACGATCTGTCAACAAAATATGAAGAGGTTTCCAAAATATCTTCCAGCCGATTATCTACCTGCAAGACCTTGCACCTCTCTTCCTCGATGGCCACTTGTAGCTGGTGCATCTTGCTTCTCTATGCCAGAACATGCTCCTTGAAGGGATGAAGACTGACTCGCTATTCCTTAGCCTCTTCTAGAGCTGCTATCAATGAGGTAATCTGTTCTTTAAGTTCTGCAGTCTGCCCCTGAGATTGCCACTCAGATTCCTCCAAGGTAGACTTCTGCAGCTCCAACTACCCTATCCTACCTAGTAGTTGCTCCTTTTCTGCCCTCAACCCTTGACATTCTTGATGCACTTTCTCCAGCCTTTCTTGGGCGGCCTCCATAGATCTCTTCTCTACTTGGAGGGATTGGAGCTTAGCTTTTGAAGACTTTATTTCCTGTTGTATGTCTTCAAACTTTCTTTTCAACCTATTATTTTCCTCTCTTTCTCTTCTCAGGGTATCTTTGAGCTGGGAAGAGGACTTCTTTGACTGTTCAAGATCAGTCATTATTCGATCTACATTGTCTTCGGAAGCATGGATCAATGCAGCCCCCGCTCTGATAGTGAACCTGGGGTCCTTGTCTATCCCATATACTACAGTTGTATCATTTATCATTTTACCGGACTGCCCCCCATTTTCGACCTTTCTCTCGGTCCTCTTTACTATCCTTTTCCTTTCCCTATCATAAAAGATAGTGTTGAAATATGGTACCTCATCCCCTTTCTTCTGCTCAAAATGGATTATCCTAAGGGTGGGGACCATAGCCTATCCTGGTGTGCTGCCAACAGCTACCTCAGGATATTGAATATCAGGGTTCCCCAAGTCCTGAGCCTGACTATCTGTTGTATCGGAAGTTGATTGCTTTGTCACTGTCTCTGTCAGCTTTAGCTTTTCTGCTTCCTGCTTCTTCAGCTCCTCATCCAACCTTCTTTTCTTTTCCTCTTACTCAGTTTTTGTAGCTTCTGCTGCCTTTCTAGCTACTTCTTGTGCGGCTCTTCTCTTTTCTTCCTCCTCTCCTTCGAGCCAGCATTCGGCCTCTTGTGCTAGTCTCCTAGCATATTCATTTCTTTTTCTAGTTTCTTCCTCCTCTGCCTTTCCTTGCTCATCCTGTCCTTTTCCACCTTTGGTGGTGATTTTCTTCTTAAACCTTCTTCTTAAGGCTGTTATATTTTGTGCACTACAGAAAATGGATTCGTCTCTGTCCTAGTCGCTTGTGTTTTCAAAATGTACATTTGCCTCTTTGCAGTGCTATGCCACCTTATTCCAGGAATCATTCCTATGGAAATGCATTTCCCCAAAATGAAATTTCCCCAGCTCTTCCACGAATTCGTCAGCTTTCTTCACCCTAGTAAACTTGTAGCTTCCCAACCTGAATGGCAAAGGAGGGTAAGTTGATTTCTTATGTTCAAACAGAAAGCTCCCTATGCCATCTAAAAAGACTTGGCTAACTGCCTCTTGTGGAATACATAGTCAATGGTATACTTAGGAAGTAGTGAGGGTGCTTTGGAGAATCCAAACATTCTAAAATATAATCCATCCTCAGTTAAGTAATAGTCTGCATATTCTTCAATCACTTGCAATGCCTCCTCCGACATGCAGTTGCACTCTTTCAAGAAAATCAAGGTATACAATGGCATAATGAAGTGCTCACACACTTCCCTATAGTGACTGTGGTATTTGTGGGCCCACAATGGCTTGTATGCTGAGTAGACTGGTGTTCTTTCCCGGTCCTAGATACACCTCAGATTGGGAAAGGGTTGGTTGCATATTATGTAATCAATCAGTATAGAGCTCATGTAGAACTCTAATATCTTCTAGGACACCCCTCCTAATGCTGGAGCAATGCAGGATGAGAGGCTGTTGGACACAATGTTTGCCCAGTTGAACACTGTCCCCTATGTTGAAACATAGAAAATGATAGGAACCCACTCCAATTTGAAGCTTTTACCATGGGCCCTCCCGAAAATCCTGTTCAACATCAGGGCAATGAACCTGTAAGGGGTTATTAGATTTGTAGTGTCATATTCCCCAGTCGGCCTAGTTCTAAAGTTCTTTCCAGGCATGAGCATCCTCTTCAGTGTCTAGACTAGGTCCATCTTAATTTCCTTCATCCAGTCCTCAGTCAAGTACACCTGTGCTTCTGGTAAGTGGTAGGCCAGTGCCACATACCCAGGGCTATAAGCAGCATAACCCTGTTTATCAACATTTTCCAAAATCATGGTGGTTACATCTTCCCTGGGCAGAATCCACCCAATCACCTCTGAGCATGGAAAGAGCTCAGTTCTAGTAGCAATTTTCATCAATGAAGATCTCTCTATATTGGCATAGATGGTTTCTTCTTCAAAACCTATGTCAGGTACTTCTCGGTGCATTATTAATCTGTAAATTCCCCCGCATTGATATTTGGGTTCCACAACAACTATGAATTTGGTGTCCTCGTAGGTGTATTCGACTCTGGTAATGATTTCGAATTCGGATTCCTCTTCTACTATGGGAGCCTTCTTCTTCTGATGTTTAGACATCTTGGATTCTGAGGAATTTCCCTGTTATATACAGAAATCTCTTTTAGGTTCTGTTTGGTCATTTCCAGATAACATTCAAAATGGAGACAAACTATATAAGCATTTTACCTCGTCCATGCTAAACATGAGTGAAGCTCACGACCAACACTGCTCCTGCGCAAAAACTAAAACCAGCTCATGACCAACAATTGCAGAATTAACCTAGAAAAGCATGGCCTTTCTAAAAACGACGAAAATCCTCTTCCTAATGCTGGATAGAAAACAGTCTCAAAAACCCCCTCTCAGCACCGTGGATTACAACGTTACGTGGAAAAATATGGTGCCTAATCCCAAGTGAGGACGCTACAAGTGGTAGTGCACTAGAAGATAAGGGGAAGCTACTTGCTGTAAAAACGCTCACTTCATGGTCTGACTAGGTAATGCATTCAGGACCGAAAATGGGCCAGGGTTCATACTCAAGCTTTAACAGTCTCATCATAAGCAGGAAGTAAAAACAACATCACGGCCCTGGTTCATGAAGACAAGGGCGATCGAACTGTGGAACCAGACTTATGGCATCTTGGAAGAAAACCATGAAATTCCCTCCCCGGATGACCAAACATAGACTGGGGGAAACTGGTGCGGACAGCGTAACGACCGTCTGCATCAGTTTTCCCAGCAGTCAATTGTGGTGTGCAAACCCCCAACGACCATGAAAGTCATCAATGCAAAACTAAGAAACCCCCCACCGGGAAGCCATACCATCTATCCAGAAAATAAATACATGCAGAGATGGGAAAACCTAGGAAACCACTAACCGTGGAGACAACAAAAGTAGTTCGACCAATCAAATGGAATGGTCAAACGGGCATAAGGGCCTACCTGGCACTGTGCTGCGTGACTGTTGGAGGAAAACTGGTAAACTTTCACGGTGGAGCCACCTAGGAGCGAAGGTACCGATGGTGAATGCATTGGTCTGCTCGAGTGAAAATGACAGCACAGGGTCCAATCGCCAGAATACAATAAAATAATAAACCCCCAAAACCAAAATATATACATCGTGGTCAACATGCAATCAGCAGGAAAAATAAGATCATCGGGTGGAAAAAGACTAAGGGATCGAAAATCTTATCAACATCGCCTCCACAACGACAGATGATGAAACAACCAGGAAACCCGCAATGGCATCGACGGAAAAACAAATCAACACTCGCATCGGAGCTCGTAAGACTAAGGTTTTGGGTCAAAAGATTATTAGAGAGCCGCAACAGTGAACCCGTAAAAGAAACAAGTTCCGCGGACCAGCAAAACGGAGTAAGAATAAACATGTCTCAAGAGAAAAACATCGATCAAGCGGACAAGATAAATCAAACTATTGGAATCATAGTGATTTCTAGATCCACAACAGCGAAATTTGAAAAAAATGAAGAACTGGCGAGACAAAATGGTGGGGATCGAAAAAGGATGAAACAAATCTCGAAAAACTTCGCAGTACCTTCTCCGCAACGGAGGAAGACTCATAGACAATGGTTTTGACGGGATCTCAAAACAAACGTCGATAAAGAAGAATTCCTTGAAGACCAAATACACTTGACTCAGACTTGATGTCCTGTTCTTTTCCGCAACAGCGGACGTGCAAATGACTAGAATCCCGACTCAAAATTCCAAAACACTTCTGATGGCGAGGAAAAATTAATTCAAAAATTAAAACATTGCCTGCATAAAAGTAATCTTTATTCAAACATCAAGCAAAAGAAAAAACTGAGCAAAAACGAATTAAAGGAGGGTCCCAAAAATTTTTGAATTTTGGGAAAAATGTTGCAGTTGCAAAACAAGGCAATCATGTGCATGAGAAGACTGAACTGCCCATGCAAGCAGCACATATGGGTCCTTCTCCTCCTTCTATGAATAGGAAGGACTAGGCTCTACAACACATTCAAGATTTGCTTGATATTCTATCATGGCTGCAGGCAACGACACGTTCGTTCCGATAGGCTTACACAAAGGACTCGGTGTAGGAAGAATCCAAGGATCTTCCATATGGGTAGTGTGAAAAGACACCGATATTACTAAAGATGAAGCCCCACCGGAACTAGACCCAATCATAAGAACATATGCAGGACAACTAAAGGTTCCCATAAGGGATGGATACATGCCAACACCCATACTCCCAGTTGTAGACTGAAAATGATTGATAATCGAGATAGAAGTTCCCGATGATGCGGTAACACTTAGATTCTTGAATGACGTCTGATCAATCGTAACAATCTTCCCATTAAATGGAAAGCATACAACTCGAAATAGAGAAGAAGCTATGGCTTGCATACTGTACATCCAATTCCTACCCAATAAGAGATTGTAGTCAAGGGGCGCATCAACCACCTCGACCTCGATTGCAATGGTCTTCCCTCCCAAATGGACCTTAAGATAAGAAAGAATTCCATGCAGCCAAAATGATCTACCATCAAAAGCAGTCAACATGGTAGCGGATTTAGACAACTTGGGGGAACCCAAACCCTTCCAACACGACAAAGACATCAGGGAAGCAACAGCGCCTTCGTCAATCACAGTGCGTTTGAAGGTCATTTTAAGACATTCTACATGAATCAAGAGAGACGCGTAGTAAGGCAAGCGAGGCTGAAGTCCCGCGGTTTCAAATTCGATGACGAAGGAAGAGTGATCATCATGAAAACCAAGCACAGAAATCAAAGCCTTCCTTTGTGACGGACAACTCTAAAGAACTTCAAGCGCAGACATTGCACAAGGAGTTTGGCCCAAATCCTCGACAACAGAATAGTTCTGGGCAGCTCAGGAATTAGGATTATGTCCCGAACACTTTAATACTCCCTTAGGAATGTGAGGTACACTCTCAAGTTTATCCCTAGGATTTTCAATACGCAAAGGGCTCTTGTTAGGAGGAGGTTCTTTCCCAAGGTCTAGTTGTGACGAACCATAGTCCTTCGCATGAGTCACAACCTTAGCAGCACGCACCATGTTGATGCAACCATGACCACTACAAGCTTCCAGCGGATCTTGATCTCCACCAGAGTGATCATGGGATGTCGATTTCATGTTTTGATTATGAGGTAAAGGGTTGGTCAACATAGCTCGGCCCTGTGCTATGAACTTCGAGGCTTCTTCGATACGAGGGCACAAGTGAGTGAGGTGGTCATCCTTACATAACTTGCAAGGAAACTTAACCTTACGTTTAGACTACTTGTCCACCCCAGCATTGCAGGCATTATTCTCATTATAATTGGCATTTTCATTCCTATTCCCACCCTCATGATTGTTTTTACCCTTCTTCTTATTCCTTCTGGGTTGTTGGTTACCCTTCTAGTCCGACGATTGTACCGAAAGCATACTATCCATTTGGGTGGGTTGAGACAAAGCCGTGGCTTGTCCCGAGGCAGATTGGTTGATAGAAAATTGACTCACCTGTTTCATAACCGAATCCACAGGTTTTGTACTCGTACAACCAACAATGCCATCGGCATGTGGTCCAGGTTTGACCTTAGGGTCAAAACTAGAATGTGGAGCATTAGGAATGATATCATATAACAAACCGAATTGAGCATAAATCAAATCCAATTCCTGCGCCCTAAAAATGGATTGTTCCTCATTCTGAACTCTGGACGTAGAAACATCCTTCGCTATATAAGGTTGTAACGATTTAATGAACCATTCAAGGAGAAACTCAGGCGATATGAAGGCTTTAATCAATCTCTTCCGTCTACGCCACTATTGGATATGGTTCGAGATATGCGTGGCTTTGTCCTACCAAAATGTCGACAAGAGTTCTATACCAACATAGTAACGCACTGGTAGCTGGAATTGGTTGAGAAAATTCATAGCTAGGTCATCGAACAAAACGAATGCCCCCCTAGGTAACTCTATGTACCATTTCGCTGCAGGCCCTGTAAGGGTGCGTTGAAATAGCCTTAAATGGATCGAATCTTCGTGTAAGGAATTAGAAGAGCACCAAAGGTGAAATGTAGTAACATGTTCACTAGGATCTTCTCCTGGTTTTCCCTCGAATTTGGGAATGTCTGAGGGAAGCTTATTAGGGACAGCTGGCCAAGCCGGGTCATGAGAGACTGGATCGTTTGTTAGTCTCGACAAGTCAGGTAAATTTAACATTGAAAGGAAAGGGAGCCTAGTTTGAGCAGGTTGATTCCATGCTCCATGATAGTTTTGATTCACATAAGACTTATTACCATAACCACCATGGCCATGGCCACAGTATCCTCCTCCTGTTTGACCCGTGTAGGGTGACATGGAAGCACCATAATGTGGTGTACCTTGACTATGTGGAGCTACAAAGCCATAATTCGAGGAGTAAGTAGGTTGTTGATACCTATACCCATAAGGTAAATAAATGTGTGCATACTGCGGTCCATAATATTGTCCATGAGAGGTCCCATAAGATGTCCCATGAGAAACTCCATAAGTAGGAATATGACCTCCCGAAACAACAGGAGGTACTTGGCTTTGAGACACGACTACGTGAGTAGCAGTAGTACGAACATGACTAGTAGCAACATTCTGGCCCGAAGGACCACGTGAATGAGGGGGAGGAATAGCATTCGAAGAACTAGGAATAGAGGATGAAGGGGCATGTGAAACTATGTAAGTGGTATTCCCTATAGTCACTCGTCTTGGTTATGGTATCCGAATAGGACTACTAACACCAAGTCTAGGATGAACGTGCGATGTAGCCTCCACCATCGGGATGAAGGGTGCAATGTGACTCATGCTCCTAAATCTCTCCGCATGGAAATTAATGGGAATGCCCCTAGGCACAGCGCTAGGATCAAACTCTGACTCAACATGGTGTGCCGGATCATGTGTAGGGATACCAGACATACCATAACTAACATAAGTAGTGCTCGCAGGTTCATGACGAGTCTCATCACACGACATCCAATACCAGCGACCTGTGAATGAGGGATCATACCTCGAGTGTGTAGGTATATCATGTGAAGGATCTAACCTAGAGTGTGAAGGTATATCAGGTGAAGGATCATATACATGAATAGGATATTCTTCCCCAACCTCCTAAGGTAGAGAAGACAAGTCAGTAATTTCATCTTCATGATCTCCCATCGTGTGTGAATCAATGTGAAAAGTAGTCCACCTAGACCGTCTGTTTCTCTCTCCCAAAGGGGGAGGAGATGTAGAGGGTGGAAGTCCTACTAAACAACGAGAACAATGAGGTGCCACACTCGAATCTATAATGACTCAAAAAATGAAAAAGACTCTTCTAATTATGCAAACCCTAAGCAAGCTAGCGTGCATAACACATACACCAATATAATCTAAAGCCAATCACAAGAAAACAAGGGTAGGATATGTGAGCTCCTGAATGAAGCAAGTATGTCTCGCCTAGGAGAGGCTTGAGACTCCCATACACAACAAGCGGAGGTTCATAACCAATTATTGTGGCCCTCAACTTCAACGCATATAGCGACTATGATGTCTGACCCCAACTTGTCCGAGACACCTGAAAAATAACCCCTACAAAGTACCCCCTCGATAACCTAGGTAAGGAAACTAAGGTCACCTAAATATAATCAATGCTCAGGTGGATAGTTGCAGGAAATATTAACCGTATGGGCAGGGTAGCAAATCCCGGAACTCTCGAAAGAGCCCCCAAATACGAATGTAATCCTAGAAATATATTCGGTGCTACTCAGTTATGACTAGGGGTCATCCCAATCAATAACCGCTCACACTGCCTCGTGCTTAACTCCCTTGTAAGAGGAGGATCCTAAGAAACACGAATTATACAAAGGAACTTCACACTCTCACCTGGACAGACACATACATGTTGTTGTTTAGTGATCTTGGAGAATTTACTCACAATGAACTATTCCAAGACCCTGAAACCTAATCTTGTTGGTGTACCCTATCAAAGAAAATAGTGTAATCCATTTTAATTAAGCGTTGATTTTATGTGGCTTATTACTCAAAAAGGTAGATGATTGTGCAACCAATGATGTTATGACGCAAACATGAAGAAAAATGCACATCTAACAATCAATGCAAATGCATTCAACACATATTTCATTAAATTTGGAAATATTCTATTACGAGGATTTCATCCACATTGAGTTTTTTTGTAAATCTCTAAATACATATTCTATTCAATCTAGAAAAATAAACTCAAAGAACTATTCCATTAAATTTGGAAGAATTAATCCAATGAGCTATTTTCTCAATTAATATTTTTTTTTATTTTTTTCAAGTAAAACTTTAGTATTCAACCATTCAAAAGAAAATATTACATCTCGATTAGAACCAGACGAAATATTACATCTCAATTAGAACTAGATGGGTTAGATCTAGAATTTAGAACTTCCGCTAGATTGACTTCTTTCAAAATGAGGAAAGTCATAGCCTTCGAATCCTTACATAATTTCTATTAATATTATTTATAGTTTGTATTAAATGTTAAGTTGATTAAATTATTTTATGACATAATACCAACATTGTATTTGTTACTACAACAATTATAAACATTGTCATAGTAATTATTTTTGTCTTTGTTGAGTATGTTGTTTATTTTGGAAGTTGGCACCACTTATAATCAAAACAAAAAAATATTTTATGACTTTAAAGTCTAAGTTTTACCCTTGTAATGATTAAAATAAATTATGAATTAAAATAGCAACATAATTTATTGTTGTTGTTGTTGGTAGTGGTAGTGTATTAAAAACTAAGTTGATGAATGTTTACTTTATGAATAATAGATTGACGTGAGAAATTTCTTACCTATAAATTTATTTAATGATATTGATGTTAGTAAATCCTCCCTTATTTATTAATATTAATTATTTTAACAATCAAGATCAATTATGAACTAGAATAGCATTAGTGCAGTAAAATTTGCTTTTTTTCATATACAAGAGGAAGGGGGAAAACCAATTGAACTAATTATTGCAAGTGTTCATTATTTATTTATGAAGTATTTGAACAATGTGTTTAATTAAAAAGAGCATATTTATATTGAAAATATAGATATATTACAATATTTATATTATCATTAATATTTTATATCATCTATTAATTTATGTTAGGGCACGGAGGAATCGAACCACCATCATCTTGCTTGTAATGCAGGTGCTCTTCCATTGAACTAGCACCCTTTACAACATGAGGGGAGAGGGACTGTGTTAACACCTAGATTACACATTTCTAATCCTCTGTGACAAATCAAAATGAAGAAAGTCTTAGACTTTGATTCTTTCAAAATGATGAAATTCTTAGACTTTGATTCCTTACATAATTTCTATTAATATTATCTATAGTTCGAATTAAATGGTAAGTTGATTAAGTTTATGTAATGACATTAATATTGTATATGTTACTATGATTAAGCAATTGAATTATAATTTGATATGGTAACTAGTACATTGTTGGTGTTGAGTTCCTATACTAGTAAAATGTTGGCACAATTTTAGAATGACCCATTTAAAAACTATTTAATGACATAATACAAATGTGTTTGTTACTGTAATAATTTTAATTCTCAACATAACAAGTAATATTGTATGTGTTGAGTATCATGTTGTAATATATTAGAAGGTTGGCAACATTTTACAAGTGACAAGAAAAACTATTATATATTAAGTGTTACTATGCTAAGTTGATTATTTTAACGATCAAAATCAATTATACGTTGGAATAGAAATATAATTTATTTATATTACTATTATTTATATTTTCTAATACAAGTTAATATCAATGATTATATCACTAAAAATAGATTGTAGAAGATTTTTTTGCATATTATTATTAAAGTTATTTAATGACATTAATAATCAATGTGTGTTGCTATTATTATCTTGGAATTTCATTTAATTGAAATTATGTTAACTAATGTGTCTAGGTTGAGTTACCATACTAAGTCTAATTTTTTTTTAGTATGATGTTTTATTTTCGGAAGTTGGTAGCACTTGATAGTGGACAAGAGAAAATATTTTATGACTTAGAGTAAAATGGGTTTTATCTTAGTACTGACTAAAATAAATTATGAATTAGAATAGAGACATAATTTATTATTATTATTGTTGTTGGTGGTGGTGTATTAAAAACTAAGTGGATGAATGTTGATTTTATGAATAACATATTTATGTGAGAAATTTTACCTATAAATGTATTTAATGATATACTTTGATTATCATTCATATTTATATTTACGTATTAAAACAAAAGTAATCAATATTTGACTAGTGAATTATTAATAATTTGTGTAAGAAATTTCTTACATGATATAAAGTTATTTAACAACATATTAATATTGTGTTTTGACTATTATTAACTTATGTAGTATTGACATTAAATGTTAATACTTGGATATTGATTTTCGGGATTAAGCTATGTGAAAGCATTTCAAACCATAATGAATTTTACATTGTTCCCCCAACGATCATGCATGGAGTTCCCACTTGAAATGTTGGTTGAAAAACTCACTGACAACTTAATCCAAAAAATCATTCACAATGATGACAAACTGTGAAAGCCTGCACTCTGAAAATGTTACTACTTTGTCTTTGTTGGGTATAAGATATTGAATTAGTAAAAAGTTCACACCACTTTAAACTCTACATGAGAAAATATAATATTAATTAGAATGCAACAGAGTAGAACAATTAAATTTATATCAATTATAGTAACAAATAATAGGGAAAAGTCACTTCAAACCTTATTTCAAGTGCCTAACATTTATTCATAGAGGAAGTCTAGAAGATGTTTTAAGATTGATTATTGAATCACATTTGATCTAGTGACATGTTGAGTTTATGTAAAAAACAAATT
>LPNX010689991.1:1915-93265 GCA_001517045.1 Pseudotsuga menziesii | reverse complement strand
CCTATAGGCTATACACAAGTGAGTGTGCATGTTCAAATGAGGAACACACCTCCTCTATTTATACTCTTTCTTACACTTATTGGCGCAAACAAACTTATTGGAGCGACTTCACCTAGGAAGTCACAAAACAATATTATATTATATTTAGAACGGTTCTATTGACCCGATTTACAATGGAGGTTTTACCTCATGACTCTATGGTTACCAAATACAATAGTAACATCCCAAGAGAGGAATAAAACATCTCCCATAGGTTACGTTAGTAAAATACATTTAGAATATTCTTTGAAGTTACAATATTTCAACATGAAGGAATGGGATGGAAGAAGGAAAATATTGGATGACGAGACGAGGCCTCGTAACTAAATATGTGGTGCTATCTATTATATAGTGTTCAAAATCCTACTAGTCTTCAAATACTTTTTCATAGAATAAATGTGTGTTTCATTTAAACATATTAGTTTAAATCTTTTTTGGAACAAATGCATTTTGTAGTTTGGACTTCAACTAGATTGTCATTTAAATCTTCTTGCAACTTCTTGATCTATAGATTGGTAGCCCAAATATGTAAAATTACTTTGGAAACTTCATGTTGTGCAATCTTCCCTTGTTGAAACCATTCTTTTCTATGTGTCTGCAGTTCTCCCTCCCTCTTCCTTTCCTAAAGAAGTTGTTTTCCCAACATATCTAAGCTTCAAGGAATGGGTGTAGCCTACCATTGACCCTCCAATTGATTGATGAGTTCTTCCTTAACGTTTCAACTACCGCAAGTATCGATGTAATATGAAAATCACTTGTCAAGTATTTCACTTTTCAATGAATCTTTTTTCCCTTTTTTCCTACAACATGAAACCTATATGCTAAATCTGATCATATTCTAGACCCAATATAGCATCTATCTCATCAACTTCCATTTTCCTATTTTATTATATTAGTGTTCCTTTTCGACTAACTAAGTCAAATGTAAAATTTTGCATGCAGTCTTGATGTCTCACAAAAGTATTCCCCCATAACTTATTATGTATTTTCTCTACAATATGCCATATTTGTCTCTTATTTTCTATTTGAATATTCAAACTATGATTAATACCTTAGACTCTAAAAACATGAGTTCCTCAAAAACATGGGACGGTATGGACTTAGAATATCCTAATCATGGAGCTTCAATGACTCAACAGTCTTACTTTAAGATAAGAACTATGACTGATTATCCATGTCCAAATTGGTTAATTGCTCTAAAGCACATTACTCCTACTATCTACTAACAACAATTAATTTGCTCTTACTTTTAAGTAGGGACTTGTTGCTTTTCAACTCCACTTGTCTTTATATCATCTTAACTTTGCATGATTTCAAGGTGTAACAAGTTTATAATAGTATATCTGGCATTTATCTTTAAATATCATCAATTTGATGTAAGTATTGATTGACTTTGCATGATTTCAACGTGTAACAAGCTTACACTAGTGTTTTTTTTATATAAAATATATCAATATTTAGTTACGAATAAACTCTATATTTTGTATCCATTAATGATTGAT
Source organism: Pseudotsuga menziesii (assembly GCA_001517045.1). Taxonomy (NCBI): domain Eukaryota; kingdom Viridiplantae; phylum Streptophyta; class Pinopsida; order Pinales; family Pinaceae; genus Pseudotsuga; species Pseudotsuga menziesii. The sequence continues at coordinate 91,724 of LPNX010689991.1, read as the reverse complement.
ATATGTGTTCATTAATAATCGATGTGTGTATTTAGATTGAGATTTACATTATGTTTCTATCATTTATTAATATTTGTATATCTAGGTTAGTATTTTTTTTTTAATTGTTCATTTCTTTAAAAAAAATCAATTGCAAACATAGCCAAAAAAATTTGAAAAATGACATTGATTTGTTTATGGGAAACAATATAATTTTGAGAAGGTTGAACCGCTGATTTGTTTTTACCACCCTTTTATGGTCAGCATAAACTATACATTGAGCAAGTTAAGGTTCTATTATAAAAAAAATAAATATATTTATCTTACATAAAGTTAGTATCTTACATAAAAAGCTTATATGAAATTATTTTACCATATCCATACCTATTGGACCCAGATGGTTCCTTTATTTTCATCACAAAAACCTCCTCATCTAGAACTCTATTTTAAAAAACTGAAATTATGAACTCTATTTAAAAAAATTGAAATTGTAAAACTCCTTAAAAAAAACATATATTAAAGCGATCATAATCATAATAAAAACATTTTAATTTACATTTATTAATAATTTTATTTTAATGATTTAATTTACATTTATTAATAATTTTACTTTAATGATCAAATACATATTGCCATAAAACCATAAATGCAAGTGTGAAGAATCAAGAGACGATTAACCATTTGAGAATTCATTAAGCATAGGGCAAGGAGCTATAGGAAAACATAATTTTGTATTGCTCGTTCAAGTAAAAAGTAAACCTAATATCTACAAAACTGTGGTATATCTACAAACAGCCAAGTGAGTAAGACAAATAAATAAATAAATAAATAAACTTTTATAATATGAATTTCAACGCTTTTTTATATACTTAGAATTTCATTAAAAAAAACACAAAAAGTGTAATTTAGTCAAAGCTCCGATCCATGGCCGAAAACACAAATTTACATACCTAGAATCTCTCATTTATTTAAGGAAACCAAAAGAATACAAACGTGTGTGTCAGTGGATCCCTACAAGTATCCTTATTTGCTAATCCTAACGTACATGCACTTAGCAGTAACAGTACAAATTGCAGGCGATTCCCAGCCCAATAGATATTATGCAGGGGACTTTCTAGATCAAAATGTGATTCTGATAATTCATGTGAATCCTGCGTAATGGCTTCTATGATTTGAAACTTTCAATATATTGTTGCTTTGGAGGAGGCCATTCATTTGCACCATAAAGATTGAAGCCATGATAAGTTTATTATTTTGATGCTGCAAGTTGTTTAAATCCTGGTGGTTGAAGACATTCTAGAGATGCACGCCTAGAGATAGTTGTGTGGAGGTAACAATAATCAATGGTATATAGTCGTATTTCCATGGTCAACCCAACAATAAGTGAAAAGCATCCATCATAATCACATTGCATAACTTTCTATTGTACAACCCTCCAATCTTAAAATTGATCAAGCATTGGTGTCTCACTGTTACATGATGATTCTTATATGAATTCAGGTGTGGTTCGTATCTTAGTTCCAACTTGTTAATTATCTATGTCGATACTAGGTTTTCACCGCCACCTCTGTCAATGATGGTCATACAACATCTGTCCCTAATATTTACCATTCTTCAAAAAATATCTCTTCTCTATGTTAGTTGTTCCTTACGTTGCATCAACTATAACCGTGTTTTCTTTGTCATCAAATTTTGGCCTCTTTTGGACCTGACTTCCCCTAAGTGCTCCTTCGTTTTCGAACCAGCTTCTTCGTCTTCTCAACTTATGGTTTCCTCTCAACTAGTGACATGAAAATTTTATTGACACTCATAGGACTTGTGTCCCAGTTCTCGACTTGTTGCAGAGTATATTCGACTGATCTACATTTCCACCTATGAAGGTTCCTATTCGAGTGTTACCTCCTCGAAGTCTAGGGTTATCACCTCGCCATCAATATTCATATGCATCACCTCTAGTTGTCCTCTTGGGGCATAATATCTCTGCCTCTGAGAAATCAACTTACCTCTACTCGTCAAAGCCTTCCTCAATAACGGCTTTTCTACCTTAAATGCCAGTTGATAGGATTCCTATAAATTTATAAAATTTGACAGGTTCAACTCATCATGCATGGTGTATTTCACACCATTAACATATCTGGTGACTTCCTCCTCTCCTTCGTTGGTCCGCGCTGACCAAATCAATAGTCGATAGAATTTCTTTACGATCACTTCCTTCTATAGTCGATGGGAAGGAACTTATCATTAAGCTTGGTGACCATTCTATCCCCAATCCTTATACTATCCTTATCTTTCTTTACTCTGTCAGAATGTACATTGTCCCACCACAACGAGGAATGACATTTCAACTTCGTACATGCATCCTTTACCCTTTTGCGTTCTTTCATCTATTACATGTCGATGTGTTTTTCTATTTTTCTGACTTGGTTTATTAATTCTTCTAGGTCCAAACTTCCTAAGTACATAGGTATATCTTTGCTAGCCTTAGGTCTCTAATCTCGTACATAACCTTTTAATAGTTTCTCTTCTAGTTCTTCTGGCTCCTATTCTTCTTCTTAATCTTCTCTATCTTTAACTTCGTCACCACTGATGTCGAGAGTTTCAATGACATATCCTTGTTGTTGCACCTCCTTCACAGCTGCTAGCTGGATCTTTAACATTCTGATTATTTGAATGCATTCTTCAAATGTATCATGGTCAATAGTGACTCGTGTGCCTCTGTGTTTCATTGTACCATAGACATGGATGCTTCTGTGATCCATTCTCCTCTAGTTAGACACTGAGATTCATAATTCCACAACCCTACCAAATTGGAGCTCGAGTTACTTTACTTGAATCTAATTGCAACTAGACACCTCACATAGGATAACTTCTTAATCTAATACCAGCTGATGCAGACGTGACCTTAGTGGTTGGTTGAATATTAGTGTACACAAGAAAATGCAAAAATAAACACACAACACATTAGTTGCAAAGAATTATTCCTTTCAATTCAATGATAAACAATCTATTTTTACAAGAGGAATTACAATACAAGTCCCTGCTATACTGGTTTGAATTAGCATTGACCCAACAATAAAACTGTTAAAGGGAATGCTACATCCTCAATGGTCAACACACACACACACTATTCACCCCTCGGCCTTTTCGCACAGAAAGGAAAAAAACTCTTTGAGAACAATAGGAACCCAAAAAAACTCCCCTTATCTATGAATGCTAATTGGTATTTATAGTTGTTCCTCCATGCACAATGCCTCAATTTCCTTCTGGAAGGTCACATACTCCTAAGATTCACCATGAATGCATTAAATACATCTTCTAGTCCATTTTAGTAGACTTTGCCACCTGGTTGTATTGCAATAACCATCATAACTATTCTTCAACTACCCCAACTACCATGTCATTTTGTTTCTTGGGTTTCTAGTGATTTGGTTGGTTGGTAACTTGTCGGTGTCGATTTGGTTGGTAGCTTGTTGACGTCGGTTTGGTTGGTAGCTTGTTGACGTTGGTTTTGTTCCCATCTCTTTCCACTGCTCACCATGTGTTTGTCAACTAATTCCTAGTTGGTATTTTGTCTACTTCCACCATCGGTTCTTTCATTGATCATCAACTGTCTTCCTTGTCGGAACTTTTGGCTACTCCTTCTATTGAACTGCACCTTGTCAACCACTACACCTCTCTTTCTCTCAATTGTCTTTCCTATTTGTTGGAGATATTGAATGTCCTCTAGGCACTTCAGTTGTCTATCTTAGACTATTTTGATTGGGCCTAGATTGCCTTACATCACTCTAGGTCCACTTTTTACTCTCTTTTTTTAAATTCCCCCTTTGTTCTTCTCTTACCCCCTTGGTCACATGGGGATTACAAGTAGATTGCATCTGGTGTCATTTTCATAATATTTTCTCTATGAATATATTTTTAATATACAATGATATCAATTTTAGCAACCTCTCTCTTAGACCTTCCTCAAAATTACTTAAGCTCTATTTGCTAATAATGGTGATATATTTAATAGAAAAATCCATTATGTGACCTTGTTTTAGTCTTGGAAAACAATCGTCTAGTACTCACATCCACTTATTGCCCAATGTTTTGAGAGTTTCAATAGTTTATTATTATAGATGATCAACTCTTAGGATTGATGGGCCTATTCTCCACCATGCTACATATATATTCAAATTCTACATTTCCTTATGTGAAAATTTGATTTGGATGACATAAATTATTATTTCCTTGTTGAAAGTTGTGTTCTGTCCTATGAACAGAACAAAATATTAGCTCTAAAATTAAGCCCTCGGTTTATCAAGTAGACCAATGATAACTAACCGACAATGCTATTTGCAATATCCACATAGGGATAAGGTCTCGCCCAAGAATAAGAAAAATTACAAAGACATTTTTATTTATATAGCATGAAAATACAATATAGTCATAAAGCATGCACACAATTAAAATTAAATCACAAACAAGATTCATCCATGTATATCATAATACATGTATATAAAGATTCATGCAATCTCCTTATATAACTTACAATAAAGAATAGATTAAAACCCTAACTCTAATCAATTCCATCATGCTCATACATTCCAACCATATAACTCTAATTATGGTTTCCTATATATAAGTTTCAAAGAGACACTAAACTTAGTTTTAAATACAACAATTTATAATATGGGCACATGACTTAGCATGATATATTTTGATGGATTGATTATCTTGGTATATTGGTCTTTTTGGTGCTCTAAAGAAATACTCAAAACTTTGAAAATAGGTTGATGGAAACCAACAACAATATGTTTCATGAATAGTGATGGTGATAACATACTACAATTTTAGCTTCACTAATGTGTGAAGGGTGATCTTATCATCAATATTCCTCTCATGAAGGTTCTAAAACAATTCCACTTTAGTACCATTGGTTATGTACTTGTCATGAGTTTCCATACTCATCTCTTCATATCTTCCTACTTCCTAACTACATGTTGAACCCAAATAGGCCCGAGTGCTGTCACTCTGGTTCTGATACCATTTGTAACGAACCCAATAACCCTCAAGGTAAACTCAGAGAAGAAGGGGGTAATTTTTGTTTTATTTGTCTTTTATCTCTCTTTTTGAAACGATATTCTTTTAAGTCCAAACAAGTCAAATATGTCAGTCTTTGGAAAGGTATAACCACTAATCATATGTTCATATAATGAACATACATTTAATCACATACATTCCATTTGTTAGTTCCAATTCCAAATAAACTTAGCCCAAAACCACAAGTGTTTAAGCCTACCATTAGACTATCTAACATTTTATTGACATTAAATAATCCATCCTCTTTTGGACCCATCATTCGACGATTTACACCATTGTTATCATCAGAACATGAGTTACATACATCAAGACTATATAAGCTAAATACATAAGAACAGATGAGATAGTATACATCAAGAACACAAAGAGTGAGACCAATGTACGTGGTTCACCCAATCCGTGGGTTACATCCACCAAACCGTCATATCATGTATTATTCATTCAAAATAAGAATTACATTTCGCAACATCCTTGTTGCCATATATTCTTTCTGTTATTCTCATGGGCTCATTCTCGGGAGTACCTCTAAGCTACTCCTACCGCTATCCGGCCATGACCGAAATCTTAAGCACTTTAAACACCAGGTATAAAAACCCTCCTCAATATTTCCCAAGGTTCTACTAAACTGGCTTACTCTTATTCACTATCTCAAGATAGCGACCATTAAGTAAAGATCCTATGATAAGACAAGAAGGTAATATAATTACCCCTGAGCATAAATTATTATGATAAGGATAAATACATAAGTATGAACTTCTAGTTCTCCTTACTACTAACTTTCCATCTAAACAAGAGTGTTACCTTTCGAAGGGTCTTACACATAGGCTTAGTTCAACTCCGTATTATAGTAGCCATCATTCACTTATAATTTTACTTATAAAAGCAACTAGTTCTAACAAACATGTATACTTTATGCATAACCCTTATGCATAGCCCACTATTCATGTGTAATATTCTCATAGATAGAAAACTTTATTTCATTGGCAAATAACTTCTGCAATTGAAATCCACGGTAAACAAATATGGCTCTACCAAATAAATGCACTGCGATATGAAAACAAATCTTAGCTATGTTTTCCAACCCACATAGACCCTAACTTTTTGGAAGTCGCATCTCCAATGGAATCCAAGGTAAATTGGCAAAGCTAAACCCAAAACACACACGACGATATTACTTTTATGGCAAAACGCATCTCCAAGGTATATCCTAGAAAATGCTAAGATGGAAACAAGATGAACAACGAATTTCTCTTTGGGTAGATCACGTCTCCTAGAAAAAATAGACAATGCAACAAAATAGACTACGACTTACTCTTTTGGGAAAAACACATCTCCAAGGTATATCCTAGAAAATGCTAAGATGGTAACCAGATAAACATCGAAAAACTCTTCGGGAAAATCGCATTTCCAATAGAACTAAATAACCACTTGAATGTGGCCTAGCATATTGGATCATCTGATTTACAAACCCATAACCATTTTTAACATATATTTTTCCAACGTACTTATTTATATCACTGTAAATGGTTTCTCAAAATTTTAGATGCTGGCCTTTTCATCTAGCTAATCATTTCATCAAGTTCAATTAGATATTCTTTAATGCAATAATGGACAACATAAACCTCCTAACAATTTCATATTCTTGAAAGAAATGGGACTTTCAGTTCAGGAGGAAAAATGGCATTAACGTAATGTTATATGTTATTTGCAGTACAGAGTACGATGAACGAGGAATTACATGTTTTGGCATGGAAACCTTAGCTTCCGAACACGTCAAAACATATTTTCTTGTGCAGGACTCATGGGATGGCATGATGCTACGAGACTCCAACTTCAAAATTCCTATTTGGTAGTGCTCTGCAGCATAGTGCATCATCAATATCCTTGCATCCAGGTGGATCCATACTAAATACTCTCAAGTGACGTAGATCCTCTCTTTGAGGATTACTCAAATCTTCTGGTTGTAATGTTAAGGGCAAGGGTGGAAAGCAAGCCAAAACTTGCTCAGAAAATGGTCTCGTACTAATGTCATTCTTAATTAACAAAACCTCAGTTTCTGTAGCATGATCACCTATTTCTCCTATTGTCTGCACATAGTGACCTGATGGATACCGTGATAAACGATCCCATGAATCAATAGCTACAGTGATCCTCTTGTCAATGAGATTTCCAAGTTGCCGAGTTTGAATTCAGACATTTGGTAATCTTCGATCTGTAGAAACAAATAGCTAGCCTTCCCCCCATAGGCTCTCTCTCTCACTGGAGGTTTTCTTCATCTTGCGAGAATCTGCTAAGAAAGTAGGAGCAGGCCAGACTGATGCTACGCTCTTGCTGAAATATCCCAACTTCATCGGAAAATGAGCATAGCTCCTCCTTCATCAGGCTGCTCTGTCATCACCTCCTCACATCCAGGGCATGCGTAGCTACAGCTCCTGTGCACTCCCTTTCACCTCTGCGCATCTCCCAGAGCTGAGCATTGCCTTCAGCTGGAACAGCGCCCGTTCAGCCTGCGCTTCATTGATCGCACCCTAGAAAATATGTGTGTGGCAGATCAACTGTATAGCATTCCTTTAGATATTATCTCATATTTTAAGCTTCCTTGTGTGGAATAACAAGATTAACTTGGATGTAACAAGTTTACAATCCAGAGTAACAAGTGTAAAACCAAGATTCATTTCATGGTCTTTGTATTTTGTTATGCTTAAATGCCTCTGAATTAACATTTAAATAATCTGAGATCAACAAGATTAATCTAAATGTAACAAGTGTACAATAGGTATTCATTTCATAGTCATTGTATCTTGTTATGCTTAAATCCATTTGATTAAGATTTAAATAAGCTTTAGTGAAAATAGTTCTAAAATAAGAAGGCTTATAGATGTAAATAATTTTCATTCATAAATATAGCTAAAAATAATAGTTAAAAGGATTTATCATTTCCTTAGTTCTTTGTTCTTGAGATTAAATAATACTAAAATGTTTAAAATTTAAAAGGATTTTAAATTTTCTAATTATTGATTCAACACTTTAGTATAATTAATGTATCTACAATTCCAAACATTTCTATTTTAAAAATAGTTGAAATATATAAACAAAATAATGAGGATAATGTAATAATTTAAAAGAAAAATCTTATGAGGTTAAAAGTCAATTGGTAATGAGTAATTGAGATTAGAAGTTGTAAATAGAATATCACTATTCAAATCTCATCTATACTAACTTAAAAAAAAAACTATAAATATAACTAAATATATATATAGTTGTAACTATATATCTATATTCTAATATGTTTTGGTATGTTCTAAATATTTATAAATAGTATAGATCTTGGGTGTCTTTAATATAAAATTAATGACCTTAGTATAGATGTTGGGTATCTTTAAAATAGAATTAATGACTTCTAAGAGAAGGAGGAAAACTTATCTCGACGTTTCGAACCACAAAGTAGGGTTCATCATCACGAGAAAGTGTCTCGGGTTGAATTAGGTAAGGGTTTTTTTGGTTTAATAATAATCTTTAAGGTTATTCACCGACACTATAAATTTCAAAATTTTAGTAGAAAAATTAAAAATTTTGTTTTGTTTTTGCTCATGTTTTTCTTAAATTTTTTTAATTTTTTTATTAAAAAGTATAATGGTTAAAAATTTTAAGTTTTAATATTTTTAATTTTTTTAAAAAATTTAAATTTGTTTGTTTGTTTCTTTTTTATTATAAAATTTACTATTGAAGATTTTTAAGTTCTAACCTTTAAAACTATTTAACAAGTTTAAAAATTTTATTATTATTTTAAAGTTTTTATATATGGTTTAAAAGTTTTTTAATTTTTTTGTATATATGGTTTAAAAGTTATTTAATTATTAATGTAGTTATTTAATTTTTTATAAAAAGAAAAGAAGTTTTTTATTATAATTTAACAAATTATTAATGAAATATTTTAATTTTTTAAAAAAATTTTGTATTTTTTAAAGAAGTTTTCAAGGGTAGTATTAGAATTTTTTATGAGATTTTTGATTTTAGGTAATATTTAAAATTTTAATATATTTTAAGTTGTAATTAGCTTTGTTAATGTATTGTAGGTTAGTTTTTTTAGAAGTGTGAATTTTTTTGTTGTTATTCTTTTTATAATTAATTAAAACGTTTCACATAGTTATTTAATATTATTAATTTGTCATTAGTTAGGGAAGGGTTTTTTTGTTAATTTTGAGTGTGTTATAGTTTTTTTAAGGTGGCGGATAATAGGGCGCCAGCATTCATTTAGTTTAAGGCCATCATCTCTATTCAGGTTTGAGGGGAATTTTTCTATTTCTATAGCCTCTAATTTTTCTCCTCCTGTAGTGATCTTCTTTGGCGATAAGTTTTGTTCCTTCAATTCATATGTGGTGGTGTGAATGGTGAGCATGTTCGGCTAGAGATGATTTTTGGTGTCGATCGTGTATGATGTCTGCCGAGTGTTCTTTGAGCCTTGTCTAAATAGAGCGTCCAGTTTCACCAATATATGGAATCTCACAGGAGCAGGGAATACTGCAAACACCTTTTTGTTTTAAAGGTTCAATTGGGTCTTTGGAGGAGTCGAGCATTCTTCCTACTGATTTTGGAGGAGAAAAAATTACCTTAATGTTCCTTTTACGGAGGATCCTAGCGACAACGTCCGTTGTTCCTTTTATGTAAGGAAGAGTGATTTTGGTTCTGTCCATGTTTTTTATTTGTTTTTGTGACTTGTTAAGTGTTCTCTGGATGGCCTTCCTGATTTGATTTATATTGTATCCATTTATTAAGAAAGCTTTGGACAAATGGTCTAGTTCTTGGCTAAGGTGGTCTTTGTCTGAAATTCTAATGGCCCTGGTTACCAAAGTGTTTAAAACACCTGACTGTTGTGTAGGAAGATGGTGTGAGTCTGTTTGTAGGTACCTATCAGTATGAGTTTTCTTCTTATAAACTTGGTGGCCTAGGGTTCCTTCATTTCTTTTTGTTATAAGAACATCTAAGAAAGGAATTTGGTTATCTTTTTCTACCTCCATAGTGAATTTAATATGTTCTGATCGACTGTTCAGATGTTCCAAAAACACATCTAGACTTTCTTTACCGTGTGGCCAGTTTATGTTGGTGTCGTCCACAAACCTTTTCCACCACTTTGGTTTTAACGGGAAAGACTCAATGGCAGATTTTTCAACAGCTTCCATGTACAGGTTGGCCACCACAGGGGAGAGAGGAGACCCCATCACGTCTCCTTCAACTTGTTCATATAACACCCCTTTAAAGCTGAAGAAAGTGGAATTTAAACAGATTCTAAAAAGCATTTCTGTTTCTTCATCCGTCACCTCTCTCACTACTCTAAGAGCATCATCGACTGGGATTTTTGTAAAAAGGGAAACAACATCAAAGCTTACTAAGATATCGCCTTCTTCTACCTTAAATTATTTTATTTCATTTACCATGTGAGTAGAGTCTTTTATGTAAGAAGGGGTTTGACCTACAAACACCTTTAACTTTTTTAGCAAGAAATTTAGCTAACTGGTAGGTGGGGGAATTTATGGTGTTTACTATAGGGCGAATGGGAACACCATCTTTGTGAATTTTAGGTAATCTGGATAGATCCGAGGTATTAATGCGTCTTTTGGAATTAATTTCCTTTTGATGTTTTCATCAAGAGTGGAATTTTTAATAGTTTTTGCAACTTTATTTATAATCTTCCTCGTGGGATCTTTGTCCAGCTTCCTGTAGCTTCCGCTTGTTGATAAGTGGTCAAGCAATCTTCTGTCATAATCTATTTTGTCCAAAATGACAGTGGCATTTCCTTTGTCCGCTCCTAGTACAATGATGTTCTCATTATTTTTTATGTCTTTTAGGGCTGTCTTCTCATCAAGTGAAAGGTTGCTCCTGGGTGGTTCTGCTTTTCTGATGGCCACCATGCATTCTAGCCTTGCCTCTTCATCCTGGGTCTCCGACAGATTAGAAATCACATCCTCAACCCTGCACACAATATCTTCTATTGGTATTCTATTGGGTGCGATGGCAAAGTTTAGCCCACGCTCCAAAACTCTCATATGCTCATCATTCAATGTGAAGGTGGACAGGTTGACCACACACATTTTCTCCTTCTCAGCGCGCATAGTATCTGGTTTTTGAGCAGTCAGCAACTTGTTGAATTGGATTTTCTGTTTTATTTCCAACTACGAGGATAAACACTGCATTCTTTGTGTCAATGCTTCCTCCACCCTAGACCAGATATTAGGTCGCAGCTTGTTGGTGAGATCCATATGCAGTTTGTAGAGGCATCCCGAGATACTGTTGATGGCTCTGCGAGTTCATTTCAGTTCAGCTCGCACTAAGGCTGCGCTAGCTAGCTCAAATATTTTTTGGTTCTTCTTTTTCAGGATGTGGTTTATTACTACAAAACTCGGTATTATTTGGTTGTCATGGAAATTTTTAAGGAAGTTGAGGTTTGTTAGGTTTCTTACCAATTTAACCCATAATTTCTTGAAGGATCTTAGGTTGTCTAGCGCATCCCTTCCATGGAGGGATTGAATTAAGCCGTTCATGAACAGCTTAATTCAATCCCTCCATGGAAGGCATGAACAGCTTAATTCAATCCCTCCATGTAAGGGATGCGCTGGACAACCTAAGGTCCTTCGAGAAATTACTGGTTAAATTGGTAAGAAACCTAACAAACCTCAACTTCCTTAAAAATTTCCGTGACAACCAAATAATACCGAGTTTTGTAGTAATAAACCACACCCTAAAAAAGAAGAACCAAAAAATATTTGAGCTAGCTAGCGCAGCCTTAGTCGGAGCTGAACTGAAACGAAATCATAGAGCCATCAACAGTATCTCGGGCTTCCTCTACAAACTACATATGGATCTCTCCAATAAGCTGCGACCTGATATCTAGTCTAGGGTGGAGGAAGCATTGGCACAAAGAATGGAGTGTTTATCCTCGCAGTTGGAAATAAAACACAAAATCAAATTCAACAAGTTGCTGACTGCTCAAAAACCAGAGACTGCACGCGCTAAGAAGGAGAAAATGTGTGTGGTCAACCTGTCCACCTTCACGTTGAATGATGAGCATATGAGAGTTTTGGAGCATGGGCTAAACTTTGCCGTCGCACCGAATAGAATACCAATAGAAGATATTGTGTGCAGGGTTGAGGATGCGATTTCTAATCTGCCAGAGACCCAGGCTGAAGAGGTAAGGCTAGAATGCGTGGTGGCCATCAAAAAAGCAAAACCACCCAGGAGCAACCTTTCACTTGATGAGAAGACAGCCCTAAAAGACATAAAAAATAATGAGAACATCATTGTACTAGGAGCAGACAAAGGAAACACCACTGTCATTTTGAACAGAATAGATTATGACAAAAAAATGCTTGACCACTTATCAACAAGCAGAAGCTACAGGAAGCTGGACAAAGATCCCATGAGGAAGATTATAAATAAAGTTACAAAAACTATTAAAAATTCCACTCTTGATGAAAACATCAAAAGGAAATTAATTCCAAAAGACACATTAATACCTCGGATCTATGGCTTACCTAAAATTCACAAAGATGGTGTTCCTATTCACCCTATAGTAAACACCATAAATTCCCCCACCTACCAGTTAGCTAAATTTCTTGCTAAAAAAGTTAAAGGTGTTTGTAGGTCAAACCCCCTCTTACATTAAAGACTCTACTCACATGGTAAATGAAATAAAATAATTTAAGGTAGAAGAAGGCGATATCTTAGTAAGCTTTGACGTTGTTTTCCTTTTTACAAAAATCCCAGTGGATGATGCTCTTAGAGTAGTGAGAGAGGTGACGGATGAAGAAACAGAAATGCTTGTTAGAATCTGTTTAAATTCCACTTTCTTCAACTTTAAAGGGGTGTTATATGAACAAGTTGAAGGAGTCACGATGGGGTCTCCTCTCTCCCCTGTGGTGGCCAACCTATACATGGAATCTTTTGAAAAATCTGCCATTGAGTCTTTCGTGTTAAAACCAAAGTGGTGGAAAAGGTTTTTGGACGACACCAACATAAACTGGCCACACGGCAAAGAAAGTCTGGACGCATTTTTTGGAACATCTAAATAGTCTATCAGAACATATTAATTTCGCTATGGAGGTAGAAAAAGATAACCAAATTCCTTTCTTAGATGTTCTTATAACAAAAATAAATGAAGGAACCCTAGGCCACCAAGTTTATAGGAAGAAAACTCATACTGATAGGTACTTACACGCAGACTCACACCATCTTCCTACACAAAAGTCAGGTGTTTTAAACACTTTGGTAACTAGGGCCATTAGAATTTCAGAAAAAGACCACCTTAACCAAGAACTAGACCATTTGTTCAAAGCTTTCTTAATAAATGGATACAATATAAATCAAATCAGGAAGGCCATCCAGAGAACACTTAACAAGTTGCAAAAACAAATAAAAAACATGGATGGAACCAAAATCACTCTTCCTTACATAAAAGGAACAATAGACGTTGTCGCTAGGATCCTCCGTAAAAGGAACATTAAGGTAATTTTTTCTCCTCCAAACTCAGTAGGAAGAATGCTCGACTCCTACAAAGACCCAATTGAACCTTTAAAACAAAAAGGTGTTTACAGTATTCCCTGCTCCTGTGAGATCCCATATATTGGTGAAACTGGACGCTCTATTCAGACAAGGCTCAAAGAACACTCGACAGACATCATACACGATCGACACCAAAAATCAGCTCTAGCCAAACATGCTCACCATTCACCCCACCACATAGGAATTGAAGGAACAAAACTTATCGCCAGAGAAGATCACTATAGGAGGAGAAAAATTAGAGAGGCTATAGAAATAGAAAAATTCCCCTCAAACCTGAATAGAGATGATGACCTTAAACTAAATGAATGCTGGCACCCTATTATCCACCACCCTAAAAAAACTATAACACAGACTCAAAATTAACAAAAAAAACCCTTCCCTAACTAATGACAAATTAATAATATTAAGTAACTATGTGAAACGTTTTAATTAATTATAAAAAGAATAACAACAAAAAAAATTCACACTTCTAAAAAAAACTAACCTACAATACATTAACAAAGCTAATTACAAATTAAAATATATTAAAATTTTAAATATTACCTAAAATAAAAAATCTCATAAAAAATTCTAATACTACCCTTGAAAACTTCTTTAAAAAATAAAAAAAAATTTAAAAATTAAAATATTTCATTAATAATTTGTTAAATTATAATAAAAAACTTATTTTCCTTTTATAAAAAATTAAATAATTATATTAATAATTAAATAAGTTTTAAACCATATATACAAAAAATTAAAAAACTTTTAAAACATATATAAAAACTTTAAAATAATAATAAATTTTTTAAACTTGTTAAATAGTTTTAAAGGTTAGAACTTAAAAATATTCAATAGTAAACTTTATAAAAAAACAAACAAACAAATTTTAAAAAAAATTAAAAATTAAAAATATTAAAACTTAAATTTTTTTAACCATTATACTTTTTAATAGAAAAATTAAAAAATTTTAAGAAAAACATGAGCAAAAACAAAACAATTTTTTAATTTTTCTACTAAAATTTTGAAATTTATAGTGTGAGTGAATAACCTTAAAGACTATTATTAAACCAAAAAAACCCTTACCTAATTCAACCCGAGACACTTTCTCCTGATGATGAACCCTACTTTGTGGTTCGAAACGTCGAGATAAAAATCTAACGAAACGCAGTTTTCCTCCTCCTCTTAAAGATACCCACTGCGTAGTATCATGAACAGATTAATGACCTTATTAGGCATTGGATCATTGGGGTCAATATTTGCATTTAGAAAATTTATATTAAAATGATAAATTTAAACATATTATTTTTTTATGGAAGAGAAGATTTATTGCATTTTTTGCAATTGATGCAATCTTTTTATAAAGTTTTATTTATTTAATGTTGAACAATATATCTCTTGGCAATAAAGGGGTGAGAGAGATGTTTTATGTACTCATGAATATATGTATTGGGAGGTCTATTTTCATTTATCTCATGATATAGAGAAAGAAAGTTTAGATAGAAACGGAAACTTATTAAGCTTAATGGAGAATTTCAAGCAAGGAAAATAGCAGTGCTTACCAAAGGTAGAGTGAAGATTCATGATGAGGATTCATAGTTTAAAAGTATATAATATATTGGGACCAACATAAAAGATGATAAATAAAAATTGATAAAAAAAATGTCATGAAAAAATCAATACTTATGGTATCTAAGGAAATAAGAAGATTTTTAAAAGGAAAGTTGTAATGAGATGGAGTTTGAAGCAAATACTGAGTTGTGAGAATTGAATATATGTTGGCATTGATGTCAAAGTTCAAATGTCAAAGATAAAACATGGTTCAAGGCAAGCCAAATATATGTTGAATTTATGATCAGAGATGGATAAGTTGAAATATGGACAATATAGATCAAAGATGTCAAAAGATCAAAATATGGACCACAAGTCAAAATCCAAGAGGTCCAAGGACCATCATGAACAATATCTTCACAGAGAACACACTCATTGACATTAAATGCTTGTAACATTTAGCTTGTTTTATTATTTGTCTACTTTGAAAATGAGTTTTGACCATCACATTTACATGGTTTCAGTTTGTTTGAACAAGGAACTGCTAGTGTCATGTCTTGATTTTTAGGTGTAGCTAGATGTTCTCAAATAAATTTGTCATGAAAGTATATGTTGCTACCAACTACCAATAAAATTATATAAATTGTTTAGAATTGATCAAGTGACTTATGTTTTTAACTTATACATTAATAGAGTGTAAAAATCTGCTTATTATACATACAAAAGAAACATTACTTTAACAATTTTCTACATCAATTAAAAGATGGTTCAAGGTAAGCCAAATATACGTTCAATTTATGATAAGAGATGGATAAGTTGAAATATGAACAATATAGATCAAAGGTGTCAAAAGATCAAAATATAGACCACAAGCCAAAATCCAAGAGGTCCAAGGACCATCATGAACAATATCTTCACCGAGAACACACTCATTGACATTAAATGCTTGTAACATTTATCTTGTTTTATTATTTGTCTACTTTGAAAATGAGTTTTGACCATCACATTTACATGGTTTCAATTTGTTTGAACAAGGAATTGCTAGTGTCATGTCTTGATTTTTAGGTGCAGCTAGATGTTGTCAAATAAATTTGTTATGAAAGTATATGTTGCTACCAACTACCAATAAAATTATATAAATTGTTTAGAATTGATCAAGTGACTTATGTTTTTAACTTAAACATTAATAGAGTGTAAAAATTTTCTTATTATACATACAAAAGAAACATTACTTTATCAATTTTCTACATCAGTTGGGGATATTTATTTTTGTAGAAATGCAAATTTTGTGCTTTGTGGTGTTGTTGAGGCCTGGAAATTCACAGGAAAAACAGCAACGGATTCTCCCGAGTCAACGTTCCCAACTAGCCCGTGACTATTTGGTGTGGGGAATCCGTTCGGTATGCGGTCCAACTATTGTAGATCAAGTAACAAAAACAAAGGGTTTTACCAGTTGTGGCCCGGTCCACCGTATATATTTTTGTATTTTTGGCTTTAAGTATGATGTGCAAGTTCCTATCTAAGGTGCAGATTGATGAAGAATGCAAGGAGTGGTCACGATGTGATGCATAGGTTCTTATCTCTCATCTTAAACTCATTTGCATCTAAATCACACACAACTAGATAACAATACTAACTAAGCTGTCCATAGGGAGCAAGATTATCAATTCATGAGTAATGTAGTTCATATGGTAAGACCAATCACAGATAGATGTTCTGAGAATCAAAACACATAAACATGAATAAAGATATACATGACTATATAGCTTGTCAAATGTTAAAACATTCATTACTCATAGTGGAAATTATCACAAAATAAACTAGAGAACATTCAAATAAGAACATAGGTTTCGAAAGTTAGAATGCTCTCACACATTAGAGAAAATTTCAACTCAAAATGGGCCTCCTAAATAAAATTAATAAAATAATTGTTAAAATAATAAAATAATATTTATTAATTTTGGAGGAAGAAAAGAAAAAACTACTTTTTTGTTTGTATTTTCGACATATCTCCCCATGTTTTTACTCAAATTTCGATTAGGAGAACTCGTTGGATGCGAAATTAAATTACGAATCCAACGAGTACCCACCTGGCATACTTTTGACAGACCCCGCTACCCCAAAAACAAGAAATACCTAAAAAATGTGATGATGACATCATCATCATGTTTTTTCAAGATTTCTTGTTTTTGGGGTAGCAGAGTCCGTCAAAAGTATGCAGAGTGGGTATTCATTGGATGCAGAATTTAATTCTACATCCAACGAGCTCTCCTGATCAAAATTTGAGTAAAAACATGGGAGATATGTCGAAAATACAAACAAAAAAAGTAGTTTTTTTATGATACCTATCACCAAATTTATATTAAAAAAGTGTTTAAGACCTATATGATATTTCAAATTTAAAGCAATTTCATTGGCTAACACATGATGACATGGAATTTGAGTTAAAGTTAAAAGGCCCATTTTGAGTTGAAATTTCCTCTAATGGTTAATGAAACACAACTGAAAACGAAATAGTTCCCCTTCAACATTGTTCATTTCATCACATTTAAATATTCCACACTGTACTTTCTCCAATAGGAAAAAAATTATAATTTATTATTTCAAAACGAAGTAGTTCCTCTTACAACAAGTAGGTCACATGTTTCTCCGGGAAAAATCCCCCCTTCCTATTTAATTCTTCTATATTTATACAAAAAAGAAAAACTATTGATCTGCCCACAAATGACTCTTCGGCTTCCCCAACGTTTCACCTCCCACACTTTTCTTTCATTAAGTGTTTATGGAATTTACAACATATTACAATAAAACAAAACAAATAAAGTGCTCATGAGGAGGGTTCCGCTTTACTGTTCACGAACTTCTTCCACGCTGAAGCTTCTGAAGCAACATTTTCGAACTCAAAAGGTTCTAAAAATCAGATATTGATTTAAAATTTAGCGGCCTGAATTCTTATTGCCTCAATTCTGGCTGAGCTCAGGCGAAGTTGATCCTCTATAAATTGTACACTAACCGTGGAATGTGCTACCTAATTTCTCAGTGTCTACTCATCTAAGGTTTTGATGTGCTGAATCCTTTGTTCCTTTTCTTGTTATCTACTTTGCAACATTTCCAAAAATAGGTTGTGGTCTAGAAAGGTGTCCATTCTCTATTCAACATCAACCTAGAAACAATTATAGGTAATCAAAAGTCTCATACAAAAATCTGTACAAGCTCCCTTTGTCTTCTTGACAGCCTTCTTAAACTCCTCGGCTGTGTTTATGGCAAATTCCAATAAATCATAGTCTTGTCTTAGGCCTTGTTGATCTTTTGTTGGCAGGCCAGTAGCGACTTCTTCATTGGCCTCTAATCTTGCCGTTCTTCCCATCAAGACTTCTAACATGTCTTGCGATCTATCTACAAAATATGAAGAGGTTTCTAAAATCTCTTCTAGCCGATTCTCTACTTACAATATCTTGCACCTTTCTCCCTCTATGGCTACTTCCAGTTGGTGCATCTTACTCCTTTGTGCTAGAACATGCTCCTTGAAAGGCTAAATATTGACTTGCTATTCCCTGGCGTCTTCTAGAGCTGTTGTTAACGAAGTGAGCTGTTCTTTAAGCTTTGCAGTTTTCCCCTGAGATTGTCTCTCAGATTCCTCCAAGGTAGCTTTCTATAGCTCCAACTCCCCTATCTTACCTAGCAACTAATCTTTTTCTGTGTGAAGACTTTCACATATTGTCTTCAACTCATCCTTTTCTGCCCTTAAACCTTGACATTTTTGCTGCAATTTCTTCAAACTTCCTTGGGCAGCCTTCAGAGATCTCTTCTCTACTTGGAGGAACTAGAGCTCAACTTTTGAAGACTTTATTTCATGCTACATGTCTTCAAACTTTCTTGTCAATATACTACTCTCATCCCTCTCCCTTCTCAGGGTATCCTTTAACTGGGAAGTAGACTTCTTTGACTATTCAAGATCAATTATTATTCAATCAACATTGTCCTCAAAAGCATGGATCAATGCTGCTCGAGCTCTGATGGTGAACCTGGGGTCCTTGTCTATCCCATATACTACAGTTGTATCATTTATCATTTTACCCGACTGCCCCCAGTCTCGACCTTTCTTTCGGTCCTCTTTACAATTCTCTTTATTTCTTTGTCATAAAAAATAGTGTTGATGTCCTGAACCTCTTCTCCTTTCTTCTGCTTGAAAGGAATTAGTCTTAGGGTGGGAATAACAACCTGTCCTAATGTGCTACTGGCAGCTGCCTCAGGTTCTTGAACATCAGGATTACCCACATCCTGAACTTGGATTTCTACAAGATCGAAAGCTTGTTGCTCTGTGAACTTTAACCTTTTTGCTTCTTGTGTCCTAAGCTCTTCATCCATTTTCCTTTTCCTTTCCTCTTCTTCAATCCTAGCAGCTTCTTCTGTCTTTCTAGCTACTTCTTGTTCAGCTCTTCTCTTTTATTCCTCCTCACCTTTAAGCCAGCTTTCAGATTCCTGTGCTAGCCTCCTAGCGTCTTCATCCCTTTTTCTAGCTTCCTCTTCCTCCACTTTTTTATGCTCATCTTGTCCTTTCACGCCTTTAGTGGTGATTTTCTTTTTAAATCTTCTTGTTAAGGTAGTTATGTTTTCTGCACTGTGAGAAATGGACTCATCTTTATCTGAGTGGCTGGTGTACTCAAAATGTACATTTTCCTCCTTGCAGTGCTCCACCACCTTATTCTGTGAATCGTTGCTGTGGAAATTTATTTCACCAAAATGGAATTTCCCCAATTCTTCTACAAATTCATCGACTTTCTTGCCTCTTGTGAACTTATAGCTCCCCAACGTAATGGTAAGAGAGGATAAGTTTCCTTTTTATGTTCAAATAGAAAACTCCCTATGCCATCTAAGAAGACCTACCTAATTGCCTCTTTGTGTATCACATAGTCAGTGGCATATTTTGGCAGTAGTGAGGGTGCTCTGGAGCATCCATACATCCTGAAATACAATCCATCCTTTGTTAAGTAGTAATCTGCATATTCTTCAATAACTTGCAATGCTTCCTTCGACATACAGTTGCACTCTTTTAAGAAGATCAATGTGTATAATGGCATAATGAAGTGTTCACACACTTCTCTATAGGGAATGTGGTATTTGTGTGCCCACTGTGGCTTGTAAGCTGAGTAGACTGATCTTCTCTCCCGGTCCTAAATACACCCCAGGTTTGGGAAAGGTTGGTTTCCTAGTATACAATCAATCAGTATAGAGCTCATGTAGAACTTTGATTTTTTCTGGGACACCCCTCCTAATGCTGAAGCAATGCAGGTTGAGAGGCTGTTTGATACAATGTTCATCCAGTTGAACACTATCCCTTGGGTTGCAACATAGAAGATAATAGGCACCCATCCCAACTTGAAGATTTTATAATGGGCTCGCCCGAAAATCCTGTTAAGCATCAAGGCAATGAACCTGTAAGGGGTCCTTATGGTGGAAGTATCATATTCCCCTAACGGCCTAGTTCTGAAACTCTTGCAAGGCACCGGCATTCTTTTTTGTGTCTCGACTAGGTCCAGATTAATGGTCTTTAGCCAGTCTTCAATCAGGTATACCCGGGCCTCCGGTAAAATGTAGGCTAGTGATACGTACCCAGGGCTATAGGCAGCATAACCATGTTTTTCAACATTGGCAAAAATCATGGTGGTTACAAGTGCCTGGGCCATAATCCATCCAATCACCTCTGAGCACAAAAATAGCTTAGGTCTGGTAGCAACCCTCATTAGAGCAGATCTCTCTATATTCACATATATAGTTTCCTCCTCAAAACCTATGTCAAGTACCTCCCGATGTGTTATTAGTCTATAGAATTCCCCCCATTTATATTCAGGTTCCACACCCACTATGCATTTGGTATCTTCGTAAGTGTATTAAACTTTGGTGACAATTTTGACCTTGGGTTGCTCCTCTACTATAGGATCCTTCTTCTTCTGTTGTTTAGACATCTCGAATTTTGAAGAATTTTATTGTCAAACACAAAATCCTTTAGGTTCTGTTGAGCCATTTCTAAATAATATTCAAAGAATGGAGACAAACTGTATGATCATTTTACCTCATTTAGGTTATTCATGATTGCAACTACGAAAAAATAAATAAACAATACTAAAAAACCAAGTGTTCCTACACAAAACACAGTCTGCCAAAAAAGCTAAAACTAGCCCTTGACTAAAATTTGTAGAATCAACTCAAAATATCATGGCCTCTCTAAATGAAGAAAAATCTTCTCACCATCAAGGAAAAAAAATCCTCAAATCACCCCTCGACACTACGAGCTAAAACATCCACATTTACAATCTCATCCTAGGCGGGCATAACTTCAAAACGCGACCCTCTTCCACAAGAAATGTAAGCGACCATACAGACTGGGAAACTGAAACTTTGAATCTTTGAGACAAACAAGAAACGCCCTCCTCCTGCAACTAACAAGGAACTACCCTCCCCGGATGGCCATACACAGACTGGGGGAAACTGGTGCAGACACTGTAACGACTGTCTGCACCGGTTTCCCAAGGAGTCGAGTGCGGGTTGCAAACTCATAACGGTTACGAATTCAATCATCAAGAAAAACAAAAACCCCCCACTGGGCAGCCATACCACCTATATAGATTATATATACGTGCTAAAAACAGAAAGCTAGGTATCCATTAACTGCAGATGGGGAATTAACTAAGGACGACAAACTCAGTTCAACCAATTGAATGGAAAACGTAAAACGAGAATCGAGGCCTACCTGGCAATGTGCTGTGCGATTGGTCGAAAAAAAATCACAAACCTCCACAACGGAGCCACCAAGGAGCGAGGTACTGACAGCGATTACGATGGTCTGCTCGAAACGACAATGACAACACAGGAAAATCACAAAACAACAATAAAAAATAATAAACGCCAACCTCAATATATACGCCCCGGTCAACACATAATCAGCTGGAAAAATAAACCAATCGAGAGGCAAAACGACTATGGGATCGACAATCTTGTTAGTATCACCTCTGCTACGGCGGATGATGAAACGACTAGGAAACCCGCAATGGCATTGGCAAGAGAAAAAAAACTCGCATCGGAGCTCGCCAAACTAAGGCCTCGGACCAATAGTTGGTTGAAGAGCCGCAACGGCGGAAACCATAAAGGCACCAAGTTCCACAGACCAATCAAAATCGGGGGTAAAAATAAACATGACTTCAGCGAAAAATATTGGTCAAGTGAAAAAAAAATCAAACTACATCGGAAGGATAGTGTTTTCCAGAGCTGCAACGGCGAAAGTTGAAAGCCTAAGGATCTGTGAATCAAAATGGCGGGGATCAGAAGAGGATCATACAACCATCGGCGAACTTCGCAACACATCCTCCGCAATCGCAGAAAATGTAGAGACAAAACATTCCAACGGGATCTTAATACCGCCGCCGATAAAGAAAAACAAAGAAAACATGTCGGAGACCAATAACCCTTGGATCAGGCCTGATGTCCTGTTGCTTCTCCGTAACGGCGGGTGCACAATTAATTGCACTTCCGACTCATAGTCTCAAACACTTCCAACGGTAGGGCAAAAATCAATGCAAACCATAAAACAACACTGGCATAAAAGTATTTCTTAAGCAAACAACAAGCAATACCAAAGAGTTGAGCCAAAAAACGAATTAAAAGGAGGGTCCCCAAAATTTTTGAATTTTGCGAAAATGTTGCTGCTGCAATAGGTGTTCAAATAGTGTTTTTGAATGCATTAATAATTTCACTTTGATGAATAAATTTTTATTTGGAATTTCTTTCAAAATTGTGATAAATTAATGCACAACCGCATATAAAAAAAGCAAAAAATTGAGATTGTAAAAATGTATTAAAAATGTACATCTAAAACAATCATAATCATCAATAAAAACTTCAATTAATTAAGGTCAATAATTATTTTAATATGAATGCAACCCAAGAATCTACAAATTATTACTGTATATCAATAACATATATAATCCAATACCAAAAAATGGCTTTCTAATTAATTATCAAATTTTATTGAATGTAAATATTCAGTACCTTGTTCCAACCATCATTCTTTATAACCAGTTGAGAATTCATTAAACCTTGAATTCAGGGATTTCCATAATAAAAATCCTTTTACCTTCTAGGAAGAAGATGTGAGAAAATATAATCAGTTATTGCTGTTTGAAATAAAAATTAAAGATAATATATACAAAACTGTGTTAAATGAACAACCAGCTAAGTGATTAAATAAAAAAATCATAAATTTTAATTTTTATAAAAAAAAAACTAAATACTGTATGTAATTTAGTCAAAGCTCCAATCATCACATCCATGGCCGAAATTTCAAGAAGCCAAGTTCACAGTCTTGGAATCTCATTTATTTAATGAAAATAAAAGCATAGGAGCACTAACGTACATGGACGTAGCAGTATTATTACAAATTCCGGGCGATTCCCTGTCCAACATATATTATTCTAGTGCATTGGCAGAAGTCGGCTATCTTTGGATCTCCCTGACCTGGGCAGGTAAATGGAATAAACTGAGTAACTGCACTGCACATGGTACAGATGGTACAGAGAACACCACTTCAATTTTTCTGATTTGTGTTGTTGCTTCCTTTGGACCAGCTGCTGTAAACATTAACATTTTGATAAACTATCAATAGCATTGAAATCAAACTTTATTGCAATCTACAATAAATTCATAGGGTTTACCTACACAGTCCCATTACATGGCCTTACTCCTCCCATTCGATGTTCTGGATGAAAGTGAAAGGGTTATCCAAATACCCAAGCTTTGCTTCTCAATAGCCAACTGTAAATCGATGATTATTAACAATCACGATCCTTTGCTATCAATATGGAAGATTTGCAATCTCAGTTTTGGCCGTGTGTATGTTTCTAGCAGTGCTTTTTCTTTGCATTCTTTGCATTGCCATGGATATTGCACGAAAACCATACTCAGCGTAAGCTTTAATCCTATGACTTCTCTGTCATTCACCATTGCTTGGAGGTGAAGCGGGATAGAGTTCACCTGGTGGAATCTCTACGAGTGCGCTCAAGGTGTTTAGGGTTCCATACCTTTTGGTATAGAACGACCTATACATTCTTGAAAGTTCATTCATCTACAGTGAATAATCACTTTCAATTCATAATGTCTATTAGAAGAAAACATAATAGAGACTTCATATTTGTACATTGCAAAGCCATGCATCAAATTCATACCTTCTCATCTTTTAGCAAGGAGTCACACCTGAATGTTTCTTTAAAATAAGCTGATTTTCATACTGGAAAAAGAGTTGTTGCTCTACTTTTTACACAGAAATATCCAAAATGACAACCCAGAAATGAACTGAGGAAGATTGAACTAAAACAGTCAAAACAATTTTGGTGTTCTGTAGATGAGTGATTGAATTTTAAATTAAAAATGAGAAAACAGTTTGAAAGCGTTATGCACGCACAAGAATTCTTACAAATGGAATCTTGCCTTTATTGACTTTTTCTCACTGTCTACATGTAAATAATGTCTAACTCTTTCTTTCTCAAGCTTCAAGCATTCTTGAGCCTGTAGGAAGATACACATTTTTGCTTTAGTTTATCGCTCATTTCAACACGTGTTTACATATAAATTTGCATAACAAAAACCAAATTTAAAGGAAACCTTACATGACAAAAGCTAAATTTAAGAGAAACCTTATCCATATAATATGGACATGAATTTTCCAGAATCTGCCTTTCCAGAGTAGTATGCAACACTGTCTTCCAACATGGCTGATTCAAAATCTGTCCCATAGTAATCCATGTTATCCATCCCAATCTCCACAAAACATTTTTCACTATAGCGCGATTTATCTGTTCTCCCTCAGGTTCCCCAATAATCTAAGACAATCATCCTAACCAATATATGTAAAGTTACAAATCATGTAAAACCAAAAAAATATGTCTTATCAACAAAATTAACTTATGATTATTTGTAACTTGGCTGAGATTAAGAACATACCAGTGAACTCACTACATTTATTACAGTAGGTTTGAGTTGGAAGAAGCATGAAAACACTGGGGCTCCAGCTGATATTATTACAGAATTTGCTCAATTGTTGCAATTCCAATCGCTAACTGTTTTGACAATGAGCTTCCTGGTCACCCAAGGGCAAAGAATCCTTCTTCATGATTGTTGTTGACATAGCTGGTTTGTAACTTTGTTTTATGAACCAAATTATTGTTTTATGCTTGTAGCCTTCAGGCAACCCAGTGATTGGGACGACCCATTAAGTCCATATGTAGTAGACTGGAGGCCAAGGAAGGTCGCATTAGAGGAAATTTATTGGGAAATGTGTATAGTTTTCTGCACGTTCGGTTACTACTCCTGATCCAAATATCGACATTGACCAGTTAGTAGTGCCTTGAAGTATTGCATTGAACTTGACGTATCCATAGTGACTCTATATAACATGGAGAGGTGTGATGTGAATAACATTAGGATATTCTTCTCCCTGAAGTTCAAACTCTACCTGCAGCACATGTATTATATTAGAACTTACACTAATTCTATGTGCATGGATGAAACAGATTAAAGGACCTTGTTGAATATGGACCTCGTCCTCCTCAGGGGAAAACGGGTGCTAATTAATACATTATGAGGGAGGATGGCCATAGACTTGAACTTCGCTACTTGAATAAGAGCAGTGACCACCATTTACAGTCAGGTTATACGGTAGGCATCATTTTTTAGTGATTGTTCCATTTTGTTCTAACGTTCTTCAGAAAATACACTTATCCAGCATGTATTTCATAGGTGGTGAGACATTTGAATGATGGAGACTTTGTTCTTTTCAATCAACAACCTAGTATACATAAGAATGTCTATCATGGGGAACCAGATTAAAATCATGCCATACTCAACATTTCGACTGAACTTGTCAGTCACGTCACCTTATAATGCTGATATTGATGGAGATGAAATGAATATGCATGTACCCTAGTCATTTGAGAATTTGAGAAGAAGTCTCGGAACTAAAGATGGTGCCAAAGTACATTGTCTCTCCTCAGTCCAATAGGCCAGTTATGGGTATTGTCCAAGACATTCTTTTCTTTTGGATGGTCTAAAGGTGACTAAAATAGATAAATTTATAGAGAAGGTGAGTATCACCTCAATTCTATGTTAATCACCTATAGCCATTGCATTTTGCATGTTTAAGAGTTATTTCAATCTTAGTGTTGTTTGGGAAGGATGTATTTATGAATATTTTAATGTGATGAGAGGATTTTGATGGAAAAATACCTACTCCTATAATTTATAAGCCAAGGCCAATTTGGACTCGCAAACAAGTATTCAACTTGTTATTCCAAAAGAAGATTAATCTTATAAGATATTATGCATGGCATTGAGAGTCTAAATCAAGAGTTATTACACACACGCTCTTCTAGATTAATCTTATAAGTCAAGAGTGTTGTAAGTATTGAGAAAGGAGAAGTTATCTCATGCACGCTCTTGTAGAAAACCCTTGGCACTTCTTCAAAAAGCCTTATTCATGTGATTTGGTATACCGTAGTGTTCATTTTTTTTTGGTTTGCTTTGTTGTGCAGTTTTTCATGTAGGATAACATCTACTTTGCATCATTATAAAAGGAAAAGAAATTAAATATAGATAACATACTATTTTTTCAAAAATATTTTGGTTTGTTTGAGAAATTTTTATATTATTTGATGGGTGGGTATTATATGTAGTTATAGTGTTATTGGTATGAGGCTTATAATGCCATCTTTTTCATTTTGCACTGAAGAGGTTGTTTTAGATGCAAATCAATTGCATTACATGGAAATTGAGGAAAATAGGTTCCTATATGCATGTACATTGCCCCACCACAACAAGGAATGACATTTCAACTTCATACATGCATCCTTTACCCTTTTGGGTTCTTTGATCTGTTACATGTTGATGTATTTTTCCATTTGTATGACATAGTTTATCAATTATTGTCCGTCCAAAATTCTAGAGTATATAGCTATATTCATTTTAGCCTTAGGTGTCTATTCTCTTACATAAATTTTAACAGTTTGTCTTCTAGTTCTTGTCGATCCTCCCTCTTCTTCTTCTTGAGCTTCTCTATCGTTAACCTCATCACCACTGATGTCAAGGTTCCAGCACCATATCCTCATCATTGCACCTCCTTCACTACTTCTAACTTGATCTTCAACATTGTGATCATCTGAATACATTCTTCAAATGTATCATGGTCAATAGTGACTCATGTGCCTCTTTGTTTTCTTCTACCACAGACATTGACGCCTCTCTGAGCCATTGTCCTCTAGTTAGACAATGAGATTTGCACTTCCAGAACTCTACCCAACTACAGTTGGAGTTACTTTACTCGTCTAATCGCAAATAGACATATAATACCTGCTGATGTAGATGTGACCTCGGTGGTTGGTTGCACATCAATGTACACAACAAAACACAAAAGAAACACAAAACACATCGATTGCAAAAAATTATTCCTTTCAATTGAATGATAAACAATTTATTTTTACAAGATGGATTACAATACAAGTTCATACTTGACTAGTTCGAATTAACATCAACCAAACAATACAATTGTGAGAGGGAATGCTATGTACTCAATGCTCCACATACACACTATTCACCCCTCAGTTTGTGCTTCGCACAGAAAGGAACAAAACTCTTTGAAAAAAATACAAACGCAAAAAAACTGACCTCACTTTGAATTCCCATTGGTATTTATAGTTGCCCCTCAATGCACAATACCTCGCTTTCCTTCTAGAAGTTCACCTACTCCTAAGCATGTCCATGAACACATTAAATACATCCTCTACTTCATTGTAGTGGACTTTGCCACCTAACTGTACTACAATTACCATCACAACTATTATTCAACTACCCTAACTACCCCGTCATTTTGTTTCTTGGATTTTTGGTCATTTGGTTGGTTGGAAACTTGTTGGTGTCCATTTCGTTCGTAGCTTGCTAGCATTGGTTTGGTTCTCATATCTTTTCACTGCTCAACATCTGTTCGTCGACTAGTTCATAGTTAGTATTTTGGCTATTTCTACCATCCGTTCTTTCGTTGATCAATGGTGAGAAATTTTGACTACTTCTGTTGAACCACATCTTTTTTACCACTACACCTATCCTCCTATCAATTGTATTTCCTATTTATTGGAGGTCATTGAATGTCATCTAGGCACTTTAGTTTTATATCTTCTACTATTTCAATTGGGCCTTGATGCCCTTGCATCACTCTAGATCCATTTTTTACTCTTTTTTTAAATTGGCCCCCGCCCCCCCCCCTTCTTCCCTTACCCCCTTGGTCGCATGGGGATTAGAACTCCATTGCATTTTGTGCGATTTTCATTAATCCTTTCTCTACGAATATAATTTTCCTATACAATGATATCAATTTTAGCAACCTCCTATACCTTCCACAAAATTACTTAAGTTCTATGTGCTAACAGTGGTGATATATTCAATAGAAAAATACATTATGTAGCCATGTTTTACTCCTGAAAAAAAATAGTCTAGTACTCACATCCACTTATTGTCCAATGTTTTGAGAGTTTAAATAGTTCTTGATTGTAGATGATCAACTCTTAGGATTGATGGGCCTATTCTTCCACCATGCTAGATATACATTCAAATCCTACATTTCCTTCTCTGAAAATTTGATTTCAATGACATAAAGTATTATTTCCTTATTGAAAATTTTGTTATCTCCTAGGAATAGAGCCAATTATTGGCTCTAAAATTAAATCCTGGGTTTATCAAGTAGACCAACAATAACCAACCGACAATGGCATTTTCAATATCCACATAAGGATAAGGTCTCACCCAAGAATAAGAAGAATTCCAAAGACATGTTTATTTATATAGCATGAAAATACAATATAATTGTAAACCATGCACACATTTAAAATTAAATCACCAACAAGATTCATCCATTTATAACAAAATACATGTATATAAGGATTCATGCAATCTCCTTATATCACTTACAATAAAGAACAGGTTCAAACCCTAACTCTAATCAATTCATTCATGCTCATACATGCCAACCATATAACTCTAATTACATTCCTATATATAAGTTTCAAAGAGACACCAAACTTAGTTTTGAATAATTACAACTATATATAATATGGCCACATGACTTAGCATATTGATTATCTTTGTATATTGGTGTTTTTGGTGCTCTAAAATAATCACAAAACTTTGAAAATATGGTGATGACAACAAACAACAATATGTTTCATGAATAGTGATGGCGATAACATACTACAATTTTAGCTTCACAAATGTGTGAAGGGTGATCTTATGATCGATATTCCTCTAAGGAAGGTTTTAAAACAATTCCACTTTAGTACCATGATTTATGCACTTAGGCATGAGTTTCATAGGCATCTCTTCATATCTAAAAGTACCACAACCTTTTTATTCCATGAAACTTGAGCATGAAGATGTCAAAAATCCTTTCACCATATCCCTCATAGTATATGAAAGTCTATCTTGATAAGGTTTCTTAAAACATTATCCCACCAAGAAAGTTAAATGCTTGTAACATTTAGCTTGTTTTATTATTTGTGTACTTTTAAAATGAGTTTTGACCATCACATTTACATGGTTTCAATTTGTTTGAACAAGGAATTGCTTGTTTCATGTCTTGATTTTTAGTTGCAGCTATGTTCTCAAATAAATTTGTGATGAAAGTGTAGTGCTACCAACTACCACTAAAATTATATAAATTGTTTAGAATTGAATTAGTGACCTATGTTTTTAACTTATAGAGCTTAAAAATCTCCTTATTATACATACAAAAGAAACATTGCTTTATCAATTTTCTAAGTCAATTGGGGATATTTATTTTTGTAGAAATCCAAATTTTGTGCTTTGCGGTGTTCAAATAGTGTTTTTGAATGCATAAATAAAACTGTACTATTAAAAAAAGTGAGATTGTAAAACTGTACTATTAGAAAATTACATCTAAAACAACCATAATCATCAATAAATTTTTTTTAATTAAGATCAATAATAATTTTAATATGAATGCAACCGCAAGAATCTACAAATGATTACTGTATATCAATAAAAAAAATATTATCCAACATCAAAAAATGACTTTCTAATAAATTATCAAATTTTATTGAATGTAAGCATTCAATACCTCATTTCAACACTCATTCTCTATAACCACTTGAGAATTCATTAACCCTTGAACTTAGGGATTTCCATAATCAAAATCCTTTTACCTTCCATAGAATGACAAATTAAACATACTATCTACAAAACTATGATCTATGGACAACTAGTGAAGTGATTAATTAAAAAAAATCAGATTATTGTGAATTTCAACTTCTATAAAAAAAATACTGTATGTAATTTAATCAAAGCTCCAACTCCAATCATCACATCCATGGCCGAAATTTCAAGAAACAGAGTTCACATTCCTGGAATCTCATTTATTTAATGAAAATAAAAACATACCAGCACTACAAGTATCCCTTCTCTCTCTATATAAAAGGAACCAGAACATTATTGTGCATGGAAGTAGCAGTCTTAGTAAAAATTGTAGGCAAGTGGGTTAGTGTCTTTGAATGCATAAATAATTCATTTTGATAAATAAAATTTTATTTGATTTTATTTGGAATTTTATAAATTCTTTCAAAATTTTATTACACCAGAACACAAAAAAACAAAAAATTGAGATTGTAAAACTGTAGTAAGAAATTACATCTAAAACAATCATAATCATCAATAAAAACTTTTTATTTAAGAGATCAATAATAATTTTAGTATGAATGCAACAGAAGAATCTACAAATGATTACTGTATATCAATAACATATATGATCCAACACCAAAAAGATAACTTTCTAATTAATTATCAAATTTTATTGAATGTAACCATTCAATACCTTACATTCAATACCTCATTTCAGCCCTCATTCTTTATAATTAGTTGAGAATTCATTAACCCTTAACTCAGGGATTTCCATAATCAAAATCCTTTTACCTTCCAGAGAAAGAGCTGTGAGAAAATATAATAATATGTTATTGCTCTCTGAAGTAAAAATTAAACATAATATCTACAAAACAGTGGTCTATGAACAACTAGCCAAGTAATTAAGTAAAAAAATTATATTTTATGAATTTCAACTTTTATAAAAAAAAATATTCTTTATAACCAGTTGAGAATTCATTAACCCTTAACTCAGGGATTTCCATAATCAAAATCCTTTTACCTTCTAGAGAAAGAGCTTTGAGAAAATATAAATCTGTTATTGCTCTTTGAAGTAAAAATTAAACATAATATCTACAAAACAAACAGTGGTCTATAAACAACTGGCTAAGTAATTAAATAAAAAATTTATATTTTTATGAATTTCAACTTTTATTAAAAAAAATACTAATTACATCAAAGCTCCAATCGTCGCATCTATGGCGAAAATTTCAAAAACCCAAGTTCACAGTCTTGGAATTTCATTTATTTAATGAAAATAAAAACATAGAAACACTACAAGTATGCTCTCTCTATAAAAGGACCCAGAACACTAACGTGCATGGTCTTAGCAGTATTAGTACAAATTCGGGGGGATTCCCAGTCCAACATATATTATTTTAAAGTGCATTGGCAGAAGTCGGTTATCTTTGGATCTGCCGGACCTGAGCAGGTAAATGGAATAAACTGAGTAACTGCACATGGTACAGAGAACCCCACTCCAATTTTTCGGATCGGTGTTGTTGCCTCCTCCGGACCAACTGCTGTAATAGTAACAAGGTCATGTTCGCATGAAGTTACAGCATTCATATTTTAATAAACCATCAATAGCATTGAAATCAAAGTTTAATGCAATCTACAGAAAAGAAAAATCACCTGAAATGGGGTTGTTTCTGCCTGCAGCTTCAATGCAGGGAGCTCCTGAAAGCAGCAGTATAATCATGGAAATCGTTGCTGTGAGAAGCAGAATAGAGGGAGTGCTCTTCATTTTTTTTGAATAGAGAAATAGTAAGTATTCTTCAACAAAACAGAGAAGAGACTAAAAGTTTGGAGTTGGTGAGAATTGCTTCTTGTTTCTGAACTTGGTGGATAGATTGGATTAATGCTGATATTATATATAGACCAGAAAACTAATGCTAAACATTTCGAAAAACAAAAAACACCAATTGTATGATTGACTCAAATCTTAAAAGATGGCGCCCCTTGTATCATTGGCAAGGCAATGGCAGACTACAGTTTCACTTTGGGTTCAATAAATAAATAACCATGACCCGGCAGTGGCATGTTTCCTTGCTTTATTAATGGAAACACGTTCTACAACACCACTGACGGAGGAAACTTCGAGTGAAGCACCCCTGCCGCCGATCTCGGAATGAAGGATTTGGGTCAAGCTATCGAATCGATCTCTCCCGAAACAATCTATATTGTAAGCTCTTTGTAGGCGAAGCTTCTTCCAGCCGGTGGGCCAGGGGTCGAACCATTCAGATACAAATGTTGTCCTCCCGAATGAACGAGCTATAAAGCCTGCACACTCTTGCCTTTATTGAGTGATGTGCTGGCTACTGCATCTTTCTGTGTATCCATGAACCAACGATGGTAAAATATTGTAAATGTTTATATGAAAATCAAAGTTGCATATTTAAGTTTGATTGTGTTGGCATGGTTTTTTTGTTTTATTTCTAGATTTTTAAATTGGAAAATGTGATAAATGTTTATATGAATTTTAAAGTTATCTTTTTAACTTTGATTGTGTTGGATTTTTATTGAGTAAAATTACTTAATTTTACACATTTTTATTTAGTTATTAGTTATAAATTGTTGGTTATTTATTCATTAATTATTGACCTGAATTAACAGTTATATATTTATAGGCTATTAGTTATTTATAAATGCCTTTGGATATTACCTTATATTTTGGGCTTCCTTGACGAGATTATCAACAAGAGTGTAACAAATTTATAACTGGAATTCATTTCAAGGTCGTCATATCTTGATATGCTTAAATGCATGTTTAAATAAGTTTCAATTAAAATAAAAACCAATAAAAATCAATATGGACAGCACACTTATCACATCCTGGGTGCAGTCAAATTCTAAAAGTGCTAGAGGGAAGGATTTTCCATTTCGTCAATTCTTTATTCTTTACAAATATCGTATGCCAGATGTTTACTAAGTGTACACTTTATGGTTCATGCCAATTAGTTTTATATTTTGGATGTCATGATAGCTTCTTTATGTAAAGAAAAAAAAACATTTTGATGGTTATTATAATTTATATGGCTTTGTACCATATGGTATGTAGAAGTTAATTTTTTTGGGGGGAAGTGAGTCAAACTCTTAAATTCTATATCGCTAGAAACGATGTTTGTTTTTCATAGTGTCACTATCAAGAAGCACTAAACCACAGTGGATTCGTTTGTATCGAATTTTTAAAATTAATCACTATAATCCACCTATGCACCCCACGTGTGTATATATTTTTTTTCCCAAGAAAAACAGTTTTATTCATAGGATAAACATGAACTGCTCTGTTGAGCTTCCACCTTGCTTTGCCTCTAAGGCTTCTTCCTTTACATTTCAGTTTTTGTTACAAAAAAACCTTCCATATTATGGTTGCTCTGATGAGCTTATAACAAAATGCCGCTTCTTAAATTTTCCATGGTTTTTGTGAATTGCAAGTTTGACCTCTCAAGTCATTTTGAAGAAATGGATGATTCATCTATTGCTATGTTCCTCCACTTCGATAACCCCAGGTTGGATAGCTAAGGCAAATTTTGATAGAGTATCTTCCTCTGAGTTCATCTCTTTATATATGTGAAAAATACATATGTTTGAAATGGGACCTTGACACTTGGATTTCATTTAACCGATGGTGTAGATGTGGTACTCTAATAATTCTTTGACCATTGGTCCAATCAATTACCCATTTTGACTTGCCGTAGATCTAAAGATCGTGTATTTTCCTATCCTTGGTGATTTTTAGAACTTCCCAAAGAGCTACTAGTTCGACTTTGCTATTGGAAGCTCACCTGATTGCATATTTTATACATAGTTTCGTGTTCAATGGTAAATTTATGAGCCTCCATCTCCTCCACATGGATCTTTTCCTTGATTGGCTCCATCGAAGTAATCCCATGGAAGATTCTTGTTTATGCCTCGGGCTACAACTACTCTTCTCTTGCTTGTTGAAGGAATAATTTTGTGTTCCTCTAATTTTTCCATTAGCAGCACACAAATAATATCAAGAGTAACCCATTTATTTTGGAATATTGCTATGTTTCGTGCTCCCCATATGCTAAAAAGGAATAGAGTTGGGAAAGCATCATTAAAACGTACCCCATCATCTTGCCACCATTTATGTGTATGTTGTTCACGCGTTGCTTCACTTCGAGCGTGTCTACTATTATTGGAGATTGTCTTTGAGATTGAGTTCAATACAACCCCTACATAAAAACCTAAACCAAACAAGTGTAAGGTATTTTACTCACTTGTTTTACTTACTTAGTGCCATCCACACGATTATAGTGCTTTTCAAGGGACTTTGGATTCCCCATATTTTTCTCCACCACCACCTTTTTTCACCTTCTTCCAATTCATTCCTTGCAAACTCATAACCTTGTTTTGCTGATAATTCACCATATTTAATGTTCTTGGTCCATATTACCTTGTCATGTGTTTCTTCATCTAGATGAACAAAACTCGCAACAAGTTTATCACAAACCTATTCCATTCTTCTGCTCCTTCTCCCACTAGTCTAAGATCTTGAGATGTTTTCCATCCCATTCTCCCTGTGTTATGTGGTTGTTGTGTCTTGGCATCAGCTAAAATTGTAACCCTCTAAGCTCTCAATTGCAGGATTACCGGTTTTGAAAATATATATTCCTCTCATTCCCCTACCCATGGGTCTTCTCAAATTCCTACTCTTCTCTTATTTCCTATTCTCCACGCAGTCCAACTTCCAACTAATGGAAGCGCCAAAACCAATGTTTTCCACCCTATTGATCCATTTTTATGGGTTTAAATGGGATTTATGAACCATTACACTAATGTAGATTTAGGATAGTATTTGAAAGTCATAACCATCCCCCACAACATGTCTAGATTGTGTGCTAGTCTCCATAAAGCCTTTTCTCCAAGAGCTTTATAGAACAAGGAAGGGTCTTTTACTCACCAACCACAAAGCTCTTCTGGGACTATAAGGGAAGACCATTTGACCAAAGGTATTCATTCGGATTGCTTGATTGGTGTCGACAAGAAAGAGAAGCATTTATTTCTTATCTTTGTTAGCATTCCTTTAGGAATGTATACTATAGATGCCCAATAAACTGACTACTCTGTAAGACTTCTTTGAAAATTATTGATCTTCCTCCTCTGGATAGGAAGATATTTTTCCATGATAGTTCCCTTCCCAAAACCAAGGACATCATCTACAAAGAGTGTACGTGTGACCTCTTCCAGGTTAGATACCTTGATTCTCTCAATCTTTCTTATTTCTTTGGCATTATGGATTAGACAACTCAATGCTTCTGCTACTAATAAAAATAGGAAGGGAGAGAGGGGTCATCCCTTTCTTAATCTTCTAGATGGAAAAAAAAACTGAATGGGGACCCGTTTATAAACACTACAAAATACGTTGACTGTATTCTTGTATAAGAAGACACTCTCCTCTTGTTCACCATCTCATTTCATGCTATGTGCTTTCAATTTATTGATGTGTGTATCTTCATGATAATGAGAATTTGTTTATCTGAAAATATAGTTTTTAGTGCATGTTATTTGAAAGAGTCACGTGTCTATACATCCCACCACTACAATAGAAATTTTAGCAATCTCCATTCTCCATTATTATATTTGCGTAGTTTGTAACAATATTTTCAAATTTCATTATGTGACTATGTCTCCTCATAACAATCAAGTTGAAATCTTGACTAAAGCTCATCGAATGTCTACATGGCCTCTCCCAAGTGCAAGGGCACTTTCTAGATCAAATGTTGTGTAATGGTTTCTATGATTTACGACTTTCAATATATTGTTTCTTTGGAGGAGGCCATTCATTTGCACCATAAAGATTGAAGCCATGATTGTAGTAGACTTTTCCACCTGGTTGTACTGCAATTATCATCATAAATATTGTTCAACTACCCCAATTACCCCGTCATTTTGTTTCATGTGTTTCTGGTCATTTGGTTGGTTGGTAACTTGTCGGCATCTGTTTGGTTGGTAGCTTGTTGGCGTTGGTTTGGTTCTCATCTATTTCAGCTGCTCACCATCCATTCGTCGACTAGTTCATAGTTGCTATTTTGGCTATTTCCACCATCGGTTCTTTTGTCGATCATCAATCTTCTTCCTGGTCATAAATTTTGACTCCTTCTCTTGAACCGCATATTTTTTACAACTACACCTCTCCTACTATCAATTGTATTTCCTATTTATTGGAGGTGATTGAATGTCATCTAGGCACTTCAGTTTTCTATATTCAACTATTTCGATTGGGCCTTGATTCCCTTGCATCACTCTAGATCACCTTTTTACTCTTTTTTTTTTAAATTCCCCCTCCATTTTTCTCTTACCCCCTTGGTCACATGGGGATTACAACTCCATTGCATTTTGTGTGATTTTAATTAATCCTTTCTCTATGCATATAATTTTAATATACAATGATATCAATTTTAGCAACCTCTTAGACCTTCCTCAAAATTACTTAAGTTCTATGTTCTAACAGTGGTGATATATTCAATAGAAAAATACATTATGTAACCATGTTTTACTCTTGAAAAACAATTGTCTAGTACTCACATCCACTTATTGTCCAATGTTTTGAGAGTTTAAATAGTTCTTGATTATAGATGATCAACTCTTAGGATTAATGGGCCTACTCTTCCACCATGCTAGATATACATTCAAATTCTACATTTACTTCTCTGAAAATTTGATTTCGATGACTATAATAAATCAATTATTATGTGTGTAAGAAAACATAACTGTAAACTACCTTTGATACCTCAGAGCTAAAACCATTCAAAAAGTATGCAAAACAAAAATTTTAGTAATCCTTTAAAAAATTAAAACATTTATACTGCATTCATAACCATCACAAAAATAAACCAGCACAACAAAATAACACAATAGACAACCATCTTCACGTGGTTCACCTCGTCCACGAGGCTACATCCACCAACTTATTTGTTCTTTTTATTTCTTTATCAATATAGAGTGCTTACAAAAATCCTCGCTCATTCATGGCCGATTTTATCTTACCTGAAGGCTCTCCGCAGAGAGACACTTTATAATTCAACAGTCCACCTTTAGGACCCTCATAATCAGCTGATAGAAAAAATCATTAACATCCCCTTTCGGGCACATGGTGACTCCAAGGTACTCATTATTCATAAAGTAAGCTCATGTACAGAGATCCTAGCAATCTGTGATATGATCATCACTTAACAACAGATTCATGGGAATCCCCTCCCCATATTTATTATGTCATCTGTGGTCATCTTTATTACCCTTCAAGCATCAAATCATCTTTACTAAGTGACCATGGTAAAATGTACAAGTTAATATTATATCCTACAATTACTGTCTTATTTCCATGTTCTAAGCAAGCTTATTTCCATATCTGTGTATCTTCTTAGAGTTATTTGTTGTAATTACTATGCAGTATAATATCCTTCGAACAAGCATTCTGCACCGATCTCTATTTTGGGTCCTCACAATGGCTGTCCATCCAACGTTGTTATAAATAAGTTTAAAGGAAAAAGACAGTGAAATACTCTCTGGTTTCACACGCAAAAGATATCCTTCGGATTCTATATTCTTTCACAAAAAAAATATACATAAGAATGGATAGAAATCTACAGGACAGTTATGTGTATCCTTTCATCTCCCATGATTCAATCCAATATACACTAGTGGACAGAGAAACTCTCAATATGTAGGTACAACACTTGGAAAAATCAAAATCCCCTAATGCAAACACATATAGTAAGCCCAAAAACAGGTCTACCAATCCTTGGTATCCCAAAACAAATGAACAGAAATTTTTAATTGAACCTTGGCCTCTCAGAAAGAAATAGGCCATAGTGCGAAAACCATCATTAACATTTAAAGAACAGAATGAAAAGCTTTCAGATCCAACCCACGTGGATCCATCATTCAAAACACGACATATGAGGGTAGCCACTTTGCTCAGATCATGGTATAGTATCCCAGATCGAGGGTTAAGGAAAAATATAAATCGATATTTTGATTTTCAGATTAGCAAATCCAAAACGCAGGCACAAACGACATCATACTATCGCTGGGGGAATAAATTGCACCTAGGTCAGTTTTTGATCTACGATGTAACCCTGGGAATTGCTAGATCCCAACGCAAACAAAGTATACATCCCGATGTTATTTTCCATGGGTAGATGGCACAAAAACAATTCGATTCTAGATCTACAAGGTTACATGCAGAGGTAACAAAGTGCAACCAAACAATATAGAACCAGCGCAGGCATTGGTGCCATACCTAAATCCAAGCATTATCTAGATGATAAAAATAGCTTATAACGAACTGTCCAGGTGAAATAAATAATAGATGTATACAGCATTCTTGTTCCAAGCAAAAACAGGTCTAAGTAGTACCTCGCCCCTCAGACACAGCAATGTAAACCTAGATCTTTTTGAACTTCGGCAAATTTCCACCCTCGGCTAGAGAACACATCAAGGCAATGCAAATATACACCTTTCTATCAGGAAGATTGCAACCCTCAAGTTGGGTCGAAGGAAAAATAACAGCTCTGTATGCAAAAATAAGATCTGGAAATAATAATAAAAAGTTTACCTGGCTGCTAAACAGAGAGTTCCATTCAGAATAGGAGCAAGGAGGCTGCTGCCAAAACTCTCCTTGATTGCATTTGTTAACGCAGAACTACGATTGCAGCCCTATGATCCCAACGCTAGCACAGGCACTTGCATTGGCCACCTACGTTTCCAGCACTGGCGCAAAGAAGGACAACACTCCCAAAAGAGGAAAAAAAAACTACAACCTTAATTAAAGAGGGATTCAGTGCCAGGTGCGCCCAAGACTGGCTGGCTCCATGGATGGCATTTTTGTGGGTAACAAGTGGTGGCCCTCTTTAGCAGGAGTAAAAGGAAAACTCTTCCAGTGGTTTTGTTGTGCTTCCTCTTTCAATAACAAAGAGGTCATTTTTACTTGAAAACGAAGTGCCCCCCCCAAGCCCAGAGATTCTTTTCTTTATAAGGCAGAGACCCCTCCTTTTTGGCAGCAATTGACTTGCCTAACTTTATGACCATTTTGAGTATTAATTATTCTCCTTCGGGTGTGCTGATATTCTGACTGTCCACAAAAGTTTAAGGTGTTGGCAACATTTCATGCTGCGGGATTTAATTCCCAATTTTTTTAGGACAGTAATTCTGTCATACTTACTGGGGAGGTGGTCTTCCCTAAAATTTTGCCGTAGAGGAAATTTAATCCTAGGCATGCGACCTGCCCAACCAGTAATTCCATTAATATGGGTATTCATTTTTATAACGGTGGTCCATATGCAATAAGGTATACAAATATATATACCTGTAACAATTTCCTCAATAATATATATATATATTTTTCTTTACTATGTGGCCTTTCACCTCCATATTTCTATTATAATTCATTATATATATATATATTCTTCATTTTTGCATATATAAAGCCTTTGTTTATTTTAAACATATATATATCTCTTAATACCTTGGGTTGTTTTCTCCTTGGTTCTTTCTTTAATCCCTTGACCTTCTCATCAAGGCTACTAGGATTGAGTACTCTACTAAGGCGTTATGATTTGGGACGAGTTTTTATCCATTAGTTAGCCCTTTGTTGAGTTGTGTCATTGTATTTTCCTCATCTAAGTATTTTCACTTAGACCGTTAACCTTTTTAAAATCCACAAGGTGTTGTCTTGGGTGGGGCCTTGGCCTTGATCCCTCACCGAGACTAATACAATAATATGCAAAATTTACAAGATATTCCAGGGCATAGGAGAGGGACATTACATCCTCCCCCCCCTAAATAAATAACACCATCCTCGGTGTTTTCTTGTTTCTTCGACAAAACTTTTATTCTTCTCTGGAGTCATCTCCTCTTGCTTCGCCTTGCTCGGATCTATTTGATTTTATTTTCTGATCTTTGTAGGTTTGTAGGACCTGCATTTTTCTTGTAACATAAAATTAGGTCTACCCAAATTTTTCATAGGTAAGAGTCAATTCATCATGAAACATAATTAGCAGTTCATTTGCAGCATCATAACTACCATTCAGTCCTTTCCAATAATCCACGTCCAAATTACAATTCAACTTAAACAAAAGTCATAGATTCTCTTGCAATCTGCAATTTTTTCTAATGTTCCTGGGTGTCATATTACCCAATTATTTTCCATAATGCAATTTATACATTAAAAAAAAAAAACATGTCTACAAGCATTGAAATCCCATTATATCAATAATGTCAATCATTCAGCATATTACCTCATCGGTACTTGTTTACCTGCAATGCACATACCTTTTTTTGCATTGTTCATTTCTTGGATGTCCTCCATCCCAGCAAATCAAGTGCTAACAGTACTTCGAGTACCAATCCAAGTCACCCAACACAAGGACGATACCAACCCTTCGTGTATCTCCTCTGTGCTATTCAGGGTGCTTGTCATTATTCTTCATTCAAGCCACCCAACACAAGGACGATACCAACCCTTCGTGTATCTCCTCTGTGCTATTCAGGGTGCTTGTCATTATTCTTCATTCAAGCCACCCAACACAAGGACGACACCCTGTACCCCTCTTAGCGGTATCTCCTTTAGGGTGCTTCACCAAGCTGAGGCACTACATTCTCGCACACCTCCACAGCGCCTAGAGGTTATTCTCTTCACAGAGTCCCCCAACTCATGTGACAGTCCTCTAATGTGTGCGGAACGAGTCTTAACCACATGTCTTACATCTGGGCGTCCCCAGAATGCATAATGGTCCCTCACTGGCCCGGGGGAAAACAAGGTAGATTTTAACCACTACCTCCATCACCACTCCCTCTTCTGCTGATAACTTTATACACATGAGATTTAGTCCTCTTTCATGGCCATAAATCCCCATGCCTGCAAACACTCTATGGGTGTTAGTTTATCATTTTATTCAAAAAAAATAAATTTTTTTGTTTTTGTTTTTGTTTTTTTTTGCATAAGTCCTGCCTTCATTTTTTCATTCATCCGATAAGAGCCTTTTATCACTAGAATTGACAAGTAGGCATTCTCAAGAAGCCACAAAATCCTTTCAATTTCTTATAGCAACACCATTTGCAAGAAACACATAAAACCTATAGATTTTGACAATGCAACACTTATCAACTTCAATTTACAACAGAAAAATTCACTCACTGTTGCAATTTTATATATACCACATCTGAACTTTTAAAGTGCTTGTCAATGCCACAAGACAATCATCCAAAATCTGTTAGCAATTCTAAACAAAGTAAATTGCCTGCAATTAGCCTCGCCATAATAAGGTCAAAAAATCCCAATTCAAAAGACCAATTTAACAACTATCTTAGCTAAAAATGTCCCTTCTACAATATACATAAAAATAATTTCAACCACTGAGATGGGCATCCTGCAGATAAATAATTCCATAACAAAAATTTGAGATAATCGTGGGCATCACCAGTTGTAAGAAAGCTTCAACAGGAGAGCTGTCTTCATGAAGTTGGTGTTTGGTAATACGATCAGCTATTTCCATCATAATGATTTGCGTGCTTAGCTATTCACACCACCTTCAACTGTGAGCAATTATCAGAGCTATACCGAAGCCATAAATGCCATAAACCGCTCAAATCAACAAACCATATTGCACCAAAGGCTATATTATTCAAATAAAACATACGGTATTGCTCGAATAAATAGACATTTGCCTACTAATTACTACTACAACTTTAAACCAAACATATAATCCCTTCCATCAAACATTAATTTCTACCATTAGTTTCCATACTAATACCATAATTTGGACACCATCGAGCCTTTCATCAAACTTCAATACAAGGTACAAGTTCCTACTAACTTATCGAGTATTTAAACAATAATTCCCAAAACATTTAGTAGCATCATATTACCTACAGAAATGTATGATGGAATATTTAACCGATATTTTTTCCATCCATGCACTTAAACTTTGCTTATGTGAAATCTCTACCTGGTACATTGCTAACAAATAACAATTAACACAAGGAACATAACCTATCAAGGGTACATTAATGAAAATGTCTCCAAATACTAGCTGATTGGATTTGCTTCTATAGTTCTCCGATCTTGAGAGGCTGCTTATATTAAAAATAGGAATTATACCACAGCAACATTATGTGTGAGAGTGTAAAAAATGTTTTTCAGATCAATCCAAAACCCCAAATTGCATTCCTCAATTTATAATAACAAATCCATGATAAATCAAACGCAGAAGTACACAAAATCCAAATTGATTTAGAAGGTAGAGCAGCCCCAAACATAATATTAAGCAAATACTCCAATCACAGGCATACAGATGTTGAGACAAATATGAAATTGCAGACATAATGCCCGCACATACCGGATGTAAAATCGCAAATAGAGTTCTTTTTCGATTTCAGATATGAAATCACAGCATATGCATATAAATTCCATATTGTACAAAATCCCAGGAATTATATATATATTGATCTGGATATGAAATTTAAAGCCTAGCGTATATTTACATCCCTAATAGAATAAAATGCAAATACAACCCTTATCGATTTTTAAATACGAAATTGCAGTATAGGCATATAATTTCCCTATTACATATCGATAAAACATTTACCACGATTGCCAGTTGTTAAGAATTCAGACCGTGAATCCCACCAATGCTAACCAATTCAAACATTTTTCATCAGCAACTTTCAACATTTACTATCATTCCTTATAATTTGTTAAGACTTTAAACCGTAAATCCGAGCAACGTTTTTACAGATATGCATAAACAAATTCAAACATTTTTCACTAGTAGCATTCAATCTATAGGGTAATGCTTTTACCATGATTCTTATAATCCCATAAATAATTCAAAGCATAAATCCCAACAGTGTTTTTCTTTCTAGATTCGAAGCAAAAATAAATTTTAAACATTAGCAATTACCAGATTTGTATAATATTGCTATCACTAATTCCCCATTAGCTATTTACTTTCATATTTAAATACTAATTAAAACATAAACCCTAGCATTTACCAGATCTATATAAGATTGCAATCGCTGATCCCTACTAGCGTTTTATTTCTAGGTTTAATTTCAAAATCGAACTGAAAATACTAGCAACTACCCGATTTCTGATAAATAATTCAAACCAGCAACGTTTTCTTTCCATCTTTCAAGCAGAAATCAAATTTAAAAATCTCAGAAAGCACATAATCAAAATTTTATTACATGATCTAGAGGGAATGCAAACTTGGGCAACACCCAAACATATCCAAACTGCCTGAAAACTTAGTTCACAAACCTATGATACACAAATTTATGTATCATGACATCCCTTGATCAGGTAAGAGAAACCGGATAGAGATCATAACACATCACTTTGTTATCAACCCAGGCAGGGCGATTCAGGGCTACGATGGTTTATGCAAACATACATCTATATACATATATCAAGTTATCATTTCAGGTGCATTCAAAAGCCGACAACATAAATCACAGGCCATATTATACACAGGTCTTAATTATTAGTCAAGCACACTTAGAAGGCGATCATGAGTCATACCTAGAAAAATCACAGAGGATGCTACCTTCTGAAAACCCCGTAAAGACATCAACTTTTCCTGCACAACTGAATAAACGTATGTATTGGGTACGTCGTAAGGTACCTGGCTTAGATGAACAGTGCAAACTTGTTAGTTTTCATGGGTCACAGAGATGAATTCAATCGTTAGTTAAAACGAAACATGCTGGAGCATTTTGAGCCCAATAGGCCCGAGCGTTTCAACCTCGCTCTGATACCATATGTAAACTACCGTTGATACCTCAGAGCTAAGACCATTAAAAAAGTATGCAAAACAAAAATTTTAGTAATCCTTTAAAAAATTAAAACATTTATACTGCATTCATAACCATCATAAAAATAAACCAGCACAACAAAATAACACAATAGACAAAAATCTTCACGTGGTTCACCTCGTCCACGAGGCTACATCCACCAACTTATTTGTTCTTTTTATTTCTTTATCAATATAGAGTGCTTACAAAAATCCCGGCTCATTCATGGCCGATTTTATCTTACCTGAAGGCTCTCCGCAGAGAGACACTTTATAATTCAACAGTCCACCTTTAGGACCCTCATAATCAGCTGATAGAAAAAATCATTAACAGCCCCTTTCGGGCACATGGTGACTCCAAGGTACTCATTATTCATAAAGTAAGCTCTTGTACAGAGATCCTAGCAATCTGTGATATGATCATCACTTAACAACAGATTCATGGGAATCCCCTCCCCATATTTATTATGTCATCTGTGGTCATCTTTATTACCCTTCAAGCATCAAATCATCTTTACTAAGTGACCGTGGTAAAATGTAC
This sequence comes from Pseudotsuga menziesii, assembly GCA_001517045.1. Lineage (NCBI taxonomy): Eukaryota > Viridiplantae > Streptophyta > Pinopsida > Pinales > Pinaceae > Pseudotsuga > Pseudotsuga menziesii. The sequence continues at coordinate 46,970 of LPNX010689991.1, read as the reverse complement.
AAGTTAATATTATATCCTACAATTACTATCTTATTTCCATGCTCTAAGCAAGCTTATTTGCATATCTGTGTATCTTCTTAGAGTTATTTGTTGTAATTACTATGCAGTATAATATCCTTCGAACAAGCATTCTGCACCGATCTCTATTTTGGGTCCTCACACTGGATGTCCATCCAACGTTGTTATAAATAAGTTTAAAGGAAAAAGACAGTGAAATACTCTCTGGTTTCACACGCAGAAGATATCCTTCGGATTCTATATTCTTTCACAAAAAAATATAAATAAGAATGGATAGAAATCTACAGGATAGTTATGTGTATCCTTTCATCTCCCATGATTCAATCCAATCTACACTAGTGGACAGAGAAACTCTCAAGATGTAGGTACAACACTTGGAAAAATCAAAATCCCCTAATGCAAACACATATAGTAAGCCCAAAAACAGGTCTACCAATCCTTGGTATCCCAAAACAAATGAACAGAAATTTTTAATTGAACCTTGGCGTCTTAGAAAGAAATAGGCCATAGTGCGAAAACCATCATTAACATTTAAAGAACAGAATGCAAAGCTTTCAGATCCAACCCACGTGGATCGATCATTCAAAACGCGACATATGAGGGTAGCCACTTTGCTCAGATCATGGTATAGTATCCCAGATCGAGGGTTAAGGAAAAATATAAATCGATATTTTGATTTTCAGATTAGCAAATCCAAAACGCAGGCACAAACGACATCATACTATCGCTGGGGGAATAAATTGCACCTAGGTCAGTTTTTGATCTGCGATGTAACCCTAGGAATTGCTAGATCCCAACGCAAACAAAGTATACATCCCGATGTTATTTTCCATGGGCAGATGGCACAAAAACAATTCGATTCTAGATCTACAAGGTTACACGCAGAGGTAACAAAGTGCAACCAAACAATATAGAACCAGCGCAGGCGTTGGTACCATACCTAAATCCAAGCATTATCTAGATGATAAAAATAGCTTATAACGAACTGTCCAGGTGAAATAAACAATAGATGTATACAGCATTCTTGTTCCAAGTGAAAACAGGTCTAAGTAGTACCTCGCCCCTCAGACACATCAATGTAAACCTAGATCTTTTTGAACTTCGGCAAATTTCCACCCTCAGCTAGAGAACACATCAAGGCAATGCAAATATACACCTTTCTGTCAGGAAGATTGCAACCCTCAAGTTGGGTCAAAGGAAAAATAACAGCTCTATATGCAAAAATAAGATCTGGAAATAATAATAAAAAGTTTACCTGGCTGCTAAACAGAGAGTTCCATTCAGAACAGGAGCAAGGAGGCTGCTGCCAAAACTTTCCTTGATTGCATTTGTTAACGCAGAACTACGATTGCAGCCCTATGATCCCAACGCTAGCACAGGCACTTGCATTGGCCACCTACGTTTCCAGCAGTGGCGCAAAGAAGGACAACACTCCCAAAAGAGGAAAAAAAAACTACGACCTTAATTAAAGAGGGATTCAGTGCCAGGTGCGCCCAAGACTGGCTGGCTCCATGGATGGCATTTTTGTGGGTAACAAATGGTGGCCCTCTTTAGCAGGAGTAAAAGGAAAACTCTTCCAGTGGTTTTGTTGTGCTTCCTCTTTCAATAACAAAGAGGTCATTTTTACTTGAAAACGCAGTGCCCCCCCCAAGCCCAGAGATTCTTTTCTTTATAAGGCAGAGACCCCTCCTTTTTGGCAGCAATTGACTTGCCTAACTTTATGACCATTTTGAGTATTAATTATTCTCCTTCGGGTGTGCTGATATTCCGACTGTCCGCAAAAGTTTAAGGTGTTGGCAACATTTCATGCTGCGGGATTTAATTCCCAATTTTTTTAGGACAGTAATTCTGTCATACTTACTGGGGAGGTGGTCTTCCCTAAAATTTTGCCGTAGAGGAAATTTAATCCTAGGCATGCGACCTGCCCAACGAGTAATTCCATTAATATGGGTATTCATTTTTATAACGGTGGTCCATATGCAATAAGGTATACAAATATATATACCTGTAACAATTTCCTCAATAATATATATATATATTTTTCTTTACTATGTGGCCTTTCACCTCCATATTTCTATTATAATTCATTATATATATATATATTCTTCATTTTTGCATATATAAAGCCTTTGTTTATTTTAAACATATATATATCTCTTAATACCTTGGGTTGTTTTCTCCTTGGTTCTTTCTTTAATCCCTTGACCTTCTCATCAAGGTTACTAGGATTGAGTACTCTACTAAGGCGTTATGATTTGGGACGAGTTTTTATCCATTAGTTAGCCCTTTGTTGAGTTGTGTCATTGTATTTTCATCATCTAAGTATTTTCACTTAGACCGTTAACCTTTTTAAAATCCACAAGGTGTTGTCTTGGGTGGGGCCTTGGCCTTGAGCCCTCACCGAGACTAATACAATAATATGCAAAATTTACAAGATATTCCAGGGCATAGGAGAGGGACATTACAATAACCTTTATGAACAATGAAGGAATTACTTGCACCTTTTTGGTTTTTAACCCACCGATAATGTAATAGCATACCTTTTCCCTTCTATTTCGTTACCTTTAGTCACCTCCTTCCATCTTTTCGTCTTGCTTAGACAACTTAATTCCTCGTTTATCATTGCCATGCATCCAAAAACAAATTCATTGGATTAGTTAGGTTTTTGCATCTTCCTACTTTCTAATTTCATGCTGAGCCCAAATAGGCCCAAGTGTTGTCACTTTGGTTCTGATACCATTTGTAACATCCCCAAGTTAGTAAAAACAAAAATATTTCCTTATCGAAGGATAACTTGGACTTTTGATACAACCACGCAAGCTAATTCTACCTTCAAAGAATTTCCTCTAGAGTGTTGTTTATCTCGATATACCTACAGCTTTGTTAATTATTCATAACCCGCACATTTTATAAGAAATTCATAATCTATGGCAGTGTCTTTTATGCATTCTGATCTTTCTCACAGTCCTTTAGATTATACTTTCCAATGAAGGCTTCACTTCTGTTTGCACTTACCAATGCCAGTCTAAATATAAAGTAAACCTTGTGATCTAAAATGCATTCAAGTCATACATGAATATGTTCAATCTCAATAAAAACTACTTATAGGCATCTTGTAACATACCCATATTGGTAATTAAATAGACCATTTGAAATATGATGAGACACATATTTCTACAGACTATGATCACATATCGGATCTCATACATGCATGTATAAAAAAGTAAATTAGTAGTACTTAAATCACTACAAGCCTTTACATTGAAAGAAGTTTAATTTATGTTACATGAAAGACCTTATTTAAAAAATGTATTGTTAACTCAACCTATTTCCTTTGATAGGTCAGATATATGAAGTGATTTCCCCAAAAAGTAATGAATAGGGTTCTCACTATTTCCCCAAAAGTCACCAAGTGTCCTTGGATGACATTTTCATGCAACATTGAAATCGACATAATTCTCAAACACGAGGTTGGATCGACGAACCATCAAATTTGTTGGTGTCCTGGCATGCGGATTGCCTCTAGGTGGCCCTCTCCCTTATGTTTTCATGGCCCAATGAATTCATTGTGCATTGATTTTGTAAACAAGGGTTTTGCTCGGTTTCCTTCAATGCAACTCATGCATTGGTAGGTAAACTATGAAAAACCCTAGATCGTGCGTATATTTGTAGGGTTCCCATATCGTCCTTTCCAGTATAGAGTTGCAAGATCCAACAACATGCAATTTTGCTACTCCATTTGGTTTTTTGCTCCCAGAGCGAAAGTCACCAAGTGTGCATGAACAATATTTTCATGTGACTTTCAACTCGACATAGCTCAGAAACCTGAGGTTGGATCGATGAACCGTTGAATCCCTTGGTATGTTGGCATGCGATTAACTCTAGGTGGCCCTCTTCCTTATTTTTTCATGGCCCAGTGACTTCATTATGCATTGATTTTGGGTGAAAACATGAATATGTAATTAACATGCATAATTTGAATATGTTATGAGTTGATATATTAGATAATATTAAGGACATATAGGTCTTTATTAAAAACATAGTTTTGTAGTGGTTAGGTCTTTGAAGATGAAGAATTAGTATGTATAATTTGAATATGATATGAGTTGATTTGTGTAATCTTGTAGATATCATATCAAATGGAAATAGATAAGAAATTAGCTATAATAATTTAAAGAACTATTAGATAATATTAGGGAAATCTAGGTCCTTATTGAAATCTTAGGTTTTATAGTAGCTAGGTCTTTGAAGTTGATTAATTAAAATGTAGAAATTGATATTTCTGTAAACTTGTAGATATCATATCCAATGGAAAGAGAGCAGCCTTTGAGACAGAAGCGTAGGAGGTCATCACATTTTTTGGGAGTTGGTGTTTGAAATGAAAATCGAATATTATCAACTTCACCTCGGGATTCAAGCTTATTGTATTCTTCACATTCATCTGATCATTGACGTGGCGATAGTGGTAGAGATGATTCCCCCTTATCATCTATGGTCGCAGTGTCATTGATATAAAGAAGGGTCATTTATCTTTATTTGTAGATATGGGTCATAGAGTATTTGGAGCTATAGATATGATTGATCAAATCTATGACTCTGATTACTCCACGACTGATATCTACACATCTACACATAAAATTTAGAGGAAGCAAAAGTAGTAATGTTTTCACTTGTTTCTTCTTCAAGGTATGTACTATTAGCCAAATCATTCTCTGATATATAAGTTTAAATAGTTTAAATAATTTTTGACCTTTGTAAATTGCTTTTATATATATTGAAGCTTGGGTCTCTTCAATCTTTTGAGGCAAAGGGAAGACTCTATTGGAGGATAGTGGTTGAATTGTAAGTTTAATATTTTTTTTTTAATTTAGTTTAAAATAGTTTAAATAGTTTGTAAGATTTATAAACTATTTTTATACATGTTGTAGCTTCAGTCTACTCCACCTTTTAGAGGCAAAGGGAAGACTCCATTGAATGATAGAGAATTTGAGGTAATTTTGTTAATAATTGTATTGTTCTTCTATATATTAGTTTAATGTTTTTATTTTTTTATTTTAGTTTAAAATTATTTAAATAATTTATGATATTCATAATCTGTTTTTGTACATGTTTCATATTTTTATGAGTCCAAGGGAAGACCCTAGTGGAGGATAGTGGTGGACTTCTTTGATTCAGACATCGAGGAGCTTAATTTTAATATTATACACATGTTCTGATTTTTTTTTTGGATTAGATACATACATACATTGATCTTAGATATTGTTTTTTGGATTATATACATGTATATGTAAAGGTTAGAAATGTTAGGAAGTTTTGATAGGTGCAATCCAATTAGTTAAGAATGAATATATGAGGATTGTTAATGTCAAGAATGAATATGGGGAATGTTAACATTAAGAATGAAAGCAATGCAATTTGTTAAGAACAAATATACGAGGAATGTTAATGTTAAGAATGAACATGGAGAATATTAGCAGTGAATGTGGGAATGAGGAATGTTAATGCTAGAAATGAATGTTAGGAAATGCTAGCAATGTTAGGAAGTTTTGATAGGTGCAAATATATGAATGTTGACAATTTTAGGAATGTTAGAAAGTGTTGATAGGTGCAATCTAATCTTAAGAATCAATGTGGGGAATGTTAGGAATCAATGTCCAGGGAATGTTAGAAATGAATGTTATGAAGTTTTGATGGGTGCAAATATACATGAATGTTCAGAATGAATGTTCGGAAAGGAACTAGGAAGTTTTGATATATGCAAATATACATGAATGTTAGGAATAAATGTTAGGAAAGGAAGTAGGAAGTTTTGATTTGAAGTTTTTAAGTTTTTTTTCAATGGAACTTGTACCAATTTTGTTCGAGATGCACATACTAAATGACTATATTGACAACATATAACATCAGGTTCATAATCTTGAAAGTAGATGTAATTTTCAGTCATACGGGTCTGTTGCAAAAAATAGCCTTTTATAATGATGGATCCTCTCTTGTGTGTAAATATGTTGTCATTGTAGTCCTCCAATAACTTCATTTTTCCTTCAGTGCATTGCATCAAATAATATTTTACATTTTCGTTGTTGTCTAAAGGTGCAATCACAGCGAAAACATCTCCTGTGCAAATTACAATTAGCGTTGGAGTTTTTAAGTGAATTAAATTAACTATAAAAACATAAAATGATGGACAATATTGAACAATCAACATCATCATTACCTTCTCTATCAAGATCTGAAATTCTATCGCGATCAGAGGATATTTTTATTTCTTCTGATTCTAATACTTCTATGCTTGCTAGTGGCATTTTCCCTTTTGGATTAATCTCTGTGTGTTTCCAATGTTTTATGTAGTTGTTCATTATTTTTTCACAAACTTCTATAGATTCAACATTTTTAGTGCAAATATGACAAAAACATGTTTGCTTTCTACTGCAAATGCAAACACGTTTTGGAAGGATTTTGTTTGGATAGAGTGAAGTTCTCCAGTCCCATGTATGGTGCTAGCCTCATATGGTATTGATCTATGTATATCTTGGAAAATAACAAGCCAAAAAAACCTACACAGTAAATGATAAATCACAAATGACAACTTTTAATGTTAGTGTAGAAATACTTCAATGTTAGTACATACATTTTTTAAATTGACAATCAATATAAATTAAAAAAATAATGTACATACCTGTGCACATCTTTTGATTGTTGACTACAATCATGGTTTAGATTTGATTTACACCATTGGACAACCTCTGGAGCTGAAGGGAATCGTCTAGAAGAATGGTTCATTTTCCATCTTCGAAGTGCTCTTTTTACGCATGCTCCTGCACCATCATGTTCACCTTTTCCATGTCCAATTTCAAAGAAATTCCAGCGATGTTTAATGTTCATTGCTTTATGAAGTCAACATAACCAAAAGTGATCGTGAAGATTTAAATTGTCTCACACATCCATCCAACCATATCCAGTGTTCATTGAATTTAACTTTATGACTTTTTAGTGAATCATAGAAATTTTTTCAATACAATGTTGAACAAAATGTGTATCATGTGTATGATTATCGCTGATATAAAAGTGATATTCTTTAATCACATCTCGATTATCACATGTGATTTCAATGCCATCAACATATTATTGAGAATGTCTATATAGAACATGGAAAAATATCGAAACTTGGCCAGAATGATAGTATTCACTTTGAATCTCTTTTTTTGCAGAAAATGTGTAGTTTTTTGTAAAATCAACCACAGACAAAATTGTTCCAGTTGGAAAAATTTCACAGTAATGATTGAATTGAAGGTCTTGCCATCATGCTCTATGTGAATGCTTGGTGTATTTATAAATTTCACTTTCAAATTTCTTGAGAAAATCTATCACATGTATTTTATCTTCTCACAATTCAATTCTTTTGGAATGTGCATCACTAGAACTTGTAGAATAAATTTTGTATTCATATCTTGTCCAATCAACCGTTACATTTGAAAGCAACTGATCATTATCGATAGGGTATTTATTGTGGAATAAAACAAGATTTCCACAACCATGACAATGTTTTTCATTGGCACATTTCTTATTATAAAATACTTCATCGTGATTTCTCTCACAAAGGGTTTGAGATATGAATTCATGTACTGTGGGCGGAGGTGGTGAATTTGTCCAAAGTATTTTACCAAATTCAAGAAACGTGTCATAATATAATTGAAATTGCACATGATAACAACAACAACATGTGTCATGTATATTAATAGTTCTAACATACCATGGTTTTTGTTGCACAAATGTAGTGATTGACATATTAATTCCATGATGATCCTCCTTGAATTTATTGAACAATTGTACTTGTGTCATTTCCATTATATGTTTTGGATAGATTTCATATATATTTTGTGATACTCTTTGTCGTATCACATCCCTTGAATTTGGTGAAACTCGAGCATGTTCAAACCAATATTTATGTACAATATATTTAACACCTTCTCCCATTCTATGTTTGTAAGTTGTTTACAAATAATTTTCCAGCAAACAAGTTCATCATTTTCATCTATTTGCATTCTGAATTTTCTATGTTTGTATAATGTCTTTCTTAAGGTTCCAATTGCTTGTGCTAGTTATGTTGTCAAACATTTTTTTCTAGTACTAGTTGAAACAATTGTTGTCTGAATTGCTCTACGTGCAGCACTTGTATCTTTCTTTCTGGATTTTCCAAATTTTTTTAATGCATCACCTATATTTTCTATCACAATATGTTTCAGTTTCGACTCTTTTGTCACCTTGTGAATATCCAATAATGATGTCGCACCTTCTAACTTCTTGGACACTAATAAACATCTCAAAATTTGCGCTTGTCCTGCTATTGAACAATCCTTGAGAATATCATCATAAATTTTTGTAGCACGATATCGTGCAACATGTATGGGTAATTTTTCTCCATATTTGTCGCAATCAATGTCTTTTAACATTTCATCATCAATGGTGAATGTACCTATACATCAAGTTAAATTTAATTTAACATATGTTCAAAAATACAATTCGTTATAAAAAATGATTTTGAAAATACATGATATATACATACTAGGTCCAATTTTTGGATCTTGGTTTTGATCTTCAATATTGACTTCATCAAGATTAACATGTAAATCACTATTTAGATCTTCAATAATAGTCTCTTCAACTTCCAATTGTTCTTTTTGTACCCTATTTTCAATTTCCATTTCATCAATAGTGTCAGGTAAATCTATTCTTATATCTTCAATTTTTTCTTCCGTTTCTACAACCCTTGCTCTTTTGGCTCTATTTTTGAGTTTTTGTTTTTCCCTATTAGCATCATCATCATGTTTACGATCACTTTTTTTTACGGTTTCTTTTATTGCCCATGATTACTTAATCTCCTTTTGAAAAACCCTTAGAAAAAAATAAGAGCAGCTTATAAACAAATCTTCTTTGTAAAACAATTGGAAAAAAAACTCATTGAAACAAACCTTATTTCAAAAACCAACTTATATAAATATTTTGGAAAAAAAAACTCATTTGCAAAAATACTTTGCAAAAAAACTCTTTGGAAAAAACCCATTGCAAAGGACCTACTTTGCAAAACTACCTTGGAAATTTTTTTTTTTGAAAAAAGCCCTTGCAAAGAAATAACTCCTTTGCAAAAATACCTTGAAAAAAAAACTCTTTGAAAAAAAACCCATTGCAAAGAAATAACCTACTTTGCAAAAATATCTTCGAAAAAAACTCTATGAAAAAACTTCTTACAAATAAATAACTTCTTTTCAAAAATACTTTAGAACACAAAATCTTTGGCAAAAGTGCCTTAGGAAAAAACTCTTTGAATGTACCCCTTGAAAATAAATAAGAGGCAAATACATTGTAAAAAACATCCTTCGGCAAAAGAAATCTCCCCTGAAAACCCCTTCAAAAATTTATTTACTTATACGAAATGGAGAGGTGAGAAAATAATGAGGCTCTTTCATTTTACTTATATGAAATGAAGAGGTGAGAAAATAATGAGGCTCTTTCGTTTTACTTATACGAAATGAAGAGGTGCAAATATAATGAGGCTCTTTCATTTTACTTATACGAAATGAAGAGGTGCGAAAATAATGAGGCTCTTTCATTTTACTTATACGATTTTTTTTTCCGGTCGACGAATTTTTTTTTGCGCTTAGTTTTTCGGCCGAACAACCTTGCTTGTAATGTCTCCGTTTTGGAAAAACATTGTTTGGCCGAATAATTATTCAGTTGAATAATCCCTTAGACCTGTAGCCTGTACAATTTTTAGGTTTCTCCATTTTCGGAAGGTAAAATGGATGCCTTACACTACAAATCAACTGTTAGACTTGATACCTTGAGTTTCATCATTAAATCTACTTTCTGTAGGTATATATTTTGTTGTGTATAGGTGAGATCTGATATTTATTTTTTATTTTTTTGTTTCTTAACATGTGTTGAGTTTAGTTTCATCTCTTTCAAAATGTGGTGAAATGAAAAATATATAAGTTTAAAAATACACCACCAAAAAAATTGAAACAAATATGGTGCGCTTAATTGGAGTGTCTACTTCAAAAGGGTATTCGTAGATTTTTAAGTTTTATAGTCAATTGAGAGAAAAGTGGCGCAACCAAAAACATGTTTAAAACTAACAAGGTTTTCCCATTGATTGAATTCAAAAAAATATTATAATTATTATATAGATCCATTGGTTACAAAGTTATAGTCATCACAATAGTATATTGTCTGTAAATTGTCATAGCATATTTGTATTTTGCAAAACACAAGTTTAACAATGATTTTACAGGCACAACCAAACATGACTATTTTTTACTCCTTTCATTTCATAAGGACACACTTTCAAACATTTGCCGAAACAACATATCAAATCTCAATAAAAAAAATTGAAAAAATTATGAATAGAAAGCTAGCATAATTCTCTAAAAGTTTTGTTTTTACTTAAAAGTGAAATTATAAACAAAAATATCACTTTCATTTGCCCAAAGTTGAAAAACATTAAAAAATCAAATTTATTTTCTCATAAGAACCCCCAAAATAGACACCCATCTTTATGGATTCACACTTTGGTAAACTAGGGTTTTTCTAAGTTTCCTTCAATGCAAATCTTGCATTGGTGGGTCAACTCTGCAAAAACCTCGGTCGTTCCTGTGTTGGTAGGGTTTTGATATTGGCTTTTCCCGTACATAGTTATAGGAGCCAACGTCATGCAATTTTTCTGCTCCGTTTCATTTTTCACTCCCAAAACGAAAGTCACTAAGTGTTCATGAATGACATTTTCATGTGACTTTCAACTTGACATAACTCAGAAACCTGAGGTCAGATAGGCAAACCGTTGACTTCGTTGGTCTCCTAGCATGTGATTACCTCTAGGTAGCCCTCTCTCTCTTGTTTTCATGGTCGAGTGACTTCATTGTGCATTAATTCAGTAAGCTAGGGTTTTGCTTAGTTTCCTTCAATGCAACTCTTGCATTGGTGGGTCAACTCTGCAAAACCATCGACTGTTCCTATGTTGGTAGGGTTAGCATATCGGCCTTCCCCACACAAATTTGTAGGAGCTCCTCCATTTTTTTTTTCGCTCCTCGACCGAAAGTCACCAACTGTCCTTGAACGACATTTTCATGTGACTTTCAACTCGACATAACTGAGAAAATTGAGGTTGTTTCGACAAACTGTCCACTCTGTTGGTATCGTGGCTTGTGATTACCTCTAGGTGGCCCTCTCCCTTGTCTTTTCATGGCCTAATGACTTCAATGTGCATTGATTTCATAAACTAGGGTTTTGCCCAATTTCCTTCAATGCAAATCTTGGGCCATTCTCAGAACTGCCAACCCCTTTTCTTACATTTCCTTCAATAGCAGTCCCATGTTGAAGCAATATATCTTCCAAGTTGAATAAGTTCCCATGTGTATCATCAATCATGGGACCCATATGAGGATATAATCGAGTGGTTTTGGTGTGTGTGGAGGGCATGACACATGGTTAGGATCATTCCTATCCCCTTAGCTATCTTGGGGAATCCCATGACCCACACCCTGGAACTATAAAATATCAAAATAGGTCACATGTTTCCACAAGATAAATTTTGCATACAACTTCCTCACGAAATATAATGGTATGTCTCTATTCCCATGAGGATCTTCATCAAATACCATGTGCGAGAGATCCATCCAATTGGATTTCACATTTGGTTCCATGCACCAGTCTATTGAAATGTGAGGTCGACTGGTGGGTGGAACCAATCCGGTGCTAGGATCCTGGAATAATGAAAATAATTGGTCTTTGGTCATTTTTATTTTTTAACGTCTTTATAGCTCAACCCATTCAAATATTATTTCCTCTGGGAATATTTGTATGAGTAATGTTGTATAGTGCTCCCTAAGCAGTGGAAATTGTGTTTTGTATGGCATCTAATGCCTCGGTGAATTATTGTCTTAAATGGCCCCGTATCTAAATAGTGAACTAAGGTTCCTCAATGCACCCAAACGAGCCAGGATCTCTGAATTCCGGTCTTGTTCCCCCTCTGTTTTTGGGCTTGTGTCCGTATTTAGGTTTGGGTTTGGGTTTATGTTTGGGTTTTGGTTATCACTCGTTTCATTTTGCATATTTTCTTCAACATTTGTGTTTTCCATTAAAATTAAAACAAAAAATTCAAAAATGTTTTAAGATTGCATTGTTTGATTTAATTCAACAATTTTTATTAAATTCATTTTCAAAATAACAAAAACTATAAAATTAAGAAACACAAATGAAAATCGAAAGCAATTTGAAGGAAATGACCATAAGATAGACACATATTTATCCTGGGAAGCCTGAAGGGGAAGAATACCCAACAAAACTTCTTATATATATATGTATCAAAAGAAAAAACATTAAACCCCAAACAAGAGCTCTTTCTCCCTGCAGATATATATATCTCTCTCTCCTATAGGCTATACACAAGTGAGTGTGTGTGTTCAAATGAGGAACACACCTCCTCCACTTATACTCTTTCTTACACTTATTGGCGCAAACAAACTTATTGGAGCAACTTTTTCCCTAACAAGTTGGCGCAAAAAAACTTATTGTAGCGACTTCACCTAGGAAGTCACAAAACCGTATTATATTATATTCAGAACAGTTCTATTGACCTGATTTACAATGGAGGTTTTAACTCATGACTCTATGGTTACGAAATACAATAGTAACATCCCAAGAGAGGAATAAAACATCTCCCATAGTTTACATCAGTAAAATACATTTAGAATATTCTTTGAAGTTACAATATTTCAACATGAAGGAATGGGATGGAAGAAGGAAAATGTTGGATGATGAGACGAGGCCTCGTAACTAAATATGTGGTGCTATCTATTATATAGTGTTCAAAATCCTACTAGTCTTCAAATACTTTTTTCACAGAATAAATGTGTGTTTCATTTAATAATATTAGTTTAAATATTTTTTGGAACAAATGCATTTTGTAGTTTGGACTTCAACTAGATTGTCGTTTAAGTCTTCTTACAACTTCTTGATCTATAGATAGGTATCCCAAATATGTAAAATTACTTTGGAAACTTCATGTTGTGCATTCTTCCCTTGTTGAAACCAATCTTTTCTATGTGTCTGCAGTTCTCCCTCCCTCTTCCTTTCCTAAAGAAGTTGTTTGTCCAACATATCTAAGCTTCAAGGAATGGGTGTAGCCTACCATTGACCCTCCAATTGATTAATGAGTTCTTGCTCAACGTTTCAACAACCACAAGTATCCATGTAATATGAAAATCACTTGTCAATTATTTCACTTTTCAATGAATCTTTTTTCCCTTTTTCCTACAACATGAAACCTATGGCATATTTTCCCTTTTTCCCTTTTTCTCTACAATATGACATATTTGTCTCTTCTTTGCTATTTGAACTTTCAAACTATGATTAATAGCTTAGACTCTAAAAACATGAGTTCCTCAAAAACTTGTGATGATATGGACTTAGAATATCCTAATCATGGAGTTTCAATGACTCAACAATCTTACTTTAAGAGAAGAACTATGACTGATTATCCATGTCTAAATTGGTTAATTGCTCTAAAGCACATTACTGGTACTATCCACTAACAACAATTAATTTGCTCTTACTTTTAAGCAGGGACTTGTTGCTTTTCAACTCCATTTGTCTTTATATATCATCTTAACTTTGTTATAATATTGACTTTGCATGATTTCAAGGTGTAACAAGTTTGTAATAGTATATCTGGCATTTATCTTTAAATATCATCAATTTGATGTAAATATTGATTGACTTTGCATGATTTCAAGGTGTAACAAGCTTACTCTAGTGTTTTTTTATATAAAATATATCAATATTTAGTTACCAATAAACTCTATATTTTGTATCCATTAATGATTGATATATGTGTTCATTAATAATTGATGTGTGTATTTGGATTCAGATTTACATTATGTATCTATCAATTATTAATATTTGTATATCTAGGTTAGTATTTTTTTAAATAATTGTTTATTTCTTAAAAAAAAAACAATTGCAAACACAGCCAAAAAAAATTTGAAAAATGACATTGATTTGTTTATGGGAAACAATATAAGTTTGAAAAGGTTGAACTGCTGATTTGTTTTTACCATCCTTTTATGGTTAGCATAAACTATACATTGAGCAGGTTAAGGTTCTATTATAAAAAAAATAAATATATTTATCTTACACAAAGTTAGTATCTTAGATAAAAAGCTTATATGAAATTATTTTACCATATCCATACCTATTGGACAGAGATGGTTCCTCTATTTTCATCCCAAAAACCTCCTCATCTAGAACTCTCTTTTAAAAAACTAAAATTATGAACTCTATTTTAAAAAAATGAAATTATAAAACTCTCTAAAAAAACATATATTAAAGCCATCATAATCATAATAAAAACATTTTAATTTACATCTATTAATAATTTTACTTTAATGGTCAAATACATATTGCCATAAATGCAAGTGTGAAAAATCAACAGATGATTAACCATTTGAGAATTCATTAAGCATAGGGCAAGGAGCTATAGGAAAACATAATTTTGTATTGCTCGTTAAAATAAAAAGTAAACCTAATATCTACAAAACTGTGGTATATCTACAAACAGCCAAGTGATTAAGACAAATAAATAAATAAATAAATTAACTTTTATAATATGAATTTCAACCCTTTTTTTATACTTATGAATTTCATAAAAAAAGAAACACAACAAGTGTAATTTAGTCAAAGCTCCGATCCATGGCCGAAAACACAAATTTACATACCTAGAATCTCATTTATTTAGGGAAACTAAAAGAATACAAACGTGTGTGAGAGTGGATCACTACAAGTATCCTTATTTGCTAACCCTAACGTACATGCACTTAGCAGTAACAGTACATGCACTATGAAGTCGGTGATCTGTGGATCTGCACATGAAGTTATAATAAACCATAAATAAATAAAAGTTTAGAGATATTTACAAATAAATAAATCACCTGAAATGGGGTTGTTTTGACCTGCAGCTTCAATGCTGTTGTTTTGAGCTGTTGAGAGCAGCAGTATGATCATGGAAATCGTTGTTGTGAAAAGCAGAATAGAAGGACTGTTCTTCATCTTTTTCAGCAAAGAAGAGACGAGAATTGCTTCTTGTTTCTGAGCTTAGACGAGATAACGTCAGACCGGCCGTGAAAAATATGAACAATGTGTAGTTAATTTATACCGTAAATATTTAACGATTTCAATTCTTACTCGGCGTACACTGGCTACCAAACAGGACTTGGCGGACTACTCGGCGTACAGTGGCGGGTGAGTCACATCTCGAAATAGGATTTGGCGGACTACATCTCGAAATAGGATTTGGCGGACTACATCTGAGCTTAGACGAGATAACGTAGTTAATTTATACCGTAATTTTTAAACGATTTCAATTCTTACTCGGCGTACACTGGCTACCAACCACCACCCGATCTTACCCATTCGCGAGACGGGCGGGGTGAGTCACATCTCGAAACAGGATTTGGCGAACTACTCGGCGAACAGTGGCGGGTGAGTCACATCTCGAGGCGGACTACATCTCGAAACAGGATTTGACCCCGTCATCGGCATGATTTGGAGCTAAATTCTTTCATTACTTTTTGTGTTGAATTTCTATTTACGGGTATAAATTATCACACTCATCTAATATTTTCTATTTTTTTAGTTATTTGTTATTAACTTGTAGTCATTTATTATGATTAATTTATATTCATCAACTTTCAGTTATTTATATATTAACTAATAGTATTAACTTTTAGTTATTTATGTATTAACTACCAGTATTAATTTTTATTTATCAATTTTTAGTTATCTATATATCAACTATAAGTTATTCATTTTAATGATTTTTAGGTCGATAGCCCTTTAAATATTATATCATTTTTTGTGTTTTTTAGCAGATCAATAAGATTAACTAGAGCATAACAAGTGCACAACCTGCCTTTAGATATTATCTCAGATTTTAGGCTTACTTTGGTGGATTAACAAGATTAACTTGGATGTAATAAGTGTATAATCTTGATTCATTTCATGGCCTTTGTATCTTGTTATGCTTAAATGCCACTTGATCAACATTTAAATAAACTAAAATCAACAAGATTAACCTAAGTGTAACAAGTGTAAAACACAGATTCATTTTATAGTCATTGTATCTTGTTATGTTTAAATGCATTTGATTAATATTTAAATAAGCCTCCCTGAAAATAATTCTAAAATAAAAAGGCTTATAGATGTAAATATTTTTCATTCATAAATATAGCTAAAAATACTAGTAAAAAGGATTTATCATTTCCTTAGTTCTTTCTTCTAGAGATTTTAATTCTTCTAATTATTGGTTCAACACTCTAAAATAATTAATGTATTGCAATTCCTAATATTTCTATTTTAAAAAATAGTTGAAACATAAACAAAACAATGATGTGAATAAAGAATTTTTTAAACTACTCAATATGAAAAATCTAAATGGAAAACCCTATTTATAATTATCAAAATCTTAGTTTAATATTTATGTTATTAAAATCATTAATCCTTTATATAAAATGATATATTCCAATTATAATATTATAACAAAATCAAAATTATAAACACAAAATCACTCAACTTAGTCTTTGTTAAATAAGTTGTGATTTATATAATATAATATTTTTTCAAAAAAACCTTATAAGGTTAAAGGTCAACTGGTAATGAATAATTGAGATTGGAAGTTGTAAATAGAAGATCACTATTCAAATCTTATCTATACTAAAAAAAAACTATAAATATAATTACACACACATATTCTAATAAGTTTTGGTATGTTCTAAATATTTATAAATAGTATAGATCTTGGATGTCTTTAATATAAAATTAATGACCTTTGTATAAATATTGGGTGTCTTTAATATAAAATTAATGACCTTAGTATAGATCTTGGGTGCCTTTATTATAGAATTAATGATGTAATTAGGTATTGGATCATTGAGATCAATATTTGCATTTAGAAAAGTTATATTAAAACGATAAATTTAAACATATTATTATTTTATGGAACAAAAGATTTATTGCATTTTTTGCAATTTATGCAATTTTTTTATGGGTTTTAATTTATTTAAAGTTGAACAATATATCTCTTGGCAATAAAGGGGTGAGAGGGATGTTTTATGTACTTATGGATATATGTATTGGGAGGGTCTATTTTCATTTATCTTATGATATAGATAGATAAATTTTAGAAAGAATCGGAAAAAAGGAAACTTATTAAGCTTAATGGAAGATTTCAAGCAAGCAAATTAGCGATGGTTATTAAAGGTAGAGTGAAGAATCACGTTGAGGATTAGTATTTTAAAAGTATATAATATATTGGGACCAACATACAAGATGATAAATAAAAATTGATATAAAAAATGTCATGAAAAAGATCAATACTTATGGTATTGAATGAAACAAGGAGATTTTTAAAAGGAAATTTATAATGAGATAGAGTTTGAAGCAAATGCTGAGTTGTGGGAGTTGAATATATGTTGTCATTGATGTCAAAAGTCAAATGTAAAAGATCAAATATGGTTCAAGACAAGCTGAATATATGTTGAATGTATGATCAGAGATGGACAAGTTGAAATATGGACAAGATAGATCTAAGGTGTCAAAATATGGACCACAATTCAAAATACAAGAGGTCCAAGGACCATCATGACATTAGTCACATTTACACACATATCTATGTACATGAAATAATAATTTGTAAATAACCATAAGTATGAGATTTGTGAAAAAAGAAAATTATGTGTGCAAATGTCCTGCAAGTGTATTGGAGTTTGTGTGTCTTTAAATACTAGGATGAATTGCAAAAGTGGCACACCAACATAAAAAATAACTTGTTGGAGATGCAATCCAGTGGAATGATATCCGAAGTAAATGAAATTCACAAAGTGGACACATCTCTTGAGTTAAGAAGGTTAAAATAAGCAAAAGATGGTCATGGTGAAGTAAGCTTGTGGAAAATGAAGATTCAACTGTTTGACAAGCTTTATAGGTTTTCAATTTTGGGGTATCAATGGATCGTTGATCATAGATGAATATTATTTTAGAGTATGAATATTCTTTTGGAGCAGAGTCGCAATGTGAGATGAACAACACTGCTTGATAGGATACTCAAAGTCTAGATGTGTGAACAACAAGTATGACTATTCAGATCACTACTCTCCAGAAGAACTTGGGGAAAGAAAATAAATGAAGAGATGGAATGAAACCAACCATTTAATGAACCAAAAACTAATTCCTGGGTGGATCAATTGCAAAACATTTTTGTAGAACTTCCAATTCTCGTTCGACAGATTCATTCCCAAAGTGTTCAATTATCATCAAATCTTCTCGACTGTAATTTAAGAGGTCCAATAATGTATGTATATTGGCTCTTCTGAGGCAATTATATGTTTTGGGGGTATATCTTTACCTGATTCCCTTTGCTATCTATACACAAGATTGACTTGTGTAAACAATCAAGCATGACATGGTTCTGTTCCAACCAGTCTATCCTCATAAGTACATCATACAATCCTAAGGGTAAAATGTTCATATTTGTCCTATAAGGGAGACTATTCAGGTTTACCTTATTATCTCTAACTGTTTTAGACACCTTTTGTTTCGTACTCGTGGGTAATTGCACCAGCCAAGGTTTCTCATGTTTAAATTTGTCTAGTTTACATAAATCAACAAATTTAGGTGATACATAGCTTTGGCAAGAACTAGGTTCAATAACTATTGAAATAGAAGTGTTGGAAAGCTTACCTTCTATCTCCACCATATTAGCCCGATGGTCTTCTTGTCAGCCATTCAAGGCAGCATAAATCCTCATTGTTCCAGCTATGTCCTCTACAATGATATCATTTATTTTGGAATATTGCTATGTTTCGTGCTCCCCATATGGTAAAAAGGAATAGAGCTAGGAAAGCATCATTAAAACATACCCCATCATCTTGCCACCATTTATGTGTGTGTTGTTCAAGCGTTGCTTCACTTCGAGCATGTGTACTATTATTGGAGATTTTCTTTGAGACTGAGTTCCATACAACCTCTACATAAAAACATAAACCAAAAAAGTGAGAAGTATTTTACTCAGTTGTTTTACTTACTTAGTGCCAACCACACGATTATAACAGTTTTCAAGGGACTTTGAATTCCCCATATTTATCTCCACCAACACCTTTTTTTTCCTTCTTCCAATTCATTCCTTGCTTCCTCATAACCTTGTTTTGCTAGGAATTCACCATATTTAGCGTTCTTGGTCCATATTATCTTGTCATGTGTTTCTTAATCTAGATGAACAAAACTCGCAACAAGTTTATTCATGAACCTATTCCATTCTTCCAGTCCTTCTCGTGCTAGACCAAGATCTTGAGATGTTTTTTATCTCGTTCTCCCATTGTTATGAGGTTATTGTGTGTTGGCGCCATCTAAAAATGTAATCCTATGAGCTCTCAATTACAGGATTATAAGTTTTCACAATCTATATTCCTCTCCTTCCCCTTCGCATGGGTCCTCTCCAATTTTTACTCTTCTCCTATTTCCTATTCTCCACGCAGTCCAACTTCCAACTAATGGAAATGCCAAAACCAATGTTTTCCAACCTATTGATCCATTTCTATGGGTTTAAATGGGATTTATGAATCATTCCACTAATGTAGATTTCTGACAATATTTCAAAGTCATAACCCTTCCTTGCAACATGTCTGGATTATGTGCTAGTCTCCATAGTGCCTTTTCTCCAAGAGATTTATAGAACAAGGAAGGGTCTTTAACTCCCCAACCGCAAAGATCTTCTGGGAGTGCAAGGGAAGACCATTTGACCAAAGGTATTCCTTCAGATTGCTTGATTAGTTTCCACAAGAAAAAGAAGCATTTATTTCTTATATTTGTTATTATTCCTTTAGGAATGTATTCTACAGATGCCCAATAAACTGACTACTTTGTAAGACTTCTTTGAAAATTACTAATCTGCCTCCTCTGGATAGGAAGATATTTTTCCATGATGGTTCCCTTCCCAAAACCGAGGACATCATCTACAAAGAGTGTATGTGTGACCTCTTCCAAGTTAGATACCTTCATTCCCTCAATATTTCTTATATCTTTGGCATTATGGATTACACGACTCAATGCTTCTGCTACCAATAAAAACAGGAAGGGAGAGAGGGGGCATCCGTTTCTTAATCCTCTAGATGGGAAAAAAAAATTGAATGGGGACCCATTTATAAACACCGCTAAAGATGTTGATTGTATGCTTGTATAAGAAGACACTCTTCTCTTGTTCACTGTCTCATTTCATTCTACGTTCTTTCAATTTGTTGATGTGCGTATCTTCACGATAATGAGAATTTGTTTATCTGAAAGTACAATTTCAAGTGCATGTGATTTGAAAGAGTCACGCGTCTATACATCCCATCACTAAAATAGAAATTTCAGCAATTTCCATTCTCCATTATTATATTTACGTAGTTTGTAACAGTAGTTTCAAATTTCATCATGTGACTATGTCTCCTCATAACAATGGTGTTGAATTCTTGACTAAAGCTCATCGAATGTATGCATGGCCTCTCCCAAGTGCAAGGGCACTTTCTAGATCAAAATGTGATTCTGAAAATTCGTGTGAATCCCGCGTAATGGCTTCTATGATTTGAAACTTTCAATATATTGTTGCTTCGGAGGAGGCCATTCATTTGCACCATAAAGATTGAAGCCATGATAAGTTTATTATTTTGATGCTACAAGTTTTTTAAATTCTGGTGGTTGAAGACATGCTAGAGATGCATGCCTTGAGATAGTTGTGTGGAGGTAACAATAATCAATGGTCTATAGTATATTCGACTCATCTACATTTCCACCTATGAAGGCTCGTATTCGAGTGTTAGCTCCCCGAAGTCTAGGGTTATCACCTCGCCATCGATATTCATGTGCATCACCTCTAGTTGTCCTCTTGGGGCATAATATCTCTGCCTCCAAGAAATCAACTTACCTCTACTCATCAAAGCCTTCCTCAATAATGTCTTTTCTACCTTAAATTCCAGTTGATAGGATTCCTATAAATTTATAAAATTTGATAGGATCAACTCGTCATGCATGGTGTATTTCACACCATTAACATATCTAGCGACTTCCTCCTCTCCTTCGTCGGTCCGCCTCCACCAAATCAACAGCTGATAGAATTTCTTTACGATCACTTCCTTCTATAGTCGATGGGAAGGAACTTATCATTAAGCTTGGTGACCATTCTATCCCGAATCCTTATACTATCCTTATCTTTCTTTACTCTGTCGGAATGTACATTGTCCCACCACAATGAGGAATGACATTTCAACTTCGTACATGCATCCTTTACCCTATTGCATTCTTTGATCTATTACATGTCGATGTGTTTTTCTGTTTTTCAGACTCAGTTTATTAATTCTTCTAGATCCAAACTTCCTAAGTACATAGGTATATCTTTTTTAGCCTTAGGTCTCTAATCTTGTACACAACCTTTTAACAGTTTCTCTTCTATTTCTTCTGGCTCCTATTCTTCTTCTTAATCTTCTCTATTATTAACTTTGTCACCACAGATGTTGAGAGTTTCAACGACATAGACTTGTTGTTGCGCCTCCTTCACGGCTGCTAGCTAGATCTTCAACATTCTGATCATCTGAATGCATTCTCCAAATGTATCATGGTCAATAGTGACTCGTGTGCCTCTGTGTTTTGTTATACCACAGACATTGACACCTCTGTGATCCATTCTCCTCTAGTTAGACAATGAGATTCGCAATTCCACAACCCTACAGAATTGGAGCTCAAGTTACTTTACTCGTATAATTGCAACTAGACACCTCACACAGGATAACTTCTTAATCTGATACCAGCTGATGCAGATGTGACCTTAGTGGCTGGTTGAATATTAGTGTACACAAGAAAATGGAAAAATAAACACACAACACATCAGTTGCAAATAATTATTCCTTTCAATTCAATGATAAACAATTTATTTTTACGAGAGGAATTACAATACAAGTCCCTGCTGTACTAGTTTGAATTAACATTGACCCAACAACAAAACTATGAGAGGGAATGCTACATCCTCAATGATCAACACACACACACTATTCACCCCTCAAACTTTTCGCATAGAAAGGAAAAAACTCTTTGAGAACAATAGGAACCCAAAAAAACTCCCGTGATCTATGAATGTCGATTGGTATTTATAGTTGTCCCTCCATGCACAATACCTCAATTTCCTTCTAGAAGGTCACCTACTCCTAAGATTCACTATGAATGCATTAAATACATCTTCTAGTCCATTGTGGTAGACTTTTCCACCTGGTTGTATTACAATAACCATCATAACTATTCTTCAACTACCCCAACTACCCTATCATTTTGTTTCTTAGGTTTCTAGTCATTTGGTTGGTTGGTAACTTGTCAGCGTCACCTTGGTTGGTAGCTTGTTGATGTCGGTTTGGTTGGTAGCTTGTTGACGTCGGTTTGGTTGGTAGCTTGTTGACGTTGGTTTTGTTCCCATCTCTTTCCACTGCTCACCATCCGTTTGTCAAGTAATTCCTAGTTGGTATTTTGTCCACTTCCACCATCGGTTCTTTCGTTGATCATCAATTGTCTTCCTGGTCGGAAATTTTGGCTACTCCTGTTGAATCACACCTTGTCAACCACTACACCTCTCCTCCTCTCAATTGTCTTTTCTATTTGTTGGAGATCATTGAATGTCCTCTAGGCACTTCAGTTGTCTATATTTGACTATTTCGATTGGGCCTAGATGCCCTTGCATCACTCTAGATCCACTTTTTACTCTTTTTTTTTAAATTCCACCTCCATTCTTCTCTTACCCCTTGGT
Organism: Pseudotsuga menziesii; assembly: GCA_001517045.1. Lineage (NCBI taxonomy): Eukaryota > Viridiplantae > Streptophyta > Pinopsida > Pinales > Pinaceae > Pseudotsuga > Pseudotsuga menziesii. The sequence goes on along the minus strand of LPNX010689991.1, from coordinate 24,082 downwards.
CACATGGGGATTACAAGTTGATTTCATCTGGTGTCATTTTCATAATCTTTTCTCTATGAATATATTTTTAATATGCAATGATATCAATTTTAGCAACCTCTCTCTTAGACCTTCCTCAAAATTACTTAATTTATATTTGCTAATAGTGGTGATATATTTAATAGAAAAATCCATTATGTGACCTTGTTTTACTCTTGAAAAACAATCATCTAGTACTCACATCCACTTATTGCCCAATGTTTTGAGAGTTTCAATAGTTTATTACTAGAGATGATCGACTCTTAGGATTGATGGGCCTATTCTTCCACCATGCTACATATATATTCAAATTCTACATTTCCTTATGTGAAAATTTGATTTGGATGACATAAATTATTATTTCCTTGTTGAAAATTGTGTTATGTCCTATAAACAGAACCAAATATTAGCTCTAAAATTAAGCCGTTGGTTTATCAAGTAGACCAATGATAACTAACTCACAATGGTATTTTCAATATCCATAGAGGGATAAGGTCTCTCCCAAGAATAAGAAAAATTACAAAGACATGTTTATTTATATAGCATGAAAATACAATATAATCGTAAATCATGCACACAATTAAAATTAAATCACAAACAAGATTCATCCATGTATATCATAATACATGTATATAAAGATTCATGCAATGTCCTTATATAACTTACAATAAATAACAGATTCAAACCCTAACTCTAATCAATTCCATCATGCTCATACATGCCAACCATATAACTTTAATTATGGTTTCCTATATATAAGTTTCAAAGAGACACTAAACTTAGTTTTAAATACAACAATTTATAATATGGGCACATGACTTAGCATGATACATTTTGATGGATTGATTATCTTGGTATATTAGTATTTTTGGTGCTCTAAAGAAATACTCAAAACTTTGAAAATAGGTTGATGGAAACCAGCAACAATATGTTTCATGAATAGTGATGGTGATAACATACTACAATTTTAGCTTCACCAATGTGTGAAGGGTGATCTTATCATCAATATTCCTCTCATGAAGGTTCTAAAACAATTCCACTTTAGTACCATGAGTTATGTACTTGGCGTGAGTTTCATACTCATCTCTTCATATCGAAAAGTATGACAACCTTTTTATTCCATGAAACGTGAGGATGAAGATGTCAAAACTCCTTTCACCATATTGCTCATAGTATATGGAAGTTTATCTTGATAAGGTTACTTAAAACATTATCCCAACAAGAAAGTTCATCATCTTCATCTAATTGAACCATGAATATTTTATGCTTACACAATATCTTCACCGAGAACACACTCATTGACAATAAATGCTTGTAACATTTAGCTTGTTTTATTCTTTCTGTACTTTGAAAATGAGTTTTGACCATCACATTTACATCATTTCAATTTGTTGGAACAAGGAATTGATTGTGTCATGTCTTGATTTTTAGGTGCAGCTATGTTCTCAAATAAATTTGTTATGAAAGTATATGTTGCTACCAACTACCAATAAAATTATATAAACTATTTAGAATTGAACAAGTGACTTATGTTTTTAACTTATAAGTTAATAAAGTGTAAAAAATTGCTTATTATACATACAAAAGAAACATTACTTTATCAATTTTCTACATCAATTAGGGATATTTATTTTTTTTTAAATACAAATTTTGTGCTTTGTGGTGTTCAAATAGTGTTTTTGAATGCATTAATAATTTCACTTTGATGAATAAAATTTTATTTGGAATTTTAAAAATTGTTTCAAAATTGTGATAGATTAATGCACAACAACACACAAAAAAAGAAATAAATTGAGATTGGACAAATATATTAAAATATTAAATCTAAAACAATCATAATCATCAATAAAAACTTTTTAATTGAGATAAATCAATCATAAGCGTGATGGTCTTCTTTTCGGCCATTCAAGGTTGGATAAATCCTCACTGTTCCATGTAACGAACCTGATAATCCTCAAGGTAAACTTAGAGACTAAGGGGATAATTTTTGTTTTATTTTTATTTTATCTCTCTTTTTGAAATGATATTCTTTTAAGTCCAAACAAGTCAAATATGTTAGTCTCTGGAAAGGTATACCCACTAATCATATGTTCATATAATGAACATACATTTAATCACATACGTTCCATTCGTTAGCTCCAATTCCAAATAAACTTAGCCCAAAACCACAAGCCTTTAATTCTACCATTAGACTATCTATCATTTTATTGACATTAAATAATCCATCTTCTTTTGGACCCATCATTTGATGATTTACACCATTGTTATCATCAGAACATGAGTTACATACATTAAGAGTATATAAGATAAATACATAAGAACACATGAGATAGTATACATCAAGAACACAAAGAGCGAGAGCAATGTATGTGGTTCACCCAATCCATGGGTTACGTCCACCAAACCGTCATATCATGTATTATTCATTCAAAATAAGAATTACATTTCACAACATCCTTGTGTTTTTAGAGAATATTGGTTATATTATAAAGGAGGTGGTGTAACCACCAAAATGGGTTCCAGATTACAGAAGGCCCTCATGGTAGTGGCATTTGAAAACCATTAGACTTAAAACCCATAGTAGACATAGATGCCCTTGAAGGAGCGGCAAAGGCAATTACACCAATAAAAAATGCCCTTGAAGAAGAGACAACATGAATAGTCTAAGACCTTATACCATTTTTAACAGAGTAACAAACTAAGAACTACCATAATGCAGAGAAATAGAGAACTATAACTATAAAGATAAATAGAGAGGCATGTACATGCAAGATGGTAAAACAGATCCCTCCAACGATTTCTATCCATCCGAGCTGGAGGACATTCCATTACCAGTCGCTTCATGTTTGACAAGTTTGAGAGCAAGCTTGTTCACCTTTATTTCCAGCTTGACTATCTTCCTAGTGAGCAAATTTTCGGTCTGCTTTACCTTCCACTTGAATTTCTTGCACAGGTAGACAAAATCCTTGTTTACGTGTTCCAATCTCCTTCCACCTTCATAATCGATAGCGTTCACCTGGGACTGTAACGATTTGAGTTCATGTTTCAATTCTCTCACCTTCGTGTCCACCAAGATTGGAATGAAAGGCACGACCGTAGATGAGGACCCTTCTTCAATCCTAACAATCAGCAAACTCTAAGCAGTGAGTCGACAAAGATCTTGGAGAAATCCAGACAGAGCCGCATCATGAATGATTCGGCTCTTAGCGTTCCATCCATTTAAAACCTTGAGGCCCGGGGATCATGGCGTCATCTCACAATCCAGCTCGTGAGAAATCATGAAATTGCTCTGATCCAGAATCGACGTGACTCCTCTCACCTTCCTACCTAATATCATCCAAGTTTCAAATGTGTAGATAGTAAATACAACCATGATAACATTTGATGCCCCCAACTTCAACAGGACTCCTGCTGAACTCACCTCAAGTGAGAAGCCCAAATCTATGAAAGCCATTAAAGCCAACGTAACCCTTGATGTCAAACAATGATTCTTCCTCATGTCAGATGTCTTGCAAGCATTTAGGACAAGGGACGGAGTTGTGAAGAGGCCATTGTATTCACACCGGACAAAGAGACAGTCCAAGCCAAGCTTTAATCCAACCTTTGCATGGCCATGCGAAAGGAATGCACCACCTATCCTTTCGATCCTCCAGCATGCGGCATTCAGAAGGAGTGGGGCCAATAGAGGGGGAGCCTAAAACAAGCCCCCAGGCCTATGGGGGTGGGAACAAAGAACCTTGTTCATTGAGAATAAGCTCCCCAAGGCTAAGGGAGGTTCCTTTTTTAGCTTCATGATCAGCATTGGAGTTGCTTTCCCTAAGCACATGGTAAAAGTAGATTTTTTTGAAAGAGGAGGCTTGTGCCGTGATATTTTGAATAAGATGTCTTAGAGCCATATTATTGGGCATGAGGTTTTCAGCTAGAGCACAAATAATAATTCTAGAATCTCTAATAATAGTTAGCTTGGAGATTCCCATTTCCTTGGCTATCCTGAGACCTTGCCATAAAGCCAAGGCTTCTACCATATTGTTGGATTCAATACCAAGTCCTAAGGCAAACTTAATATCCAGCAATCCATTCAGAGTGAAGAAAAATCTGCCCCCCTTGCCGCCCTGCATTTCGTAACATCCTTGTCACCATATATTCTTTCTTTTATTCTCATGGGCTCATTCTCGGGAGTACCTCTAAGCTACTCCTACTGCTATCCAGCCATGAACAAAATCTTAAGGAATTTAAATACCAGGTGTAAAAACCCTCCTCATTATTTCCCAAGGTTCTACTGAGCCAGCTTACTCTTATTCACTATCTCAAGATAGCAACCATTGAGTAAAGCTCCTATCATAACACGAGAAGGTAATGTAATTACCCCCGAGCATAAATTATTATGATAAGGCTAAATACATAAGTATGAACTGCTAATTGTCCTTACTACTAACTTTCCATCTAAACACGAGTGTTACCTTTTGAAGGGTCTTACACATAGGCTTAGTTCAACTCCGTTTTATAGTAACCATCATTCACTTATAATTTTACTTATAAAACCAACTAGTTCTAACAAACATGTATACTTTATGTGTAACCCTAATGCATAGCCCACTATTCATGTGTAATGTTCTCATAGATAGAAAACTTTATTTCGTTGGCAAATAACTTCTGAAATTGAAATCCACGACAAACAAATATGGCTCTACCAAATAAATGCACTGCGATATGAAAACAAATCTTAGCTATGTTTTCCAACCCACAGAGACCCTAACTTTTTCGAAGTTGCATCTCCAATGGAATCCAAGGTAACTCGGCAAAGCTAAACCCAAAACACACACAACGATATTACTTTATGGCAAAACGCATCTCCAAGGTATATCCTAGAAAATGCTAAGATGGAAACAAGATGAACAACGAACTTCTCTTTGGGAAGATCGCATCTCCCAGAAAGAACAGACAATGCAACAAAATAGACTGCAACTCACTCCTTTGGGAAAAATGCATCTCCAAGGTATATCCTAGAAAATGCTAAGATGGAAACCAAATAAACATCGAAAAACTCTTTGGGCACATCACATTTCCAATAGAACTAAATAACCACTTGAATGCGGACCAGCATATTGGATCATCTGATTTACAAATCCATAACCATTTTTAACATATATTTTTCCAACGTACTTATTTATATCACTGTAAATGGTTTCTCGGCATTTTAGATGCTCGCCTTTTCATCTAGCTAATCATTTCATCAAGTTCAATTAGATATTATTTAATGCAATAATGGACAGCATAAACCTCTTGAAAATTTCATATTCTTGAAAGAAATGGGACTTTTAGTCTAGGAGGAAAAATGGCATTAGCATAATGTTATATGTTATTTGCAGTACAAAGTACGAAGAATGAGGACTTACAGGTTTTGGGATGCAAACCTGGGCTTCTGATCACGTCAAAACATATTTTCTTATGCAAAACTCATGGGACAACGCGATGATATAGGACTCCAACTTCAAAATTCCCATTTGGTAGTGCTCTGCAGCATAGTGCATCATCAATATCCTTGCATCTAGGTGGATCCATACTGAATACTCTCAAGTGATCTAGATCCTCTCTCTGAGGATTACTCAAATCTTATGGTTGTAATGTCCAGGGAAAGGGTGGAAAGCAAGCCAAAACTTGCTCAGAAAATGGCCTCGTATTAATGTCATTCTCAATTAAAAAAACCTTGGTTTCCATAGCATGATCACCTATTTCTCCTATTGTCCGTACATATTAACCTGATGGATACCGTGATAAACAATCCCATGAATCAACAGCTACAATGATCCTCTTGTCAATGAGATTTCGAAGTTGCCGAGTTTGAATTTGGACCTTTGGTAATCTCCGATCAGTAGAAACAAATAAAGCATGGACAATTCCACCACCACCTACAGGCATAAGCCTTAGCCTCCCAAAACATTACTGAATCTTATGCTAGACATGAATCATTTATCCCAAGTCCTAGGATTTGCAAGCTATCTCCTCTACCTTCATTGCAGGAAACCCTTCGTACTGGGGAAATCGAAAGATCATCCGGATAATCAAGGGGCCAGTTCCTTCTCTCTCCCCCTCTTGATGGAAGCGTCCAACTAAAACAAAACCAGAATTCGTTGGACTTCCCGAGGGAACTCAGAGAATCATTCTCCTCTTTCTTTCCCCGGGAGTCTTTCTTCCTTTTCTCCCCTTTGAAAGGTGCAGAGATCCCCTTTTTAAGACAGAGGTTACTCCATCAGAGTTTGATAACCGTTGCCATAATAAATTGGTGCCTCCCTCTTAGCTATCTAAGAGCCGCAGTGGCATGACTGTCCTTCCAATGTCTGCAAGTTATTAAGATATTTTTGGCATCCCATCTCATTACGGGAATAATTCCCATGATTCCCTCTAGGGAAATAGCAGTTTTTAATTACTCATTAATGTATAAAAAGCCCCTTACCTGTTACAAAACCCCATTACTATAATTTTATTACAATTCTTTTGTCCTAAGTAGAATTACGCGTCATTGTATATAATGGGGTCAGGTTATTATATACTGATTTATACTTCTTAGTTATTTTGGTCCTTATGATATAACTGATATATATATATATATATATAAAATAGTTCTATCCTCTGTATCTTTCTCATGGTAAAATATACACGTATTTCCAAGTCTTACTTATAGTTGGAATCTATCCTGGTAGGGTGTTGCGCATACTCCCTTTGTCCTTGATGTTGTATTTGGTAAGGCAACTCATTTCGTATTTTCTTTCGTTAACAGAAAAGGGGTCATAAAGATTCATTACTTTTCTAACCGAGCAACACTAGCCTCGTTGTGGCTTATTTTAACTTAGGTAGATGCCTCAGAGTTTAGGTCGATGGGGGAGCTGCTGATCTTTTCTCAGTTCTCGAGGCCTGACTAAACTTTTACCATCCCCCTTAGTGCAATTCGTCCAACATCATCATTTTAGTCGCACACATTTTTCAAGTCCCCTTGCATTATTTAACTTGCATCTATAATTTTGTAGGAGGCTATGGTTTACACTTATGCTTTGCCCTTTCGAGTCGCATACTGGGGGAATATTACATTATGGCTCCCTAGCCATTCACTTTTCACCCTCATGGGTTTAGCTTCTCGTCGTTATGTTGCGTTAATGTCTTAAATTTACTAATTCTATAACTTAGTGATTGAACTTATATAAATTACAAGATATTTTTCGTGGGGCCTTGGCCTTGAAGTCCTCACCGGAAATAAGTACAATATACATTTCATAATTACCAATTATTTTGGATGTACAAGAGGGATGTTACATCATTTCCCCCTTAAATATAACACTGTCCTCAGTGCTCTTGTTTTTCAACAAATTTCCTTTCTCTCTTGAGTCATATATATATATATATATATATATATATATATATATATATAGATAGATAGACACACAGACACACACATATATATTTCTTTGTCTTTTCTATTCTGATCTCCTTCGATCTTTCTTGAATTTCGCAGGTCGCTATTGTTTAGAACCTGTATTCTTCTATAACAAGATCAAATCTACCCAAAATTTATTAGTAAGCATGTCAAATTTTTACAATTCAACTTAAAACATAGACAATGGGTACTTTTGTGACAGCATAATTTATAGAACAATAATACGTAATGAAATAAAATTTATTTATAAGTAATCCCTTTGGATACTTAACTAGCCATTCACCCGTGGTAACCTTTCTTTCATTTATCATCGGTTTCACAAAACTCTTAATTGAAAACTTTAAAATTTCTCATTCTTCCTTGCCTTCGAGGGAAGTTTTCCTACTCAGTTTTTTCTCCTCATTTACACATTAAAATAGGTCACAGTCTAGTTTCTTGGAAAGTTCGATAACACATTTTTCGAACTCTACCTTGAGTTCTTTTACCAATTCTCGTGTGTACTTACAACTATATGTGAGGTCACTCTCCCTTTTGACCTCTAGTCAAAAGTTTTCTCCTCAATGACATCAAACAATGTCCTATCTTCTAGATGTCCAGCTTTGCCTAGGTCTTGATATTGATGTCATAACTCCTTCACAATTCCCCTCAAGCCTCATTGCTTGAGTCCAGGGATGCAAGGTAGAGTTAGGTAATCAATTTTCTTGCCACTTCATATGCCTAACACCAACGTGCTCACACGGCAATCATTTTCCTAACACCATTGTGCTCCTACAACATATATTCCTAACACCAATGTGCATACACAGCAATCACTTGCCTAACACCATTGTGCTCTTGCAGCATATATTTTCCTTGTTTGTTTTTAATGTTAATTACAACCTTTGACTATTGGTGACACCCACTCTTTGGTGCTTAATGTGACTTCACTATCATTGTCTCGATTCGTGAATCAACTTTACGGTTAGGTTGAACATAATTAACATCTATCGATAAACAATACTTTCATCAAAATAATCAACATTTTACAAGTTGTAGTGATTTGTACCTCTACTCGGTTCATGATTCGTACAATACTGGAAACCATCCAAAAATAAATCCTTCCTCATTTTGAGCAATTGAGCATAGCTTGTTTTACATGAGTGAATATATAATCCATGTTTTTACTTCGATTATGTCAATGGCCATAATCATGATAAAACCTTGCGATGTGAGTACCTAACATCATAATTCACAGTTAATCCTTGGTTCATGAAAACCTCGAAACATGAAAATTATAATAAGATAAAGAGTAAAACAAGACCCGTTCTTGAGTGGTTGAACGTTATTACTTAAGCCAATGAATTTTGTAACCAATCGTCCATTTCAATGGTTAGTGTTCCCTTCATACTAATGCAATGTTAGTTCATAACATTGTACAATGTTCATTCATTTATCATTTACTCAGATTAATATCATTAAACATCTTTACTCATCTATCTCTGGATAACTATGAGTAAAGGGACATCCTAAATTTACACAATATTAAGGAGTGGTAGGAATCTCAAGTGATAACTAGTTCTTCCTGGATGCTAGTGTCCTTTGAGAAAGCATTGTATTCTTAGTTGGGACTCTTGTATTTTGAATAACCCCTTGCAATTCCTGAAAAGCTTTTATAAAACAATAGTTGATAATGTGCATAACACGTGACTTTAGAACGTTATTTCATGTAGACTAACCCACTCCTTTCGTAAAGTTCAACATTGGTGCAACATACTTGTAACTCACATGTGTCAATAGACAAAAACAAAACTTTTCCACACGGTGGGATGTCTAAAGTTAGATCTCGTTATTCACATACAATTGCTTTATAAGGTGTTAATCATATACCTATTTTAACTTTTAACACCAGAACAAACTCATACAAGAACACCTATTCATACTTTACGTAGTTTTCCTAATCTTCTAATTTCAGTACAACATTTGTGTTATTACTTATCAGAAGAAATATATTGATGCACTGAGTATTGTTTTCTAGGTCATCCCCTCTACTTCTTCTCGTAATCGCTTGGCATTTAAAGTGAGCTTTTAATTTAGTTTTTTCCTTTTGTATAATATCCTGTGTGTATAAATTTAGTAATACATTGGACAATTGGTTCCGAACCAATATTATAAGAAGCCTAACATTCTTATGCCTGCAATATTCTTATGAGTGTCTTTAAATTTTCCAAAAAAAATGGAATTTTCTACACCACCCATTACTTGGGGTTTTTGGTCTCTTTGCAAACATTTACAGCATCAATACTCTTAGTAATAACACATCTTCATACAGATTTTAACATTTATTACTAGAAACCCATGCCTTTTATTATCTAGGGCACCCATAGTTTACTACCCATTTGTTTGGTGTCCTATTTATGTTAGTAGACCCTAACCATGCCATATATATGTAGATATTGCTACATGCAATTCTAAGAACATGACTATATTTCTTCCAGAATAGAATTCATAGCCCAACCTCCTGTTTCTTGAATGTGTAAACATAACAAGTTGAAACGAATACTCACTAATTTTGTCATACCTTTTCCTGTGATATTTCCGTTATCTTCTTCGTTACCTCCTTCGATCTTTGGAGGTCCACTCAGACAACGTATCCCCCTCCTTCATCATTGTCATGCATCCATAAACAAAAAATTCGATTGGTTAGAACTATCCATGTTCCTACTTCCTAACTACACGTTGAACCCAAATAGGCCCGAGTGCTGTCACTCTAGCTCTGATACCATTTGTAATGAACTCGATAATCCTCAAGGTAAACTCAGAGATGAAGGGGGTAGTTTTTGTTTTATTTGTTTTTTATCTCTCTTTTTGAAACTATATTCTTTTAAGTTCAAACAAGTCAAATATGTCACTCTCTAGAAAGGTATAACCACTAATCATATGTTCATATAATGAACATACATTTAATCACATACGTTCCATTCGTTAGTTCCAATTCCAAATAAACTTAGCCCAAAACCACAAGCCTTTAATCCTACCATTAGACTATCTAACATTTTATTGACATTAAATAATCCATCCTCTTTTGGACCCATCATTCAACGATTTACACAATTGTTATCATCAGAACATGGGTTACATACATCAAGGCTATATAAGCTAAATACATAAGAACACATGAGATAGTATACATCAAGAACACAAAGAGTGAGACCAATGTACTTGGTTCACCCAATCCATGGGTTACATCCACCAAACCGTCATATCATGTATTATTCATTCAAAATAAGAATTACATTTCGCAACATCCTTGTTGCCATACATTCTTTCTATTATTCTCATGGGCTCATTGTCGAGAGTACCTCTAAGCTACTCCTACCGCTATCTGGCCATGACCGAAATCTTAAGCACTTTAAATACCAGGTATAAAAACCATCCTCAATATTTCCGAAGGTTCTCCTGAACCAACTTACTCTTATTCACTATCTCAAGATAGCAACCATTATGTAAAGCTCTTATGATAACACGAGAAGGTAATATAATTACCCATGAGCATAAATTATTATGATAAGGCTAAATACATATGTATGAACTTCTAATTCTCCTTACTACTAACTTTCCATGTAAACAAGAGTGCTACCTTTTGAAGGGTCTTACAAATAGGCTTAGTTCAACTCCGTTTTATAGTAGCCATCATTCACTTATAATTTTACTTATAAAAGAAACTAGTTCTAACAAACATGTATACTTTATGCATAACCCTGATGCATAGCCCACTATTCATGTGTAATCTTCTCATAGATAGAGAACTTTATTTAGTTGGAAAATAACTTCTGCAATTGAAATCCACCCTGATGCATAGCCCACTATTCATGTGTAATCTTCTCATAGATAGAAAAATTTATTTCGTTGGCAAATAACTTCTGCAATTGAAATCCATGGTAAACAAATATGGCTCTACCAAATAAATGCACTGCGATATGAAAACAAATCTTAGCTATGTTTTCCAACCCACAGAGACCCTAACTTTTTGGAAGTCGCATCTCCAACGGAATCCAAGGTAAATTGGCAAAGCTAAACCCAAAACACACACAACGATATTACTTTTATGGAAAAACGTATCTCCAAGGTATATCCTGGAAAATGCTAATATGGAAACAAGATGAACAATGAATTTCTCTTTGGGCAGATCACATCTCCTAGAAAGAACAGACAATGCAACAAAATAGACTACGACTCACTCCTTTGGGAAAAACGCATCTCCAAGGTATATCCTGGAAAATGCTATGATGGAAACTAGATAAACATCAAAAAACTCTTTGGGAAAATCACATTTCCAATAGAACTAAATAACCACTTGAATGTGGACCAGCATATTGGATCATCTGATTTACAAATCCATAACCATTTTTAATATAGATTTTTCCAACGTAATTTATATCAGTGTAAATGGTTTCTCAGAATTTTAGATGCTGGCCTTTTCATCTAGCTAATCATTTCATCAAGTTCAATTAGATATTCTTTAATGCAATAATGGACAGCATAAACCTCCTGACAATTTCATATTCTTGAAAGAAATGGGACTTTTAGTTCAGGAGGAAAAATGGCATTAATGTAATGTTATATGTTATTTGCAATACAAAGTACGAAGAACGAGGACTTACAGGTTTTGGCACTGAAACTTGGGCTTCCAATCACATCAAAACAGATTTTCTTGTGCAAGACTCATGGGACGGCGTGATGATATGAGACTCCAACTTCAAAATTCCCATTTGGTAGTGCAGTGCAGCATAGTGCATCATCAATATCCTTGCATCAAGGTGGATCCATACTAAATACTCTCAAGTGATGTAGATCCCCTCTCTGAGGATTACGTAAATCTTTTGCTTGTAATGTCCAAGGCAAGGGTGGAAAGCAAGCCAAAACATGCTCAAAAAATGGTCTCGTACTAATCTCATTCTCAATTAACAAAACCTTAGTTTCTATAGCATCATCACCTATTTCTCCTATTGTCCGCACATAGTGACCTGATGGATACCGTGATAAACAATCCCATGAATCAACAGCTACAGTGATCCTCTTGTCAATGAGATTTCCAAGTTGTCAAGTTTGAATTCAGACCTTTGGTAATCTCCGATCAGTAGAAACAAATAGCTAGCCTTCCCCATAGACTCTCTCTCTCACTAGAGGTTTTCTTCATCTTGCCAGAATCTGCTGAGAAAGTAGGAGCAGGCCAGTCTAATGCTACGCCTTTGCTGAAATTTTCCAACTTCATGGAAAAATGAGCATAGGTCCTCCTTCATCACGCTGCACTGTCAGCACCTCCTGTGCACTCCCTTTCACCTCTGTGCATCTCCCAGAGCTGAGCATTGCCTTCAGCTGGAACAGTGCCGGTTCATCCTGCGTTTTATTGATTGCACCCTAGAAAATATGTGTGTGGCAGATCAACTGTGCAGCGTGTCTTTAGATATTATCTCATATTTTAAGCTTCCTTGTGTGGATTAACAAGATTAACTTGCATGTAACAAGTTTACAACCTAGAGTAATAAGTGTAAAACCAAGATTCATTCCATGGCCTTTGTATCTTGTTATGCTTAAATGACTCTGGATTAACATTTAAATAATCTGAGATCAACAAGATTAACCTAAGTATAACAAGTGTACAATAGATATTCATTTCATAGTCATTGTATCTTGTTATGCTTAAATCCATTTGATTAAGATTTAAATAAGCTTTAGTGAAAATAGTTCTAAAATAATAAGGCTTATAGATGTAAATAATTTTCCTTCATAAATATAGTTAAAAGGATTTATCATTTCCTTAGTTCTTTGTTCTTGAGATTAAATAATACTAAAATGTTTAAAATTTAAAAGGATTTTAATTTTTCTAATTATTGATTCAACACTCTAATATAATTAATGTATCTACAATTCCAAACATTTCTATTTTAAAAATAGTTGAAATATATAAACAAAACAATGAGGATAATGTAATAATTTAAAAGAAAAATCTTATGAGGTTAAAAGTCAATTGGTAATGAGTAATTGAGATTAAAAGTTGTAAATAGAATATTACTATTCAAATCTCATCTATACTAACTTAAAAAAAAACTATAAATACAACTATATATATATATATATATATATATATATATTCTAATATGTTTTGGTATGTTCTAAATATTTATAAATAGTATAGATCTTGGGTGTCTTTAATATAAAATTAATGATCTTAGTATAGATCTTGGGTATCTTTAATATAGAATTAATGACCTTATTAGGTATTGGATCATTGGGGTCAATATTTTTGTTTGGAAAATTTATATTAAAATGATAAATTTAAACATATTATTTTTTTTTATGGAAGAGAAGATTTATTGCATTTTTTGCAATTGATGCAATTTTTTTATAAATTTTTGTTTAATTAATGTTGAACAATATATCTCTTGGAATTAAAGGGGTGAGAGAGATGTTTTATGTACTCATGGATATATGTATTGGGAGGTCTATTTTCATATATCTCATGATATAGAGAAAGAAATTCTAGAAAGAAACGAAAACTTATTAAGCTTAATGGAGAATTTCAAGCAAGCAAAATGGCAGTGGTTACCAAAGGTAGAGTGAAGATTCATGATGATGATTCATAGTTTAAAAGTATATAATATATTGGGACCAACTTACAAGATGATAAATAAACATTGATATAAAAAATGTCATGAAAAAGATCAATACTTATGGTATCTAATGAAACAAGAATATTTTTAAAAGGAAAGTTGTAATGAGATGGAGTTTGAAGCAAATACTGAGTTGTGAGAATTGAATATATGTTGTCATTGATGTCAAAGGTCAAATGTCAAAGATAAAAGATGGTTCAAGGCATGCCAAATATATGTTGAATTTATGATTAGAGATGGATAAGTTGAAATATGGACAATATAGATCAAAGGTGTCAAAAGATCAAAATATGGACCACAAGTCAAAATTCAAGAGGTCCAAGGACCATCATGAACAATATCTCCACAAAGAACACACTCATTGACATTAAATGCTTGTAACATTTAGCTTGTTTTATTATTTGTCTACTTTGAAAATGAGTTTTGACCATCACATTTACATGGTTTCAATTTGTTTGAACAAGGAATTGCTAGTGTCATGTCTTGATTTTTAGGTGCAGCTAGATGTTCTCAAATAAATTTGTTATGAAAGTATATGTTGCTACCAACTACCAATAAAATTATATAAATTGTTTAGAATTGATCAAGTGACTTATGTTTTTAACTTATACATTAATAGAGTGTAAAGATATGCTTATTATACATACAAAAGAAACATTACTTTATCAATTTTCTACATCAATTAAAAGATGGTTCAAGGAAAGCCAAATATATGTTGAATTTATGATTAGAGATGGATAAGTTGAAATATGGACAATATAGATCAAAGGTGTCAAAAGACAAAAATATGGACCACAAGTCAAAATCCAAGAGGTCCAAGGACCATCATGAACAATATCTTCACAGAAAACACACTCATTGATATTAAATGCTTGTAACATTTAGCTTGTTTTATTATTTGTCTACTTTGAAAATGAGTCTTGACCATCACATTTACATGGTTTCAATTTGTTTGAACAAGGAATTGCTAGTGTCATGTCTTGAATTTTAGGTGCAGCTAGATGTTCTCTTGAATAAATTTGTTATGAAAGTATATGTTGCTACCAACTACTAATAAAATTATATAAATTGTTTAGAATTGATCAAATGACTTATGTTTTTAACTTATACATTAATAGAGTGTAAAAATCTGCTTATTATACATACAAAGGAAACATTACTTTATCACTTTTCTACATCAATTGGGGATATTTATTTTTGTAGAAATGCAAATTTTGTGCTTTGTGGTGTTCAAATAGTGTTTTTGAATGCATTAATAATTTCACTTTGATGAATAAATTTTTATTTCGAATTTTAAAAATTCTTTCAAAATTGTGATAAATTAATGCACAACAGCATATAAAAAAAGCAAAAAATTGAGATTGAAAAAATGTATTAAAAAATTACATCTAAAACAATCATAATCATCAATAAAAA
Organism: Pseudotsuga menziesii; assembly: GCA_001517045.1. Classification (NCBI taxonomy): domain Eukaryota; kingdom Viridiplantae; phylum Streptophyta; class Pinopsida; order Pinales; family Pinaceae; genus Pseudotsuga; species Pseudotsuga menziesii. The sequence continues at coordinate 8,569 of LPNX010689991.1, read as the reverse complement.
CTTCAATTAAGATCAATAATTATTTTAATATGAATGCAACCCAAGAATCTACAAGTTATTACTATATATCGATTCCAATACCAAAAAATGACTTTGTAATTAATTATCAAATTTCATTGAATGTAAATATTCAGTACCTAGTTCCAGCCATCATTCTTTATAACCAGCTGAGAATTCGTTAACCCTTAAATTCAGGGATTTCCATAATAAAAATCCTTTTACCTTTCTAAGAAGAAGATGTGAGAAAATATAATCAATTATTGCTCTTTGAAATAAAAATTAAACATAATATATACAAAACTGTGTTATATGAACAACCAGCTAAGTGATTAAATAAAAAAATCATAAATTTTAATTTTTATAAAAAAAAATACTAAATATTGTATGTAATTTAATCAAAGATCCAATCATCACATCCATGGCCGAAATTTCAAGAACCCAAGTTCACAGTCCTGGAATCTCATTTATTTAATGAAGATAAAAACATAGGAGCACTAACGTACATGGACGTAGCAGTATTATTACAAATTCCGGGAGATTCCCTGTCCAACATATATTATTCTAGTGCATTGGCAGAAGTCGGTTATCTTTGGATCTCCCTGACGTGGGCAGGTAAATGGAATAAACTGAGTAACTGCACTGCACATGGTACAGAGAACACCACTCCAATTTTTCTGATTTGTGTTGTTGCTTCCTCTGGACCAGCTGCTGTAAACATTAATATTTTGATAAACTATCAATAGCATTGAAATCAAACTTTATTGCAATCTACAATAAATTCATAGGGTTTACACACGCAGTCACATTATATGGCCTTACTCCTCCCATTCGATGTTCTAGATGAAAATGAAAGGGTTATCCAAATACCCAAGCTTTGCCTCTCAATAGCCAACTGTAAACCGATGATTATTAACAATCACGATCCTTTGCTATCAATATGGAAGATTTGCAATCTCAGTTTTGGCCGTGTGTATGTTTCTAGCAGTGTTTTTTCTTTGCATTCTTTGCACTGGCATGGATATTGCACGAAAACCATACTCAGGGTAGCTTTAATCCTGCGACTTCTCTGTCATTCACCATTGCCTGGAGGTGAAGCGGGATAGAGTTCACCTGGTGGAATCTCTACGAGTGCGCTCAAGGTCTTTAGGGTTCCATACCTTTTGGTATCCTACAGAACGACCTATACTTCTTGAAAGTGATTATAGTTCATTCAGCTGCAGTGAATAATCACTTTCAATTCATAATGTCTATTAGAAGAAAACATAATAGAGACTTCATATTTGTACATTGCAAAGCCATGCATCAAATTCATACCTTCTCGTCTTTAGTTATAGTGTTATTGGTATGAGGCTTATAATGCCATCTTTTTCATTTTGCACTGAAGAGATTGTTCCAGATGCAAATCAATTGCATTACATGGAAATTGAGGAAAACAGATTCCTATATGCATGTATATTGCCCCACCACAACAAGGAATGACATTTCAACTTCATACATGCATCCTTTAGCCTTTTGGGTTCTTTGATCTATTACATGTTGATGTATTTTTCCATTTTTATGACTTAGTTTATCAATTCTTGTCAGTCCAAAATTCTAGAGTAAATAGCTATATTCATTTTAGCCTTAGGTGTATATTCTCTTAGATAAATTTTAACAGTTTGTCTTCTAGTTCTTCTCGATCCTCCCTCTTCTTCTTCTTGAGCTTCTCTATCGTTAACCTAGTCACCACTGATGTCAAGGTTCCCACAACATATCCTCGTCATTGCACCTCCTTCACTACTGCTAACTTGATCTTCAACATTGTGATCAGCTGAATGCATTCTTCAAATGTATCATGGTCAATAGTAACTCATATGCCTCTATGTTTCCCCCTACCACAGACATTGACGCCTCTCTGAGCCATTCTCCTCTAGTTAGACAATGAGATCTGCACTTCCAGAACTCTACCCAACTATAGTTGGAGTTACTTTACTCATCTAGTCGCAAATAGACATATACCTGCTGATGCAGACGTGACCTCGGTGGTTGGTTGCACATTGATGTACACAACAAAACACAAAAAGAAACACAAAACACATCGGTTGCAAAGAATTATTCCTTTCAATTGAATGATAAACAATTTATTTTTACAAGATGGATTACAATACAAGTTCATACTTGACTAGTTCAAATTAACATCGACCAAACAATACAACTGTGAGAGGGAATGCTAAGTACTCAACTCTCCACACACACACTATTCACCCCTTGGTTTGTGCATCGCAAAGAAAGGAACAAAACTCTTTGAGAACAATACAAACCAACTCCCTCAACTTTGAATTCCCATTGGTATTTATAGTTGCCCCTCAATACACAATACCTGGCTTTCCTTCTAGAAGTTCACCTACTCCTAAGCATCTCCATGAATGCATTAAATACATCCTCTACTTCATTGTAGTGGACATTGCCACCTGATTGTACTGCAATTACCATCATAACTATTATTCAACTACCACGTAACTACCCCGTCATTTTGTTTCTTGGGTTTCTGGTCATTTGGTTGGTTGGTAACTTGTTGGTGGCCATTTGGTTGGTAGCTTGTTGGCGGCGGTTTGGTTCTTGTATCTTTCCACTGCTCACCATCCGTTCTTCAACTAGTTCATGGTTAGTATTCTGGCTATTTCCACCATCCGTTCTTTCGTTGATCAATGGTGAGAAATTTTGACTACTTCTGTTGAACCACATCTTTTTTATCACTACACCTCTCCTCGTGTCAATTGTATTTCCTATTTATTGGATGTCATTGAATGTCATCTAGGCACTTTAGTTTTCTATCTTCTACTATTTCGATTGGGCCTTGATGCCCTTGCATCACTCTAGATCCACTTTTTACTCTTTTTTTAAATTCGCCCTCCCTTCTTCCCTTACCCTCTTGGTCGCATGGGGATTAGAACTCCATTGCATTTTGTGTAATTTTCATTAATCCTTTCTCTACGAATATAATTTTCCTATACAATGATATCAATTTTACCAACCTCTTATACCTTCCTCAAAATTACTTAAGTTCTATGTGCTAACAGTGGTGATATATTCAATAGAAAAATACATTATGTAACCATGTTTTACTCTTGAAAAAAAATAGTCTAGTACTCACATCCACTTATTGTCCAATGTCTTCAGAGTTTAAATAGTTATTGATTATAGATGATCGACTCTTAGGATTGATGGGCCTATTCTTCCACCATGCTAGATATACATTCAAATTCTACATTTCCTTCTCTGAAAATTTGATTTCGATGACATGAAGTATTATTTCCTTATTGAAAATTTTGCTATGTCCGAGGAATAGAACCAATTATTGGCTCTAAAATTAAATCCTTGGTTTATCAAGTAGACCAACAATAACCAACCGACAATGGCATTTTCAATATCCACATAAGGATAAGGTCTCACCCAAGAATAAGAAGAATTACAAAGACATGTTTATTTATATAGCATGAAAATACAATATAATTGTAAACCATGCACACATTTAAAATTAAATCCCCAACAAGATTCATCCATTTATAACAAAATACATGTATATCAAGATTCATGCAATCTCCTTATATCACTTACAATAAAGAACTGGTTCAAACCCTAACTCTAATCTATTCAATCATGCTCATACATACCAACCATATAACTCTAATTGCATTCCTATATATAAGCTTCAAAGAGACACCAAACTTAGTTTTGAATAAATACAACTATATATAATATGGCCACATGACTTAGCATATTGATTATCTTTGTATATTGGTGTTTTTGGTGCTCTAAAAAAATCGCAAAACTTTGAAAATATGGTGATGACAACAAACAACAATATGTTTCATGAATAGGGATGGTAATAACATACTACAATTTTAGCTTCACAAATGTGTGAAGGGTGATCTTATCATCAATATTCCTCTAACGAAGGTTTTAAAACAATTCCACTTTAGTACCATGATTTATGTACTTAGGCATGAGTTTCATACGCATCTCTTCATATCTAAAAGTACCACAACCTTTTTATTCCATTAAACTTGAGCATGAAGATGTCAAAAATCCTTTCACGATATCTCTCATAGTATATGAAAGTCTATCTTGATAAGGTTTCTTAAAACATTATCCCACCAAAAAAGTTAAATGCTTGTCACATTTAGCTTGTTTTATTATTTGTGTACTTTTAAAATGAGTTTTGACCATCACATTTACATGGTTTCAATTTGTTTGAACAAGGAATTGCTTGTTTCATGTCTTGATTTTTAGTTGCAGCTATGTTCTCAAATAAATTTGTGATGAAAGTGTAGTGCTACCAACTACCACTAAAATTATATAAATTGTTCAGAATTGAACTAGTGACCTATGTTTTTAACTTATAGAGCTTAAAAATGTCCTTATTACACATACAAAAGAAACATTGCTTTATCAATTTTCTAAGTCAATTGGGGATATGTATTTTTGTAGAAGTCCAAATTTTGTGCTTTGTGGTGTTCAAATAGTCTTTTTGAATGCATAAATAAAACTGTACTATTAAAAAAGTGAGATTGTGAAACTGTACTATTAGAAAATTACATCTAAAACAATCATAATCGTCAATAAAAACTTTTTAATTAAGATCAATAATAATTATAATATGAATGCAACGGCAAGAATCTACAAATGATTACTGTATATCAATAAAAAAATATGATCCAACACCAAAAAATGACTTTCTAATTAATTATGAAATTTTATAGAATGTAATCATTCAATACCTCATTTCAGCACTCATTCTCTATAACCACTTGAGAATTCATTAACCCTTGAACTTAGGGATTTTCATAGTCAAAATCCTCTTACCTTCCACAGAATGAGAAATTAAACATACTATCTACAAAACTATGATCTAAACTATGATCTATGGACAACTAGTGAAGTGATTAATTAAAAAAAATCAGATTATTGTGAATTTCAACTTCTATAAAAAAAATACTTTATGTAATTTAATCAAAGCTCCAACTCCAATCATCACATCCATAACCGAAATTTCAAGAAACCGACTTCACATTCCTGGAATCTCATTTATTTAATGAAAATAAAAACATACCAGCACTACAAGTATCCCTTCTCTCTATATATAAAAGGAACCAGAACATTATTGTGCATGGACGTAGCAGTCTTAGTATAAATTGCAGGCAAGTGGGTTAGTGTTTTTGAATGCATAAATAATTCACTTTGATACATAAAATTTTATTTAATTTTATTAGGAATTTTATAAATTCTTTCAAAATTTTATTACACCAGAACACAAAAAAATAATAAATTGAGATTGTAAAACTGTATTAAGAAATTACATCTAAAACAATCATAATCATTAATAAAAACTTTTTGTTTAAGAGATCAATAATAATTTTAATATGAATGCAACAGAGGAATCTACAAATGATTACTGTATATCAATAACATATATGATCCAACACCAAAAAGATAACTTCCTAATTAATTATCAAATTTTATTGAATGTAATCATTCAATACCTCATTTCAGCCCTCATTCTTTATAACTAGTTGAGAATTCCTTAACCCTTAACTCAGGGATTTCCATAATCAAAATCCTTTTACCTTCTAGAGAAAGAGCTATGAGAGAATATAATAATATGTTATTCCTCTTTGAAGTAAAAATTAAACATAATATCTACAAAACAGTGGCCTATGAACAACTAGTTATGAACAACTAGTTAAGTAATTAAATAAAAAAATTATATTTTATGAAGTTCAACTTTTATAAAAAAAATACTAATTACACCAAAGCTCCAATCGCGAAAATTTCAAAAACCCAAGTTCGCAGTCTTGGAATTTCATTTATTTAATGAAAATAAAAACATAGAAACACTACATAGTACAAGTATGCTCTCTCTATAAAAGGAACCAGAACACTAACGTGCATGGTCTTAGCAGTATTAGTACAAATTCCGGGGGATTCCCAGTCCAACATATATTATTTTAAAGTGCATTGGCAGAAGTCGGTTATCTTTGGATCTGCCGGACCTGAGCAGGTAAATGGAATAAACTGTGTAACTGCACATGGTACAGAGAACCCCACTCCAATTTTTCGGATTGGAGTTGTTGCCTCCTCCGGACCAGCTGCTGTAATAGTGACAAGGTCATCTTCGCATGAAGTTACAGCATTCATATTTTAATAAACCATCAATAGCATTGAAATCAAAGTTTACTGCAATCTACAGAAAAGAAAAATCACCTGAAATGGGGTTGTTTCTGCCTGCAGCTTCAATGCAGGGCGCTCCCGAAAGCAGCAGTAAGATCATGGAAATCGTTGCTGTGAGAAGCAGAATAGAGGGAGTGCTCTTCATTTTTTTGACTAGAGAAATAGTAAGCATTCTTCAACAAAACAGAGAAGAGACTAAAAGTTTGGAGTTGGTGAGAATTGCTTCTTGTTTCTGAGCTTGGTGGAAAGATTGGATTAATGCTGATATTATATATAGACCAGAAAACTAATGTTAAACATTTGGAAAAACAAAAAACACCAATTGTATGATTGACTCAAATTTTAAAAGATGGCGCCCCTTGTAATGGCAGACTACAGTTTCACTTTGGGTTCAATAAATAAATAACCATGACCCGGCAGTGGCATGTTTCCTTTGATAGCCAA
>LPNX010689987.1:33665-59302 GCA_001517045.1 Pseudotsuga menziesii | reverse complement strand
GCTGCAAATTAGTCGGCGATAACCCAGAGTGCAGAATGACCCCCTCATCCGACCAGCTCGCATGCCCCAACACACCATCAGGCCAAGGAAGATTCGCTGCCGGATCAAGAGCAAACGACGAAGAAAGAAAGTCAGCCGGTAAAGATAAATTACCCAACCCTAGCTGCTTAACCGGAACCAGGTCCTCCTTACCCAACCTAGGGATTTCCACCAGTTGATCTAAAAAACCTCCACCTGGCACCTCCCAGATGTCAGTGCTCTCCAGCCTGTCACTGGAATAATCAACGAGGTCCAAATCCTCCATAATGTGGCCCAGTGCACCTTTCAACCCCACAAACAATGCCACACCACACGGAAACCTGAATCCCAAGTCAGAAAGAGACCAAAAACACGTCCCTGTCCACAGAAAACCCCTCAAGTCTATGCCAAGCAACAATCCGCCAACTGCTCACCTCCAGGCAAAACCTGCCATTGAATAAGGATAAACAAAGAGTACGTTTAACCAAGAAATCAATGTGCAGCCTCCAAAACCTCAAACGTCGCTGCCATCAGCTCCAAGAAACCTAACTTGTTCCAAGTTCACCAACCTCCTAAGTTGCTATTGTTATACACAAAGTGGTTACATAAATATATTTTACAAATAAATAAATTTTAAATATACTTTTCAATTAATAAATGGCACAATTTAACATTATTATAAATCAATATCAATATTATAATATAGACTTATTTAAATACTATTTTTATATAATTATTTATTACACTTATTAAATATCAATTAATATCTTATAAACTATTATAATTTGTATATAAATTTTACTTAATAAAAATAAAGTAAACTTTAATTATACTTCTTACTTTATAAATTGTAAAACTTAATAATATTATAAATTAATGTCAATATTATACTATAGTCTAATATAACTTGTATTACATTTTTCACAAAGTAAATAAACTTTAACTATGTTTATCAATTTAAAAGAAATTATAAAAAAAATCAAAATTGGTTATAACTTGAGTAGACTTCCTAATAGAGAAGTGGAATCGATCTGGTGGTGGAAGGTCTTATGGAAGATGAAGTGTCCACTAAAAACAAAATTTTTTAGTTGGTTTCTTCTCTTAGGTAAAGCATTGACTTGGGATGTTCTCTGCTTGAGAGGTAGAGAAGGTCCTGGTAGGTGTTTCTTATGCAAGCAGAACTATGAATCCAATTTTCACATTGCAGTAGACTGCCCATTTACACAATCTGTTTGGTTACTTATTGAGGATCATCTGAATCTCAATAATCTTTGGAATGGTGATTCCCTGTCTAACTGTTTTAAAAACTGGTGTTTGTTATCAGATGTGACACTTTTCAAATCTTTACCTATCATTGTTCTCTGGTTCATTTGGAAAGCAAGAAATAGATCTTGTTTTGAGGATCTTGACTCAACTCCTGCACAGATATCAAGCTATAGCTTGGGTATGTTGAAGAATTTACCTCAATCTTTATCTGTGGTCTCTATCAGATCAATATTTGTAGAAGAAATTGATCATTCTTATGCATGGGGTTACTTTGATGGATCTGATGCTGGGGATCCAATGATTTGTGGGGCAGGAGGTATCTTGTTCATATCTGATAGGCATCATATTACATTCAAAGCAGGTTTAGGCTTGGGTACTAACAACTTTGCAGAATTATGTGCTCTTAAACTTCTCCTTAGACTGGCTCGGATGCATAATATGGATAAAATTCAAGTTTTTGGGGATTCCCAATTAGTTATTAATTGGGCATCTGGTAAGTATCGATTACAAAATCTTGAACTAGCCATGATTCTTCAAGATGTTCACTATCTTTCTGACAGTCTGAATTATGTGTCTTTCAAACACATTTACAGGGAAATAAATTTCAAAGCTGATTCTTTGGCTAAAGTAGGTGGCAGCTTACTTGAAGGTTATTGGAATACATGTGAACAGAGAGAGGCAGAAACCATAGAAACTTTCCAGGTTTTCTAATGCTGCAGTGTGCTGTCTGTTCCTTGCTGTTTGTTGGACTGTTTTTTGATGGTGGCAAATTGCATATGATCTTTTCTGACAGATTGCTGTTTTTTTTGGAGAGTTAAATGCTTACGCATTTCTGGATTGCTCTACTTTGATATGATGCCGTGGCTGATATTCTTATGCATTTTTTGCATTTGGTGATCTTAAGCAATATTCTTAGAGCTTGACTTGCGGGCTGTGTGGCCTCTACTTATTTGGTTCTGAATGGATTTGGATATGTTATTACTTCTTTGGATGGCCTGGAATTGGCCAATTTCTAGCTGCTGATTTTTTTCAGCTATTGTCTTATCATTCACTTATGAGACTTCATCAGTATGCTAGTTTTGCTCTGATTTTATGCTTTTGATCACCTGACACAGTTGATCTGACCTGATTTAATCAGGAATGATGAAATAAGTCTGCTACGATCAGACTTAATTTGTGCGTGGAATTTGATTTTTTTCTGCTGAAAAGTTTTTGGTGAACATTATGATCTTCTGATGATATATTGTATGTAAGAACAACTTTTCAGTTGGAATAGTTTTGGATATGGATAGTGGAATTTGTGCTCCTTCTGAGGCAAACTTTTGTAAATAACAACTTCTCAGTTGTTTTTTGTATAATGGACTATGAGGGCCATCTGCTGAATGTGAATAAAATTTACGATTTTTTCTTTGGAAAAAAAAAGACTTCCTAAATCTTCATATATCTCATATTTCACCTAATAAAAATTACTTGAGTAAACCTAATTTATAACCTTTAATCATTTAAAAAACTAATAAACGTTTGATCATGAATATTCCACATGTATGCTAAAAAGTGGTTACATATATGAAATGTTTAAAAAAATAATAAACGTTTGATTGTGCTTACATATATGGAATGTTTACTAATAATAATAAACGTTTGATTATGAAGATTCCACATGTATGCTAAAAAGTAAAGTAGTGTTTTAAATTATAAAAAATTCAAAATTGGTTATAACTCGAGTAGACTTCCTAAATCTTCATATATCTCATATTTCACCTAATAAAAAAATAGGTAGTGTAAACCTAATATATAACGTTTGATCATGAACATTCCACGTGTATGCTAAAAAGTGGTTACACATATGGAATGTTTAAAAAATAATAAACGTTTGATTATGGTTACGTATATGGAATGTTTTGAAAAAATATTAAACGTTTCATTATAAAGATTCCACATGCATGCTAAAAAGTAGTCACATTATGGAATGTTTGGAAGAAATATTTTCTTAAAAATTATAATTATTAAAAAATATTATTAATTTCTTTGTAAATTTAAAAAATTTAAATGAAAAATATTTATTTTATTAATTAATAAAATAAGTTTAATTTAGTGATGATGATACTATTAAGACACATTTTGATCAATTGAATCTTAAAAAGGATAATACTTAATTTACATTAAAATCTTGTTTTTATGTTCAAAAAGTTTGTCAAGAAGCTTTCCAAGCTCATTATAGTTTTGGCAAGTTAGGAAGTTATAAAGGTTTATATTGTAACGAATACTATGAAACTCAAAGATCTAACGTGGGTGTAAGCAAGACACTCTAAGAAAAAGTCGTTTTCATCCTCAATGCTCATAGACTCACACAAATGGCAAACCCTTTCTGCCCATGGAGTTTTAGGAATAAACCAACGCCTTGTTTCACTATGGAGTTCATGAGAGTTCGTTTTAATCTTGTCTATATTATTTTTATTCCGTGAGCTAGTTACTACTGAGAGATACTTCTGATCTTCCAAGTTAAGATTAATGACCTCCTTATAGTATCTTGATTTTCTCTTAACCGCTAAATTTTCCTCACACCAAATTTCTCTTTAAACTTAGAAGTAATAATATTTTTGACATTATCAATGTTCCGCAAAAGTATGTTTTCATCAATCCCCCAATGGCTTAACCAAGCCATGGTATCTTTACACCATCACCACTTGAGGCGTAGTTGGTTTTGATTTGAGTTTAAAGCAATTTTAGGAAGTCTCTCGTTTCCCATGTTATTATCTTATGCTTGTACATCAGGTACCTAGTCATAACCATGCTCTCGATGGGGGAAAGACCCACTTCTACGAGGAGAATAGGACAAGGCCTATTGTTTTTAATTTTGAGGTTATAAGTTATAAACCGCTCCTGAATTTACTCAATCTTCCTCCAAGATTCTCTAGAAATGCTACACGCCCATACTTCACAGCCATACAAGATAACAGGGATGACAAGAGTTTTAAAGAGGAACTTTTTTATTATTATTATCCCACATGACCAGATTGGTTGATTTACAGTTATTTTCAAGACCAAAATAAGCTTTCCACCCTCCATTAATCATTTTCTCAATGTTATAGTTCCAATTGAGCTTGTGATGAATATCAATTTCGAGATACTTGTAAGAAGTCACTTCCTCTAAATTTCTATTATCATAAATAAAATTTGCATAGGTGTCTTTCTTAGATTTTATATCATGATTTTTGTCTTGTTGGTGTTAAGAGTCATACCCATGAACTTAGAGTAAAAATATTTAAGAATTATTAATTGCTTATCAAGATCAGAAGAACTCCTCACCATAAGAACGATATCATTAGCATAAAGTAGGAGGATGATAATTATCCCAACTAAGATTGTATTGGGGCAACCTGCTTCTTATAAACACTTTTATAGCTTATCAATGTAAATGTATATAATTTTTAAAGTTTATATTTTGTAATTTTTTTTATCAAATGAAAATTAATAATATTTTGTTTAAGAATTATAATTCATTTAAATGATTTTTTTTTGTTTAAATTTTTTTTCCCTTATGAAGTATGTCTCTTTCAAGGAGTACTAGTTGTTATGTGAAATAGTTTGGTTTTACGAGTTAACGTGAATACGAAGATAAATTTTATTAATGACTATTTTCATTTTCATTTGACAATTGAATATGATAGATATCAACATAGATCCATCATAAAGATAGATCTATCAAGTATCGAGAGACATTCAATTTCTTATTTGATTTTACATTTTTATTTCAGGAGTGAATATGGATTTTTTAAATTATTTTTTATTTGGTTTCTTTTTTTATCTTATGAGTCAACATAAAAAAAAATTAATTACTTTTATTTTTGGTACATAACGTTAGTTTGTTACATATAACATTACACATCTCCCATATACTGGGTTGTAAGTACCTCGCTACTAAGCACATGGGCATGTCCAATGAAATCAACAATGATTTCAAGTGAATGGTCAAGAAAAGATGCATCGATTCTCTAGTATTTATATCAACTATTAGGCTTCAAATTTCATCTACACAATGCTTAATTTCATGTATGGATCTTGTAGAGGTGGTTGTAGGTAAAGGCTTGGATTTAAACCAACATTTTTCTTTATCTTAGCGAAACAAAAACTCTATTTAAACAATAACAAAATAAATTTACAAATGATTTACATTTATATAATTTAACGAAATATCAAAATGACGTTCGGAATAAAACTACCTTGAATTTAGAATTTTTCTATTAAAAACACCTAGTGCTAGCAATGTAAACCTACATTTATTTATTTTTTTAATGAAAAAAACTATATTTAATATAAAAGATATGTAAAAAGTTTACTACAAGAAAAACTCAATAAAACTCCATAGAGAGAACAACTTGACAATAATAGCAACCGAACATTCAAGGAGACCTAGAGGAAATACATCAATAACCACATACTAACCAATAGTAGTCAACAAAAAGATCCCAGAAACATGAGAGAGTCCCCTAGGAGACCTAGAATATATACCCAAAACTCAGCATAAAAAAATATAAGAACCCATATATAATCGCATAGTAACGTCCAAGGTCTGGCCAAAATGACCCTCCAAATGAAAATCCGCGTGGCCTAGAAAATAGCTTTTACCTACAACACAAAATGTAAGATAGAGATATAAAGAAGAGACGATAACAATGGGATCGACGGCTCAACAAAACGAATACTGCTAGCAATGCAAGCCTCCCTTTATGCTTTTTCTGATAGGAGTAAGCTATCTACCCAATGATTTGCATCGGGCACACCCAATGTCGTTTAGTAGATTGCTCACTCTGTTACCTTTGGTGAGACCTATACTTACCGAAAATGTGGCAATAAACTGTTCTGCCTGCCTGTCAATTTTTGAGCTCGAACATATGTTCGATGAAACATAATTAGCGTCAGTCGAATCAAAGATGGATTCATTCGAATTTGGTGAAACAGAGGGATACATAAAACTGAAACAATGATCTCTTCTTCTTCATCGCAGGGAATGCCGAGGGATTCCAATTGATCGTCCTTCACATTGAGTATGCGAATGCAAGAAGGTACAAACGCTCTACAAAGAAAACCTCCCTCACGATTCTTTCGACAACTTTCTGAAATTGTTGAAGTTGAGCTACTGCATGAAAATTCATAGTGGCCATTGAAATTACCACCCATGTTCATCAAATTGTCTTATCCAAAGAATTTATGTTCAGATCGCGAGCCGTTCTCTACAATCTCTTCACTGCAATTCTTCTTTTTACCATTTTCACTACAAATCTCACCACCCTATGTTTAAAGTCTGAGGGGATCTTCATTTCTACACTTCCATGAAAAATAAAGATCCCCAGAGATATATGAATCGCCTTACTGTTATGTATATTGTTGGCATTTAAATATGATTACAATACGCGTGGAGATCGTGGAATTCAAATCTAAAATCTCGGAGCGGTATGAAATCCATATCAGGGATGGAGTCAACTGGTATTTAGAATAGTTTATTGCCACATTTTACTAGCAGATGCCCTTAGATGCGCTTGGAGACGATCGGAGAAGAAGCAGATTGTAAGTCTCTGTGTTACTGAGGGTAACGAAGTAAGCTATCTACTCATGGCGTTGGGTGGGCCCCGGTGCAAATCATGTGGTAGATAGCTTTCAACAAAATGCACATTAAAAAATTAGAGTTATACGCTATGGGTAAAAGAAAATGGATAGAATAGGGTTCACATTTATTTTTTGAAGATAGAGAAGCGCACCCACATTAATATTGACCATAAAGTCTCCGGCATCTCTTTGGATGAAATGATACAAGGCTGGGTTGAGAATACTTCCAAGAGTTCGCCCACTTTCCTACTGCTTTTTCACATGCTCTGGATTGTCTGGAAAGTTCGAAATAAGGCTGTATTTGAAGGTATTTCTAGGGACATATACAGCATTATTCAGCAGGTTATTTTGTCCTTTCAATCTCCAGCAAGTGGGGCTGTCACCAAGAAGTCTCGGATCAGGAATATTGGGCCTCCCCCTGTACACCACTATCCATGTGGTTTTTTTGATGGCGCTTCAAAAAACAGGAATGCTGGTGCTGGTATTTGTATTTACCTAAATGCCTCCCATTATCTCGAGTTCTCATTGGGAGTCGGATATGGCACGAATACCAAGGCGGAGTTGCTTAGTCTTTGGGCACTCCTGCACATTTCCCACATGATGGGTATCCCTATTGCTCAGATTTATGGTGATTCACAGATAATCATTAATTGGGCAAAGGGACTGACTGTGCTCTCCCCACCTGATCTCCATCACTGGTGCAGGGAGACTAAAAAACTTGTTACAAGCTTCCAAGCTCTGTCTTTCTCCCACATTTATCGAGAGCACAACAAGACTGCTGACCGTCTATCTAAATTGGCACTTTCTCTTCCACAAGGAAGAGGATGTTTCATGGAATTTGATGAGCATACTCTAGTCATTAAAGAGTACATACAGCTCTTTTGACTTTGTTTTTTTTGAGGATTCCACTTTGTGGATACCTAGCCATGTCTATTATGAATTATTCCCTTCTGGCAGATATATTACTTGTAAAGTGCCTCTCTTTAGAGAGCAGTGCAGAGTACTATTGGGCTCTCGATCGATGTGAAAGAATAGACAGTTCTCATCACATGATGAAACAGTCTTCTGATGGGAAATGTTGGTATTTTTGTGCCTTTCCTCCTGATGAGTATCTCGACGAGCTGACTTGCAGAAAGGTCACATATGTATGATGTAATGTTCCAAATGTCTTTTGATTCAGTTGAATAACAAGGACAGATTTTTCCTCTTGAAAAAAAAAGTAATGGGATGATGCACTAAACTAGAATGAGAGTAAGGGATTCAAGTAAAGCCATTGTGGATTGGTGTACAATTTTAGATCCAATAGTGAAAATAGATAAGATAAGTGCAATGGGGAATAATGAAATCAATTTCCTTACGATCTAAGTAAAGGTCCTTGGAATTCCTTTCGTGCTCATTCTAGAGTTGACATGTGTCTTTTATAAAAATAATAAAATATTATTAAAAATAACTTGTCTGGCTTACATTAAATTTAAATTATTTAGAATTGCAACAACATAAATTAGATAAACTAAAACCATAAACATTTGATTACACATTTTCACTCTAAAAAATTGTTTGCACCTTGAGAGATTTGATCCCTCTGGTTGCTTGGTAGATCCCCTTTTAGATGGATCACATGCCTATAAGCTCACTCTTCTCAAATTCACAATGAGTGTATTCATGTTGCAACAATTTTAATGAGGTGGTTAGGGTTTCATCCTTAGTTGTCCTTATCTCTCTCTTTGAGTGGCTATGAGTTTAGCTCGACAGTGGGAGTTTTTCTTGAAGAATGGTGGGGTTCCCTTGCGCGATGACCCATAGAGACTCTTTTGCAACAATGCGAAAATGGTTGAGGTGGCTCTCTTGGCTCAGTTCTTGCGACGAGGCGGTCATATGTTTTGGTGCCTGCACAATTATGTCCATCGACACGATTCTTGTGATGAGACAAGGGTCTTGGGTGATCAGGTGCATGTGTGGTGGCCATAGTGAACAACACTCGAAGTATGACTTTGGTGGTGGGATTTTCATTGTTGGCAGCCCTTATCCATACCAATATGTGGGCAAAGTCTCTTTTGGCGATGGCCCATGTAGTAGGGCTACCCACATAGCTTTATAACGACGATGATGGCTTTATGTTTGGTGTTGTGAGTTTCTGTACAAGATCATTAGTTCTTCAACATTGGAAAAAATAAACACTAGTTCTTCCTTCGGTATGACCACATCCAATACCTAGCTAATACACAAAATACTATCCAAAAGAGGTCATACAACCATAACATTTTCAAAAAACACGGAGAGAAATAAAGCTACTGAATATAACTCCTTCATATACTTTTCAATACATAAATAACAAGGAACATGTTAAGAACCCGTGTCAACCCTCCTCTTTATTTTGTTAGTATATTTTATTGGACACATATGCTTTGTAAGTCGTCCCGTTAGTATGTTGTATTATCCCACATTCATGGGAAGTAATAGTTGTTTATATTAGACTTAGTATATAACTAAGTGTTGAGGCCAATGAAATCATTCAAGAGTTATTTTGTATTGAGCTTGCTCAAAGGAAGTTGCCCCCTCGAAGTGGGCCGCGATCAATAGAATCTCTTTTGTGCTCCAATATTTCTATTATATCGTGCATTCTCATTGTCTATTGCATGAGGTTTCTCCACATCTAGTATCAGAGCACTTTCCTTGGAACAAGTGGGAATTGTTTTTTTTCTAAAAAAAAAAAAGAGGGCAAAATTGGGCGACGAATTTCAAATCAATTTCTTTAAATTTATGCACAGAATTAGAAGAAAGAGGTTGCATATCTAAATTCCTCTTTCAAAAATACATAGTTTCAAAAAAAAAACCATCTCTTTTGGAGTTCCAGAAGTGGAGATATCGTGGATTTAAAATCAGCAATTTTTCAGAATTTCGGTGACGGCTGCGGAAATTGCAGGCGAAAATCTTTTGACCAAGTGCCCAAATTTCTATTCTGATTGCATAGGTAGAAGCAGAGTGGTTATTCTAGTTCCATAAATAGGCTATAATAGCGATTCCGAGGAATATAGACCAGGTTATGCTGATTTAAAATTTTCGTCTCAAAACCTTAACTCTAATTACGGGTTTTTTTGGGCATCGGGTGGAATTTCTGCCACATTTTTTCTGGCACTGTGATTATTGCAGTAGTTCTTCTTCTTGTAGCGATACTACTCATTCGAATCAGAGAAAAAAACTTATCCGCTTAACTGTGGGAAGTACTTGGGAATAGCCCTAAAACTCATTGTGAGGAGTACCATAGGAACCCCAAAGTAGCTGGCCATTGAGAGGACTTGCCAAGAGAAAAGGGCAACGACCCCCGCCAGAATGATTAGATTCCCATCCGTGAGGAAAACCAAAGAGTTGTCGTTTTTGGCCAAGCGGTTAGCAGTTTTAACTGCGCCGTGAAGTGAGGGGTACTGCCCCAATACTCAAGCCTGAGACAGCCTTGGTGGCCAAGTGACTACCTTTGAACCATTAGGAAGCTGAAAATACCTGGGGTCCATATCTAGTTACAGTTGATAACGCACATAATTCCAAAATTGTCACAAATCATTTACTCCATTTGAAATTGATAAAGCACATCTTTCTTTCACCGCGACAGATCATTTCTTAAAAAGAAAACGAGTATAAATTTCTGTTTTTTATAGCCATATCTTCCTTGATTTAGCTCCATTTCCCTTGCAAATTCATAATCATCCGCGTCATTCCATTATGCATATTTTATTCACTGAGGACCCTATCCCAAATTCCACTTCCTGAAGCTAGAAATTCCACATTTGTCATAACTTCTTCAATTCTCACCCAATCGCATTCAAATTTTGCCACAATGTTCGTTTCCAAATTCTGCTTCATTGTCCCTCCTTTAAAAAATTTCTCATTTTTTCACCCCGCTTCTGAAATTCGCATTTTCTGTTCCCTGTCCTTCGGAAAGTGTCCCAAACCTAGTCAACTCCAATTACCCACTCACGTCTTTCCCAACTCAAAAATTTTCTTTTCTAAAACCCTCTTTGTTTTTGTTTTTCTACCCATTCCCCCCCACCTCAAAAAAAAAAAAAATTATTGCTGTTGTCACCTGCGCAAGAACAAATAGACAAATGGAAGAAGAACTTGTCACCCTCAAGACCAAACTCGCAGATCTGGATCAAATATTTCTCGACCTCCAGCTTCAGCATTCAACCATGAGAAACCGACAACAACTTGAGTCTTCTGCAGACACCGAGTTCTCTTCTTCCATCAACTTTCGTGGGCCGAAGATTGATTTCCCTCACTTCAATGGTGATGATCCAATTGGATGGATACACAAGGCAGACCAATACTTAAATACGCATAACACTTTTGATGTCACCAAAGTCCCACTTGCATCATTTCATTTGGAACGTGAAGCCCTTCAATGGTTCTGTTGGTACATCAAGGATCATGACGAGCCCCAATGGACAGATTTTTGCCAACTCTTTTTGCACCGATTTGGCCCTAGTGGTTTTGATGAATTCACAGGAGCACTCACCAAACTTCGCTAGGTTGGCACTGTGAGAGAGTATCAGACATATTTTGAGAAATTAGTCAAGCACACAGAAGGATTTTCTGATGCATTCTACAAGAGTTGTTTTATCAGTGGTCTTACGGATACAATCTGATCTGAGGTTAACATATTCTGTCCCAACACAATGATGTAAATCCTAGGGTTGGGCTAAGTTGGCGGAGGACAAGATCAGGGCTCAGCAACGCCCCAAATCCACTTTTGTTCCATTTAGAAATATGGTTTCCCAAAGACATCCAATCCCTCCAACTCCTAGACCCACTCCTATCAAGCATTTGTCTGAAGCTGAGATGCGGGCACGTAGGGAAAAATGAATTTATTATAATTGTGATGGGAAATTCACCTAGGTCCATCAATGTACTGAACAAAAGCTCTATCTTTTGGATGTGATCTCTCCGCCTGCACTTGAAATTTGTGAAGCTGCTCAGGATCCAGTAGAAGATCAGGTCGACATTCAGCAGCCTCCTGTTGACTCTCATTCTCATGATGAACACCTAGAGATATCTCTCCATGCATTAGCCAGAGTCACCGCCCCACAAACCATGCAGGTCAAGGGTTTCTTCAAGAATATTCCTCTTACTCATTGATTTTGGTAGCATGCATAACTTCATTGACCCTCAGATTGCCAAACAAGCTGATAGTTTTGTCCATCCTTGCTCCATCTTTAAAGTCATGGTTGCCAATGGGAGCACCTTACCTTGCAAAGGAAAGTGTCGCAATGTGTGTATCTCTATTGGAGATTATAACTTGCACTCTAACATGTTTTCCATGCCTTAAGGAGGATGTGATGTGATTTTGGGAACTCAATGGCTACGCACACTTGGATCCATCTTATGGCATTTTGCTAAACTGTGGATGCAATTTCCAATCAATGGGAACAAACATGCATTCAATGGCTTACAACCAGGTTCTCTCAGCATCATCAGTTCCCATCGCCTGGAAAAGCTCCTTAAGACAAATTCACATGGTGTCATCGCTCAGCTCCATTCCATTCAGATGCAACCTTCAGTAGTCTCAACTAGTCCCTTGGATCTTTCATTCCGATGCACCCTTCAAATGCCTGTTTTTTCCAAGCTCTTCACTCTTGAGAGTAATGCTTAAGACAATGGATTTGGGGTTGTCCTCTTTCAAGATGAACATCCCATTGCATTCACCGACAAATCCTTTTCTAGAAAGAATTTATCCACCTCTACATATGAGAAGGAAATGATGACTATTTTGCACACATTACATAAGTGGTGGCCATCCCTCTTAGAGAATCCTTTCGGAATCAAGACTGATCACTAGAGTTTGAAATATTTCCTAGAACAACGGGTCTCATCCCGAACACAACAAAAATGGGTTAGCAAACTCAGGGATTATGACTATAAGAAGGCTCAGGACAATATTGTGGTGGATGCTCTTTTCCACACATTTGATGCCCATGTTTCTCTTTCAGTTATTTCTATGCCTATTCCAACTTGGTTACACTCTATTCAACAAGTCTATGTCGATGACTCCTCATTATCTGAAATCATCAAACAGTTGTCCTGTAACCCTTTTGTAGTACTGTATTCATCTTGGGATGGATTTTCTCTGAGATACACGGGTCGTCTGGTGCTTCCCCGGAGCACAGACCTTAAACATGCGGTCTTTTATGACCTCCACGCTTCTCCATCGACAGGGCACTCTAGGTTCATCAAAACATATGAGCTAGCACGATGCAACTTCTTTTGGAAAGGGATGCAACGAGAAATTCAACATATGGTTGCCGAATGTGCTCCTTGTCAGCACCACAAGGGTGAAACTACACTCCTTTCTGGATTGCTCGAACCTTTTCCCACCCCTACAAGGATTTGGACATATATTTCGATAGATTTCATTCAAGGGCTCCCTAAATATGGAGGGACGACCGTAATCTTGGTTGTGGTGGGTCGGCTCTCCAAATATAGTCATTTTTGTGCTCTCAACCATCCATATACCACCTCCTCAATCGCACAAATTTTCATGGACAAGATATTCCTTCTTCATGGAATCCCTTCTTCCATTGTCTCAGCCCGCAACACAACTTTCACAAGTCATTTTTGCCTCATTGACACCAAACTCCATATGAGTTCAGTTTATCACCCACCAATAGATGGTCCAACTACAGTCATTAACAAATATTGGGAAACTTATATTTGTTTTTTCACATCTGAAGAACAACATTAGTGGAAAAATGGCTCCCTCTCGTTGAATGGTGGTACAATAATACCTACCATACTGCATCTAAAATGACTCCATATAAAGCAGTTTATGGTCATGCACCTCAAGTACTCCTTCCATCCGCCCCTAGTAGTTCACCAGTTTAGGCAATTGACATGGTTCTTCGAAACCGACATCAGATTCTTCACCTCCTGCAGGACAATCTTCACATGGTAAGAGCCCGCATGAAACAACAAGTCGATCAACACCGTTCTGAGCGCACTTTTCAAGTTGGTGATATGGTTTTTCTTTGTCTGCAATCTTACAAGAAAACCTCCTTGAAAGACAAAGGGAATCAAACGCTCACTCCAAATATCTCTAGCCCATATACCGTTCTTCAAAAGATTGGGTATGTTGCTTATAAATTTGCACTTCCTCCTTCTCGCATTCAACAAGTAATTGGCACCAACATCAGCGCACAAATTGTTTTACCAGAATGGGATAACGAAGGATCCATCATTTCGAAGTCAGAGGCCATCCTCAATAAGCGCACTTGTTAGCTTCGCTCTCGGTCCATCACAAAGGTTTTCAATTTAGTGGCACAACATGCAACCAGAGGATGCTACATGGGAACCACTCCTTAAGATTCGGCAACAGTTTCCACATCTTAAGCTTTGAGGACAAAGCTTTTCTAAGAGGGAGGAGATTTTAAGAACTCGTGTCAACCCTCCTCTTTATTTTGTTAGTATATTTTATTGGACGCATATGCTTTGTAAGTCATTCCGTTAGTATGTTGTCTTATCCCACATTCATGGGGAGTAATAGTTGTTTAGATTAGACTTAGTATATAACTAAGTGTTGAGGCCAATGAAATCATCCAAGAGTTATTTTGTATTGAGCTTGCTCAAAGGAGGTTGACCCCTCGAAGTGGCTTGCGATCAATAGAATCTCTTTTATGCTCCAATATTTCTGTTATATCGTGCATTCTTATTGTCTATTGTAGGAGGTTCTCCATAGAACAATATACACCTACAATGTCAAATCCACCATATATCAACACAATAGGCATATTGAATTTGTACTCAAACTACAATGTCAAATCTACCTTGAGTACAAAATGGATTTGTACTTTACCTTAATTACCTTATTTGAGTAAATTTCACAAGTTACAACTCAACTTAATATCAATATTTATATTTGCATATTTATATTTAAATATTAAATAGTTTAAACATTATGCAATTTATAAATTTTTAGTCAAATTGCAAATTTTTATTACTTAAATTGCATTTTTAAATACATAAATGATTCAACGATGAATACTATACAATCTTAATAATTTATATTTATAATTATTCTCAAAATGAGATTTTATTAAAAAATAATTAAAAGATATGACCTCAAAATAATCAAACCTTAACATGTTTAGACTAACTTACTTTCTAATTTATGTATAAATCTCATAATTCTCTAATTTTTTTAATCTTTATGTCACATTTTTATTATTACTTTTATGTATTAAATATTTTTCTTTTATATTTAAATTTAAATTTGTATTTATATTTAATAGTATTACTTTATTATTTCTTATAAATATTATATTTTTATAAAACCAACATATAATGATATAAGCATTAGCCCCAAGAGTTAGCTCAATTGGTTGAGCACCCGTCGCTAGGCCTCTCGGTATAGAGGTCATGGGTTCAATCCTCATTGACGCTATTCGGGTTAGGCATGAAGTCTGCCGAAGGTGTGAGGCCCCTTCGGGTGGGCCTGCCTGATTTATTTCCGTGGACGTAGCCCGTTGGTCAAGCCGGAGCGTGAACCACATTGAAAAAAATAAAAAAAATAATGATATAAACATTATCACATATAATTTTTTAAAACCAACATATAATGATATTTTTTAAAACGAACATATAATGATATAAGCATTATCCAGGGTGCTTCATCATATTGGCTCACAGCCTCGGACTTGGATCTAGGTGGAGATTGGCAGCACATCTGGAATAATTACATCAAAGGGCTCGAACATGGAAGAATAAGACTTGGTTTAAATTCTGATAGTATGCTGTGGGAATATAAAAACCATACAGGCTCTTTAACTGCCGCGATAGCTTATGACAGCGTGGCAGAGTCTTATGCGGGTTCTTAGTGTGGAATACATCCCATCCATCAGATCCTTTGGAAGCTAAAAATACCAGAGAAGATACGCTGCTTTATCTGGCTTCTAACGAGCAATAAGGTTCTTACATGGGATCAGCTAAAAAGAAGAGGCTTTCAAGGGCCCGGTCTCTGCATTATGTGTAAGGCAAATGAGGAGTCAGTTCAACACCTATTCATGGATTGCAAATATACAAAGCTTGTCTTCGAAGCTGTTTTTGAACATTTTGGCACCCGATCACATCATTTTTCAAATATGGGTTACTCTGTAAATCAGTTTCTGGAAGCATGGTTCCATGCTCACAACATGAATTTCTACCATCTTTACCTGCCACTATTTACCTTCTGGGTGATTTGGAATCAACGGAACATGTATATTTTTGAAGAGGTCCCTCCATCAGTTTACGGGATCATCCTTCAGACAGAAAAGCTCTCACATTCCTATTCAGTGCCTGCAAGGAACATAAAGCTGAGAGTTATTGGCGATCCTCCAAGGAGACAATATCCCTGTGGGTATTTCGATGGTGCAGCCGCCAAGAACATTGGAGGGGTTGGTTTTGTTTTACATTTTAACAGCACTCATAGTGTGCATTTCTCCTTAGGATGTGGAAAATGCACTAACAACAAATTTGAATTAATGGCATTATGGGCCCTTCTTATGGTAATAAAGCTCATGGGAATACCAATCCTCTCCATCTATGGCGATTCCCTTGTCATCATTTCCTGGGCCACAGGCAAGAGCACTCTGAACCTTTCTCATCTGAGACACTGGAGTGATGAGACTAGAGATCTGCTTCAATCCTTTCCGGGAATGATCATGAAACACATCTTTCGTGAGCATAATCAGACTGCGGACAGTCTCTCAAAAAAAGCTCTTTCCTTAGACTCTGGATATGGGACTTTCATTGAAGTCATGAATGATATCACTATTGATCATGGTATTTTCCGATTATTTTAAAAGTGTCGTGCTCTATTATTATTAAGCACTATATTTTTAATGTTTGGGATCAGTATCTGGTAGAACTGATCAGCAATCTGTATGCTCACGATCCATGCGGTTTCTGACTCTTTTTGGAAAAGATATATATCTGACATGTTTATACAGGAGTGATGATAAAGCCTGTTAAATAATCAGGCTTGTGCTTTGCCTATCAGGTTCTGAAGTCAGAGAAACGTCATAGAAAAGAGGATCTCCTCATTGACTGAACTTTCATGAGAATGATCTCTTGATTGACTGTATAAGATGATCTTTGATTCCATTTTTATTAGAATAACAAGATCTGGTATTTTTTCTACTGAAAAAAAAGCATTATCCACATGAAAAAATTAACAATATCAATTAAGATATTTAAATATATATGGACATAGTCACTATCAGAACATAGAGAACATGACAATTGAAACCTGTCATGATGTCTTTGCCTTTTTTAAGCTTACCAAATCTCATACCATTTCAATTAATAATTAATATTATGAAAATAATAATTAATTATTTAAAAAACAATAATTTATAAATACGAATGACAATATAATTATTTATTACACTTATTAAATATCAATTAATATCTTATAAACTACTATAATTTGTATATATATTTTACTTAATAAAAATAAAATAAACTTTAATTATACTTCTTAATTAATAAATGAAAAACTTAATATTATTATAAATTAATATTATTATTTTTGTTTGTTGTAGTGTTTTTGTACTTGCTGGGCCAACATTTAGTGTGAGAAACCAAAAACCACAATCAAAGGGCATCTAAAGCTTAAAATCATTGAGAGATCGCACCAACCTTAAGCATGGTTGGATTTAGATGTCACCTCCCAAGAGCACCGAGTTTTAATCTTGGGCCCCTCAAACCCCCTTGCAAAACGAAACCCATATACTCTACTAAAACTTGACATTATTATAAATCAATATTAATATTATATAGTACAGACTAATTTAAATACAAATTGCAATATAATTATTTATTACACTTATCAAATATAAATTAATATCTTATAAATTACTATAACTTATGTATATTTTTTTACTTAATAAAAATAAAATAAACTTTAATTATACTTCTCACGTGATAAATTGATGATGATAATGATGATGGTGGTTAACGTCCCTTGAGACCAAACTTTGGTCTATCGGACCTAAAGAAATGGATTGCAAACAAAATTATGAAACTGAGATCTAATGTGGGTGTACGCAGGGCACTCTAAGAGGAAGTGATTTTCATCCTCAATGTTCATAT
Source organism: Pseudotsuga menziesii (assembly GCA_001517045.1). Taxonomy (NCBI): domain Eukaryota; kingdom Viridiplantae; phylum Streptophyta; class Pinopsida; order Pinales; family Pinaceae; genus Pseudotsuga; species Pseudotsuga menziesii. The sequence goes on along the minus strand of LPNX010689987.1, from coordinate 41,293 downwards.
TCTCACAGAGATGACAGATCCTTTCCACCCATGGTGTTTTAGGAACTTCCCAACGACCTGTTTCACTATGGATCTCATAAGAGTTCGTTCTTATCTTGGCTATATTAATTTTTTTCTTTGAGCTAGTTAAAACAGAGAGATACTTTCGATCTTCTAGAGTAGGGTTGATGACCTTCTTATAATATCTTAATTTTCGTTTAGCCTCTAAATCGTTCTCACACCACATTTTCTCTTTAAACTTAGAAGTAACAATATTCTTAATGTTATTAATATTTTACAATGCAATAGTTTTGTCGATCTCCCAATGGTTTAACTAGGCCTTGGTATCTTTGTACCAACCTCGCTTGAGCCTTGGGTGATTTTGGCTAGAATTTAAAGCTAGCTTAGGAAGTCTATGGTCTCCCATGTTATTGATTTTGTGTTTGTATAACAAGAGCCTAATCATAACTAAGCTTTCGATAAGAGAAAACCCACTTCTATAAAGAATAAGATAAGATATATTACTTTTATTGATTTATAAAACCTAACATTATTATAAATCAATATAATATTATAGTATAAACTTATAAAACTTGTATTATATTTTTTAACTAAGTAAAGAAACTTAACTAAAAAATATTATAAAAAACTCAAAGTTGGTTGTAACTTTAGTAGACTTCCTAAATCTTCATATATCTCATATTTCACCTAAAATATACTTTGGTAAACATAATTTATAACCTTTTACCATTTAAAAAATAATAAACTTTTGATTATGAACATTCCACATATATGGACATATTCTTAAAAAGTAAATTATAGAACTTAACATTATTATAAATCAATATCAATATTATAGTATAGACTTATATAACTTGTATTAGATTTTTTAACCAAGTAAATAAACTTTAACTAAATTTTTTTATTAAAAATTCAAAGTTGGTTGTAACTTTAATAGACTTCCTAAATCTTCATAGATCTCATATTTCACGTAATAAAAAATAACTTTAGTAAACATATTTTATAGCCTTTTATTATTTAAAAAATAATAAACTTCTGATTATGAAAATTCCACAGGTATACACATATTCTTAAAAAAAAAACTCTTCAATCATCATAATCATTAAAAAAATGTTTATTTATTTATTTTTTATAAATTTAATAAATTTGAATTAATAATAATTAATTAAATGCACATATTAAAAAAAAACTCTCTTCAATCATCATAATTATTAAAAAATGTTTTTTATTTTTATTTTTAAATTCAATAAATTTGAATTAAAAATAATTAATTAATTAAGTTTAATAATCAATTTTCATCGTGTCTCTGGAGATCCTGTAGAGTGGATGTAAATGTCGGCTCAAACTCATACACGGGTTTGCATTAGTGTCCAACTAAGGTGGTCTATTATAGTCCAAGAATTAACGGATTCAATGGCTTTCCCTCATGTTAGTAATCCAAGCATTAACATATTCAATGGATTTCTCAAAGCCTGTTTTTCCATTGTTCACCACTTTTCATAGGGCTATTCATGCCTAGAACTACCTTTTAACCCTCCAATTTGGCCCAGATTTAGAGGTACGCCTGTTCAGTGATGGATAAGTGCACAGGGGTGACCAAGATGGTGAAATAGGGTTGCTTCATACCCTTTTTTACTGGCAAATAGGTTTGTTTGTGCCCAGAATTCATGTGGATTTTGCTATAAGGCATGTGAATGAGATTTTAGGGTTGCTTTCACCCACATATTTCTCATTTTCACACCCAGAATTGCAAAGACCGCCTCCTATTGCCATTGATCATCATCTTTTATTGCTACAATGTGCCTAGATCTGAAAGTTGGCCTAATTATAGCTGATTTGAGATGCTTTACTGTTTGTTGTGACCTTCAGAATGCTCCCAAAGTGCTCAGATTTGTCCCTTTGATGCTCATACTTGATTCTGGAGTTGTTTATGCCCATAGGACTGCCCAACATTGCTCCTAGTGTGACATTGAAAATACCAAGTTTGTTCTTCATCATCAGCTTTAGAATCAGCAAATATTACAGACTGATATAAATGTATTTAAAACATTCTTTTCATTCCTGAACGTGGCAAGTAGCAGATTTGGAAATGTCCGCTCTTCACCACCATGGATTTTATATATATATATATATATATATATATATGATTGTTGTAGGTTACCACTGGGAAATATGCCTCTGAAGTGCTGGCTTATGCACTTCAGAGTAGCACATAGGTTAAAACATCCACTCTATAGGATCTCCAAGAACTCAACATCATTATTTGTCCATTACTGTAAAGGAATTGTACTAGAAGATTTGCGAGGACTTGTTGATTTCACGGAGAAGTTGAATGAAACAGAGAGGAGACTAACCAACCTACAACACTTTGACGCACGCGCACATTGACGTGCACGAAAAGTGTTGTAGCTTGCTTAGTGCTCCTCTTTGTTTCTCATTTAGGTTCAACTAAACAGTGAAATCAACAAGTATAGGCAAATCTTCTAGTACATCTCCTTTATAGTAATGGAAAAATAATGATGTTAGTTCTCTGGAGATCCTGTAGAGTGGATGTAAATGTTGGCTCAAACTCATACACGGGTTTGCATTAGTGTCCAACCAAGGTGGTCTATTATAGTCCAAGGTATTTTGATGTCCTCTATTTTTTATTTGAACATTTTATGTCAATTTTCACCGTGTCTGATTTTTTTTGTCCCTCTTACAATTAACACGATAAGATGACCTTTGTGGTTTAGACAGTTGGTTAGCTTTAGAATCAACAAATATTACAGATTGATATAAATGTATTTAAAACATTCTTTTCATTCCTGAACGTGCCAAGTAGCAGATTTGGAAATGTCCGCTCTTCACCACCATGGATTATATATATATATATATATATATGATTGTTGTAGGATACCATTGGGAAATATGCCTCTGAAGTGCTGGCTTATGCACTTCATAGTAGCACAGAGGTTAAAACATCCACTCTACAGGATCCCCAAGAACTCAACATCATTATTTGTCCATTACTGTAAAGTGCTCAGATTTGTCCCTTTGATGCTCATACTTGATTCTAGAGTTGTTTATGCCCATAGGATTGCCCAACATTGCTCCTAGTGTGACATTGAAAATACCAAGTTTGTTCTGGAAGCCCTGAATAGGTCCAATTCACCTTGGTGTATTGGTTTATTGTTAGAGGAAGGCCTTCTCTCATTATTTGGGGAACATTCACCCTTGGAGACACATGCATAAGGGCAGTGTTCAGCCCTACCAAAGGAGAAAGTGATCATTTGAAGCATGATTACACTATTTTATACACCATTTCATGAGAGATATTACATGCTTGGACGTTACTCATTGAGTTGGTCCACTTGGAAGGTTGTTCACATGGTTCATGCCCTATTTTGTGAAGAACGTTTTTGTATTTGGGGGCTACTTTATAGATTGACTATTGTGCACATGGGTGGCATCTAGGGACTACAAAGCAAGTTGTATTTTACTCCAAATAGTGTTATGATGTATAGGAATCCTACAAAGCTAATTGAATCGACAATGAAGTAGGTTTAGAGTCTAGATGTTTATATTTCTAGGTTAATTTTTTTTGTTGAATTGAAGTGTCATGTGTGTGAGCTGTGCATTCCCACATTCACTTGGTCAATTTAGTATGGATTGGGATGAATTGACCATTTTGCTACCGATCCATTCAGTCATACCCTTATTTGCTTGGTTCGATACCAAACTTGTCACTCCAATCGTTTCAAAGGCCGAGTCAGCTCGGTTGGGGGTCAACTTGGTTGACTCAGCCACCTCAGTAGAAAAACACTTGATTAAATATGCAACTATTATTGTTGAAAAGGGGGTAGGCCAGTAAAAGGAAAAGGCAATGTTAGGAAAAGGAAATGCAATCAATAAGTGAGAATGGAGAATTGTATGTAACTAAAAGAGGGGCATACATAAGAATTCTTAGGGCATACATAAATTTTTGCATACAATCCCATCAGTATCATAAATTATGGGAGAGATCAGAAAAACATCCCTACACAAATATTAACCGATAAGTATGGCTTTGGTGTTTCATTTGGAGAATAAAATCCTATAACAATAGTTGTTATTATGCCTCTTAAAGGGTCCTAGATGAGATCTATGCACTTTTAGGCAGTTCAACTTTCAAGCAAAAGAAGCCATAAACAACAAGTATGTGCACCCTAGAAAACATGGAAAAGATCATAAAACATATTAGGTAAAATGGATAATCATCTACAACATCACAAAATCATTCATGGGAAAACTAAAAACCACTTAAAGGAGATATGTTCTTTGAAGGAGATAGTCCATTAAAGGAGAACCTCCAAGATTTGTATAGACATATCTTGGCATAAATTGCAGTGTTATATGTGATGCATATGCATAACATATCGTCTCAAGCTTGACAACGTTGAAAGGCTAAAGTACAATGGCCACAAGCATACATATGAAGCTTATGAAGCCTACCCAATTCATGTTAGCAAAAGGAAATGCAAGCAATAAGTTAGAATGGAGACTTGTATGTAACTAAAAGAGGGGCATACATTAGAATTTTTAGGGCTACGAAATGCCCACACCTATTAACCAAACTCATTCTTGACAAGATTTTTATTTAACAAGTTTTTGGCTTACAAGTCTTTCTAAGTTTTTTTTCTTATAAGTCTTTCAACGTTTTTCTGCTGGTATTTTGCTATGCTTATGCCAAATTTTTTTTGGCCATGGTGCAGGTAGAACCAAACAGGTATTTGTCAGACCTGTCTTCCTCCAGCGAAGGGAGTTTGGGAAGGCTAGAGGAAAGTGAGACATCCAATAGGTCTACACGGGCTAGATCAACTATATGTTAGAAGATCAGAAGAAAATTCGACAAACGCATGAATTTTTTTCTCGAAGGAGGGGGGTCATGTTCCTATGATGATGAGATAGTGGGAGACATCGACGTGCCCTTAAGGTACCAACACCTAGTGAAACAATGGGGGCCTAACAATCTTCCTAAAGTAAACACTAATTTTTGTGTGAATGAGAGGATATATAGAAATGCACTGTCCTCATTGCATGGATTGGGGTTGTTTTGCATGGATGGCATAAAGGTTGGATACGGTAGATGTACATAATTGATGGAGTATGTTGGACCCTGTTACAAATACAATGATTGGATGCGCCTGTTCCAATATACACGAAGTATGCGTATATATGGGTTGTCAGCAAATTATATACAACTGAAAGACAAAGCTCAAAATAAAGGAGCAACGATGTACATGGATGGAAGGCCAAAAACAACCAGTAATATTGTGGGGTTTATAAACAGTACACAACCAAGGTCTACATTAAAGCAACCCAACTGCATATTCGAGTCACGTGAAGGAAACCATGTATTTGTATGTGCAATTAAATCAATAGCTGCTGGCAAAGAACTGCTTATTGATTACAATTTGAATCGTGTAGATACAAACAATGTTAGTATGGTTGTGGTACAACAAACAATTTAACCACCCTTTTATTAATTATTTTAACATCTATAGGAATTTTTGTTAGCATATAATTGAAATTATCTACTTTTCATGTTTCCTTATGTAACTTTTAGTATGTTTTTGATGCAGGGTTCTCTCAGGGGCACCTCCATCTCCGTAGATGTTTGTTGACCCGAGTCAAGGCAACAGGTATACATCGATATTGCCAATGTAATATTAAATTTAGGATGGACATACTGATACGTTGTTATGTATTTTCATTAGTATATTAGGTTTGTTTATATAATATTATCTATTTTCCATGCAGAGTGTTGATCAGGGAAGTGAACCGGCTATTGATCAGTCGACTACAACATCGGGGCAACAACCAAACATGAATGTAATTATCCATTTCAAATACTGTAAAATCGTAAACATGTATATCGTGACGCATTATGTTTATTTTGTTATGTATTCTTTCGTTTTTATGGTTGCGTTCATGATGGTAATGTTGTCTATCTTTTTTGCAGATTGACCGAGGAAAGTCCCCAACTGTTGATCAGATGACTGGAGCCTCGAGGAAACTAGTAAACCTAAATGTAATCCCACATTCTAAATACTTAAAAAATGTACACATATAAAACATGTAGCATAGTGTTTATTTTTGTTCTGCATTTGTTAGGTTATACATATTGCTTTCATTGTGATAATGTTCTCTACTTTTTTGGTAGGTGGTTGATTGAGGTAAATACCCATTTGTTGATCAGACCACGCCCTCGTCTAAGCATCAGGTAATCCTAGATGTAATCCCTAATATAATTAGTTTTGCACACTATATTTTCAAAGACTAAGCAATTTTTTATATATTTCAATTGCAGACAGGGGATTCCGTTTATCAAACGGCGTCTCACTGACTTTTGACAAAATGAGGTCTCTCGGTTGATGAGAGATAGTGAAATTAGAGAGTCTGCAGACCCGTTGAGGGTGCTACAAAGGACAAGGGAAAAACAAAATGAGGAACTGATTCGTCTAACATTGGCAGTTCCACTAATAGAAGGGATCGAACAAAGGATTCAATTGTTGTTATAGAAATGTAAACAAGTGGACGTAAGTTATCGAATAAAAATGTAAATTCATTTATAAAAACTTTATAATATTTGATTTTATATGCTGTTGAACTTATAATACAATGGTTTGAATTTACAGCTTGCTATGGAGATTATCAGTGGTGGTCAAGGAAATGTTGGTCCCAGTGACCAAACCACTCCATGTACATCACATATTGCTCCCATATTGTCCACTGAACAATCGGCAACACACTCTGCGACACCGTCGAGGGCAGTAGAGGGTGCAATCGATGTTGCCCCACCCACAACAGATGCTGCAGAAGAAGGGGTGGATGTAGGGCTAGATAGAGATGTGGAAGCATTTCCTGGATCTTCTCGTGTGACTAGCACAGGTTCAATAAAGTGTACATTTTTAGTGAATTAAGAACTGGTTCCAATAAAGATAGAGAGGATTCCAGGTCATTATAGATTGTTCAATTTATTTTTTATAATTTGTGTCTAATATATCGATAATATTTTCTAATGTTGACTAATGATGGCAATAATGTTTTGCAGGAAATGATATATTTTATAAACATATGAATGATTTGGTCTTGGAAATCTTCGGGCCCACCATCCGCACAATGTGGAACAAGCAGCCAAAAGCTTTAAAGGATGATCTGACTAATCGCTTGGTTAGTTTGTTCGGAAAAGATACCTTCGATACATCAAAGGTACTATGGAAGGCTGGAAAACATCTAAAGATTGTCCGAGACCAATATAGGGTTCACCTAGAAAAGAACCCTAGGTATGAGTGCCCTCCAATGATTCCATCTATGGAGTGGAAAGCCCTGGTGGAAGATGGAAAAGAGAAGGGACTGAGAAAATCAGGAAAGATACCACCAGGTGGAACATGGAGGTATGCAATACATTCCAAAATGTAGTGGTAAGCCTTATTATTACTAGTTTTTATATCAATTTTGGTACATCGACTAATGTATTTAAAAACTTAATTAGGCTCTCGGACACATCTAAAACCACAAAGGCAAGAATTGAAAAAATTGGCCAACACAAGCTTGGGCCTGGTGGTTACTCCAACTTGGCAGCCCGATATGTAAGTATTACAAAA
>LPNX010689987.1:0-33092 GCA_001517045.1 Pseudotsuga menziesii | reverse complement strand
TTTCACTATTGCTATTTGACTCCTCCATTGGAACTTGTTACAGATAGCGTTGAGAAACATTTCCATAGTTAAGAGGCAAGAAATGGAGTTTTGATTAGAATGATGGCCTTATATACATAGTATTTTTGGTTATCCATGTTTTATCAGGTGATATATTCTTAACAATTAATTTACTTGAATAGTTGAATAGTATTGTAATTTACATTGTAATAGAATTGTATTTATTTAGATTGGTTTTGTTATTTTCATAAATAAACATAAAGATATTTGATGGGTCCTAACATGAAACTATTGCCACAGGACAAAAAATGAAGTATGTTGAATCATGTTTTGAAAGGTAAAGCATAAGAAGACAGTCTGAAGATCCACAAATCAAGGTATAATTATGTTTTCTTTTGTTTGATTGAGCTGTGTATTGGTTATTTATGCATGTGCACACACATACATTTAGTTGATGATGATGATTACCATACATAGAGGCGAAATTTGTTCTATATGATCTAAACAATTACCTTAAATATTTTGATTTATCATGATAATTGGCCCCTTGGTAATACTTTACCAATACCATATAGCTAGGACAACAAAATTAAATGTAGGCATTCCATTACAAGAAATTTGATAGGCATTTGAGTTTGATGGGAATATGAAAGGTCAAAAGACAGAAAAAGATAGATAGACTTGTGAGGAAAATGGTATCTGAAGCGTTGTTTCCCTATTATTCCGCATGGGTATATTGTTATCTACCCTAGTTTATCTTTCTCCAGTAGTTTTGTAATTTGTTTCTTAATCTCATATCTTGTTCAACTTTAATGGTTGATTGTGCAGTGGTAAACCTATGTTTATATTTGTGCTTATCCCTGTAGGTTGTGAGTTGGGCATGGTACACATTGGTATTTTCAGTTTTCATTGTAACTTTTCACCCCAACATCATTGTGCACTTTATTACTCATAATTGCTAATTTTTTACAAAGTATTATTTGTGCAAATATTTTATTAGGCATCTATATCTTTCTGTATTACTTCCAATTTATCACCGAGTTTAAAGTGGTCACTTAGAGCAAACATCTCAACTCTGGAATACAAAAGAAGAATGACTGCATTGATAAGTATGGCAACAAAGTATTGAGATCTGCTTAAAAAAATAAAGGTCTATTTGCTACTTTATTTCTGGAAGGCATTGTTTGAATGGTTAAGTTATAAAAACTGTTTATTTTTGTTGTTTTTAGGCAATCTTCCAGAGGTATCCACGGCCTGAAAAAGAGTATCAATCATTTTCACTGATTTAGAATGATAGATCACTAGATTTGGTATGGCATCTTTTCGCTTAAGGCAACATTTTCACATTTGTTAGAAACAGTTTCGATGTTCTTTCCCAAGGAAAATATGTTTTTATTGAAGAAATCCCATTTGCAGCCATGAATTTTGGTGGTGTCGATCCTAATCACTACAAGGGTGAAAACCAATATGCTCCTGTTACTCGAAACGGTTATTGGAAGGTATGTAATAGAATCATGTTAGTTTCTAGGTTTAAGATTGATTGTATTTTAGGATAAACACATGCATACCATGTTAATTGTATGAGTCAATATAGTTACTAGTAGGTATGTCATGGGATTAATATACTCTAATAAATCGATTTGGCTATTTCCTTCAGTTTGACATGGGAGACTTCCTCATTGATGATCAATCAACAGGTCAGCATACAGTCCATCTTATTCAATTGGGCACATGATTGCTTCTTAAGGAATCTTATGAAAATAGTGATGGCATTTTATGAACATTTTGTTGTAGGTTTCTGTGCTGGAGGTTGTGTTTCTATTGCAGATTCTGGAACTTCTTTGCTAGCTGGTCCATCTGTAAAGCATGCATACCTTTGATCTTTTGTAAATTTCTTGTATAAGTTAGAGGTGTTTTCTAGGTCTGTGTACGATATGCTATTGTTGTAAAGCATAAGTGTTTCATAGACACACCAAGGATATAGGGCAGAACAAGCTATTTCAGAATCGTAACCAACAGAGTATTATCATTTAAACCACTTTTCTTTGAAATCAACATTAGGAGACAATTTTATCAGCTAGCAAGTGTAAGTATTAACAACTATCATGTATCATCACATAGGCATTATTATCATCATTTATATTAACTGTAAATACTACTGTATATCAACATGAATTACTAGCTGAGTTAACCATCCTATTAAGGGTTTATACAAGTACTCCTTAACCTGAAAATAATGCTTTTGGAAGGCAACATTCAATTATATTGTTGAGATTTCCCCATAACTCAAATATGACCCTAACTTGGTTGATTTTGCAGGTCTTTTTGAGGGCTAGAAATGATAGTAACACTGATCAGTAAGGAAAGAATCCCTAAATTTCCCTACTAAACAATTAAATGGGGTCGTTGTAAGGCATAAAGTAACCTTTTATCAAGGCCAAATTATCCCAACCCCTGAAACATGTCAAATATGAAACCCTAACTTTGACTTTTGACTGGTTTTTTTAGGTTGCTTCTCAATTTCATGGATGTAGACAAGAAGATAGGTGACGCACTGGAGGATCTAGGGCTAAATAGGCAGACCAAAATTTGAGGGTGGCTTATAATTTGAAAATTGTTGTTATTTTTGGATTATTGAATTTTATAAATTTCTAAGGTTTTCTAGTTTATAAAAATGCAGATCTAATCTAACACTACACTAATCAAGTAAATGCGTATATTTAGACATGAAATACTACATTTTGATCAAAATGACAAATCTTAGGGTTTTTGTAAAATTTACTTCAAACCCAAGGCCATGAGGGATGGTGATCAACCTCCCTCTTGAAATATTTCCCTAATCCTCACCAACTAGGACTTCCAAAAACAACCTCTAAGGTTTGTTGGAGGATCCTAATTAGGGAAAAATTCAGAGATCTAAGGACAAACAAGAGAAAAATCCTTTAAGAGGATGTTTTATAACATGTAAAAGTTGACAAAAGCTGGTAAAAAACCCTAATTCAGAGAAAACACAGCATTACAACCACCATTCAATCCATAGAAGCATAATTTTACCAAACTTTACCAATGGAGCAACCAATAAAACCCTAGATCCTCCTTGTGCTTGTGTTCTTCCAACAATGCTAGCATCAATCTTGCATGTGCATGAAACCCTAGAATTCACCCATGATTTTACCATAAATCCAAAGAAGAAATAGTAATATTTGATAAGTTTCCCCTGTGAATCCATAGGCAAGCCTATATCATTAGAATGCATTAACAAAGCTAGAGTAGGAGTTTTAAGCAAAAACTTTGAAAAAACATACAATTTATTTTTGTGATCAACTTTTTCACGGGCTTCATTTTGCTTGTCAAAAGTGGGCCAATCTAATGCTCCTGCAACTCCATAGCCATTGTAAACCAGTCTTTATATGGAATCATTGGTTTATGCTCTTCAATATGAAGGCCCTCTTAAATATTGCCTCTTTGTATGAAGTCATAGACAATAAGGCATTCCTTGCCCCGTGCATAATAGCTAATACAAAGTAGTTAGATGGTAACCGTTGTGCGTAATACTTAGCCACCGATTCTGGTTATAATAGAACATTATGTTTGCTTGTAGTAAAAAGCAACTGTGAAGCCTTATAGAGTTTCTCTTCTTCCGGAAAATACTTTATTATTAGACCATGAGATATCTCGACTTCAATATCTATTTGTTTTAGCAGCCAAAGCCTTCATAGACTCCATTCACTGCATCAAAGGCATTGACCAACTGATCATTGGTCTTCTTATAAATAAATATTTCATAAAAGCTCTGTTGCTATCTCTCTAGGAAAATAAAGGGATTCACTAGCTGCAAAAGGATTGGATGCTATAAACTCATGCTCCCAGCCTATAGAAAACACAACAACAACACAAAGCATAAAAATGGAAAGCCTATATAATAAATTACAAAGGGAAATGCATGATAAATTTGGATAAATTGGGTTATAAGGGAGATCAATGTTTTTATTAGCATTGCCAGCCTCTCCCAGGGATCCACTTGTCACTATTTTGCTGTCTAAGTAATGACAGAAGGAATCGCTGTCTTTGAAAGGCAGTTGAGCAAGGATACATAGTGATTTAGCTTTGGGAAGGTAAATTGTTGTCTTTGATAGAAGATAGATACCAACACACACAACGATTCCTTTTGGAAGCAAAGACAAGTAAAAACATCAATGAACATTCAATCTGGACTCACCATCTAGAGTTAAATAGTTATGTGAGCTTAGTAGAAGCAAATTGTTGTGCATGATGACGTGTGTGCATTGGAAGCTCAACGATTTAGTTTGGAAGGACAATAGGCTTTACTGGGGAAGGCAATTACTGCTCAAATCACCAAATCCCGAGCCCACATGCATGAGAAATAGTTGTCTTGAGGGACCATATGCAAAATCGTTGTTGTGCCTGGGAGGAGATTGCTTTAATGTACAACAATTTAGCCTAGGGGAAGGTTGAACGCTTTGCTAGAGGAAGTTCCTCTGTAAGCCACCAACTCCCCGGCCCACACCTGTTATCAAATCGCTATAACGAAGTGAAATCTTTCAATTTTTTTTTTTTTAAATCTACCAACAGGCGTCGCTTTTCCGACGTTCTTTCGACGCTTCAGTGAAACCATGTGACGGCAGTGTCATGACTCCGACGCTTCAGACCGTCGAACGACCGCCGCTTCAAGTGTCGAGCTGAGTCGAATATCCGACAGAGTTGCCATGCCTCCGACCATTTTCTCATCGGAAGGCCAACTCTTCAAGTGTCCGATGGCGTCGAATAACCGACACTTTCTTGATAAAATACCGACGGAGTCGCCATTCCTCCGACACTTCTGTCCGTCGGAAGGTCGACTCTTCAAGTGTCGGATGGCGTTGGATTTCTGACGGTGTATGCAAGTTTTGATTGACACTTTGGAAGAGAAAACAGTTGAATAGGCGACACCATCGCGTGTCAGATCTTCGACCCAGATTGGTAGGATATCGAAGATTCGACGTTATGCCATCGACGACAAAAAAAAGTGCATGTGTCAAAAATGCGACAGAGAAGTGTCGAATTTCAGACATGCAAGGTGTCGAATTTTGGGTTGAAATTATGTTGTGACAAAATACTATCCAAAAGAGGTCATACAACTAGAACATTTTCAGAAAACACGGAGAGAAATAAAGCTACTGAATATAGCTCCTTCAAGTACTTTTCAATACATAAATAACAAGGAACATGTTAAGAACCCGTGTCAACCCTCCTCTTTATTTTGTTAGTATATTTTATTGGACACATATGATTTGTAAGTCGTCCAGTTAGTATGTTGTATTATCCCACATTCATGGGGAGTAATAGATGTTTATATTAGACTTAGTATATAACTAAGTGTTGAGGCCAATGAAATCATCCAAGAGTTATTTTGTATTGAGCTCGCTCAAAAGAGGTTGCCCCCTCGAAGTGGCCCGCGATCAATAGAATCTCTTTTGTGCTCCAACATTTCTATTATATCACGCATTCTCATTGTCTATTACATGAGATTTCTCCACATTTGGTATCAGATCACTTTCCTTGGAACAAGTGGGAAATTTTTTTTTCTAAAAAAAAAGAAAAGGCAAAATTGGGCAGCGAATTTCAAATCAATTTATGAAAATTTCTGCATAGAATCAGAAGAAACAGGTTGCATATATAAATTCCTCTTTCAAAAATACGTAGTTTCAAAAAAAAACCATCTCGTTTGGAGTTCAAGAAGTGGAGATATCGTGGATTTAAAATCAGCAATTTTTTAGAATTTCGGTGACGGCCGCGGAAATTGTAGAGCAAAAATCTTTTGACCGGTGCCCAAATTTCTATTTCGAATGCGTGGGTACAAGCAGAGTGGTTGTTCTAGTTCCAAAAACATGCTATAATAGCGATTTTGAGCAATATATATCAGGTTATGCTGATTTAAAAATTTCATCTCAAAACCCTAACTCTAATTTACTCCATTTCAAATTGATAAAGCACAGCTTTCTTTCACCGCCACATATCATTTCTTAAAAAAAAACGAGTATAAATTTTTGGTTTTTTTAGCCATATCTTCCTTGATTTAGTTCCATTTTCCTTGCAAATTCATAGTCACCCCCATCATTCCATTCTGCATATTTCATTCATTGAGGACCCTATCCCAAATTCCACTTCCCGAAGCTCGAAATTCCATATTTTTCATAACTTCTTCAATTCTCACCCAATTGCCTTCAAATTTTGCCACAGTGTTCATTTTGGAATTCTGCTTCATTGTCCCTCTTTGAAAATTTTTCTCATTCTTTCACCCCACTTCTGAAATTCGCATTTTCTGTTCCTTGTCCTTCGGAAAGTGTCCCAAACCTAGTCAACTCCAATTACCCACTCACGTCTTTTCCAACTCAAAAGTTTTCTTTTCTAAAACCCTCTCTGTTTTTGTTTTTCTACCCATTCCCCCCCCAAAAAATAAAAATAAAAATTCTTGCTGTTGTCACCTGTGCAGGAACAAATAAACAAATGGAAGAAGAAATTGTCACCTTCAAGACCAAACTCGCAGATCTGGATCAAAGATTTCTCGACCTCCATCTTCAACATTCAGCCATAAGAAACCGACAACAGCTTGAGTCTTCTGCAAACACCAAGTTCTCTTCTTCCAACAAATTTTGTGGGCCAAATATTGATTTCCCTCACTTCAATGGTGATGATCCAATTGGATGGATACACAAGGCAGACCAATACTTAAATAGGCATAACACTTTTGATGTCACCAAAGTCCCACTTGCATCATTTCATTTGGAACGTGAAGCCATTCAATGGTTCTATTGGTACATCAAGGATCATGACGAGCCCCAATAGACAGATTTTTGCCAACTCCTTTTGTAGCGATTTGGCCCTAGTAGTTTGGATGAATTCACTCACCAAACTTTGCTAGACTGGCACTGTGAGAGAGTATCAAACATAATTTGAGAAATTAGTCAAGCACACAAAAGGATTTTCTGATGCATTCTACAAGAGTTGTTTTATCAACGGTCTTAAGGATACAATCTGATCTGAGGTTAACATGTTCTGTCCCAACACAATGATGTAAATCCTAGGGTTGGGATAAGTTGGCGGAGGACAAGATCAAGGCTCAACAACACCCCAAGTCCACTTTTGTTCCATTCATAAATATGGTTTCTCAAACACATCCAATCCCTCCAACTCCTAGACCCACTCCTATCAAGCATTTGTCTGAAGTTGAGATGCGGGCACGTAGGGAAAAATGAATTTGTTATAATTGTGATGGGAAATTCACCTAGGGCCATCAATGTACTAAACAAAAGCTCTATCTCTTTAATGTGGTTTCTCCGCCTGCACTTGAAATTTGTGAAGTTGCTCAGGATCCAGTAGACGATCAGGTCGACATTCAGCAGTCGCCTGTTGACTCTCATTCTCATGATGAACACTCAGAGATATCTCTCCATGCATTAGCCGGAGTCACCGCCCCACAAACCATGCAAATCAAGGGTTTCTTTAAGAAGATTCCTCTTACAATACTCATTGATTCTATTAGCACGCATAACTTCATTGACCCTCAGATTGCCAAACAAGCTGATAGTTTTGTCCATCCTTGCTCCATCTTTAAAGTCATGGTTGCCAATGGGAGCAACTTACCTTGCAAAGGAAAGTGTCACAATGTGTGTATCTCTATTGGAGATTATAACTTGCACTCTAACATGTTTTCCATGCCTTTGGAGGATGTGATGTGAATTTGGGAACTCAATGGGTACGGACACTTGGACCCATCTTATGGGATTTTGCTGAACTGTGGATGCAATTTTCAGTCAATGGGAACAAACACACATTCAATGGCTTACAACCAACTTCTCTCAGCATCATCAGTTTCCATCGCATGGAAAAGCTCCTCAAGACAAATTCACATGGGGTCGTCGCTCAGCTCCATTTCATTCAGATGCAACTTTCAGTAGTCTCAACTACTCCCTTGGATCTTTCATTCCGATGCACCCTTCAGATGCCTGTTTTTTCCAAGCTCTTCACTCTTGAGAGTGATGCTTACGACAATGGACTTGGGGTTGTCCTCTTTCAAAATGAACATACCATTGCATTCACCGACAAATCCTTTTCTAGAAAGAATTTATCCACCTCTACATATGAGAAGCAAATGATGACTATTTTGCACACATTACAGAAGTGGTGGCCATCCATCTTAGGGAATCCTTTCGGAATCAAGACTGATCACCAGATTTTGAAATATTTGCTAGAACAACAGGTCTCATCCCCAACACAACAAAAATGGGTTAGCAAACTCAGGGATTATGACTATAAGAAGGCTTAGAACAATCTTTTGGTGGATGCTCTTTTCCACACATTTGATGCCCATGTTTCTCTTTCAGTTATTTCTATGCCTATTCCAACTTGGTTACACTCTGTTCAACAAGGCTATGTCAATGACTCCTTATTATCTGAAATCATCCAACAGTTGACCAGTAACCCCTCTGTGGTACTGTATTCATCTTGGGATGGATTTTTTCTGAGATACACGGGTCGTCTGGTGCTTCCCTAGAGCATAGACCTTAAACATGCGGACTTTTATGACCTCCACTTTTTTCCATTGGCAAGGCACTCTAGGTTCATCAAAACATATGAGCTAGCACGACGTAACTTCTTTTGGAAGGGGGTGCAACGCGAAATTCAACATATGGTTGCCAAATGTGCTCCTTGTCAGCACCATAAGGGTGAAAGTACACTCCTTTCCGGATTGCTCGAACCTTTTTCCATCCCTACAAGGATTTGGACATATATTTCTATAGATTTCATTCAAGGGCTCCCTAAATATGGAGGGACGACCATAATCTTGGTTGTGGTGGATCGAATCTCCAAACATAGTCATTTTTGTGCTCTCAACCATCCATATAACACCTCTTCAATCGCACAAATTTTCATGGACCAGATATTCCTTCTTCATGGAATCCCTTCTTCCATTGTCTCAGCCCGCAACACAACTTTCACAAGTCATTTTCGCCTCACTGACACCAAACTCCATATGAGTTCAGTTTATCACCCACTAATAGATGGTCCGACTACAGTCGTTAACAAATATTGGGAAACTTATCTTCGTTGTTTCACATATGAAGAACAACATCAGTGGGAAAAGTGGCTCCCTCTCGCTGAATGATGGTACAATAATTCCTACCATACTGCATCTAAAATGACTCTAGATGAAGCATTTTATGGTCACGCACCTCGAGTACTCCTTCCATCCGCCCCCAGCAGTTCACTAGTTCAGGAAATTGACATGGTTCTTCGAAACCGACATCAGATTCTTCACCTCCTGCAGGACAATATTCACATGGTAAGAGCCCGCATGAAACAACAGGTTGATCAACACTGTTCTGAGCGCACTTTTCAAGTTGGTGATATGGTTTTTCTTTGTCTACAACCTTACAAGAAATCCTCCTTGAAAGACAAAGGAAATCAAATGCTCGCTCCAAAGATCTCTGGCCCATATACCGTTCTTCGAAATATTGGGTATGTTGCTTATAAATTGGCACTTCCTCCTTCTCGCATTAAGCAAGTGATTGGCACCAACATCAGCACACAAATTGTTTTACCAGAATGGGATAATGAAGGATCCATCATTTCGAAGTCAGAGGCCATTCTCAATAAGCGCACTTGTCAGCTTTGCTCTCGGTTCATCACAAAGGTCTTCAATTCAGTGGCACAACATGCAACTAGAGGATGCTACATGGGAACCACTACTTCAGATTCGGCAACAGTTTCCACCTCTTAAGCTTTGAGGACAAAGCTTTTCTAAGAGGGAGGAGATTCTAAGAACCCGTGTCAACCCTCCTCTTTATTTTGTTAGTATATTTTATTGGACGGATATGCTTTGTAAGTCGTCCCGTTAGTATGTTATGTTATCCCACATTCATGGGGAGTAATAGTTGTTTAGATTAGACTTAGTATATAACTAAGTGTTGAGGCCAATGAAATCATCCAAGAGTTATTTTGTATTGAGCTTGCTCAAAGGAGGTTTCCCCCTTGAAGTGGCCACGATCAATAGAATCTCTTTTGTGCTCCAATATTTCTGTTATTTCGTGCATTCTCATTGTCTATTGTAGGAGGTTCTCCATAGAACAATATACACCTACAATGTCAAATCCACCATATATCAACACAATAGCCATATTGAATTTGTACTCAAACTACAATGTCAAATCTACCTTAAGTACAAAATGGATTTGTACTTTACCTTAATTCCCTTATTTGAGTAGATTTCACAAATTACAACTCAACTTAATATCAATATTTATATTTAAATATTAAATAGTTTAAACATTATGCAATTTATAAATTTTTAGTTAAATTGCAAATTTTTATTACTTAAATTGCATTTTTAAATACATAAATGATTCAACCCTTTTAAGTACATAGATTGCATCAATATTGTAAAATCTTAATAATTTATATTTATAATTATTCTCAAAATGAGATTTTATTAAAAAATGATTAAAAGATATAACCTCAAAATAATCAAATCTTAACATGTTTAGACTAACTTACTTTTTAATTTATGCATAAATCTCATAATTCTCTTTTTTTTTAATCTTTATGTCACATTTTTATTATTACTTTTATCTATTAAATCTTTTTCTTTTATATTTAAATTTTAATTTGTATTTATATTTAATAGTATTACTTTATTATTTGTTATAAATATTATATTTTTTTAAAACCAACATATAATGATATAAGCATTATCACATATAATTTTTTAAAACCGACATATAATGATATTTTTTTAAAACCAACATATAATAATTTTTTTTTAAAACGAACATATAATGATATAAGCATTATCCACATGAAAATATTAACAACATAAATTAAGATATTTAAATATATATGGACATTGTCAGTGTGTCAGAACATAGAGAACATGACAATTGAAACCTGTCATTATGTCTTTGCCTTTTTTAAGCTTACCAAATCTCATACCATTTCAATTAATAATTAATATTATGAAAATAATAATTAATTATTTAAAAAATAATAATTTATAAATACGAATGGCAATATAATTATTTATTATACTTATTAAATATCAATTAATATCTTATAAACTACTATAATTTGTATATATATTTTACTTAATAAAAAAAAACTATAATTATAGTTCTTAATTAATAAATGAAAAAACTTAATATTATTATAAATTAATATTTTTATTTTGTTTGTTGTAATGTTTTTTTACTTGTTAGGTCAACCTTTGGTGTGAAAAACCAAAAACCACAACCAAAGGCATCTAAACCTTAAAATCATCGAAGGATAGCACCAACCTTAAGCATGGTTGGATTTAGATGTCACCTCCCAAGAGCACCGAGTTTCAATCTCCGACCCCTCGAGCCCCCTTGTAGAATGAAACCCACATACTCTACTAAAACTTGACATTATTATAAATCAATATTAATATTATATAGACTAATTTAAATACAAATTGCAATATAATTATTTATTACACTTATCAAATATAAATTAATATCTTATAAATTACTGTAACTTATGTATATTTTTTACTTAATAAAAATAAAGTAAACTTTAATTATACTTCTCACGTGATAAATTGATGATGATAATGATGATGGTGGTTAAGGTCCCCTCGGACCTAAAGAAACGGATTGCAAATAAAATTATGAAACTGAGATCTAATGTGGGTGTACGCAGGGCACTCTAGGAGGAAGTGATTTTCATCCTCAATGTTCATATTCTCATAGAGATGACAGATCCTTTCCACCCATGGTGTTTTAGGAACTTCCCAACGACCTGTTTCACTATGGATCTCATGAGAGTTCGTTCTTCTCTTGGCTATATTAATTTTTTTCTTTGAGCTAGTTAAAATAGAGAGATACTTTCGATCTTCTAGAGTAGGGTTGATGACCTCCTTATAATATCTTAATTTTCGTTTAGCCTCTAAATCATTTTCACACCACATTTTCTCTTTAAACTTAGAAGTAACAATATTTTTAATGCTATTAATATTTTTACAATGCAACAGTTTCGTCGATCTCCCAATGGTTTAACCAGGCTCTGGTATCTTTATACCAACCTCACTTGAGCCATGGGTGATTTTGGCTAGAATTTAAAGCTAGCTTAGGAAGTCTATGGTCTCCCATGTTATTGATTTTGTGTTTGTATAACAGGAGCCTAATCATAACAAGACTTTCGATAAAGAAAAACCCACTTCTATAAAAAATAAGATAAGATATATTACTTTTATTGATTTATAAAACTTAACATTATTATAAATCAATATAGTATTATAGTATAAACTTATATAACTTGTATTATATTTTTTAATTAAGTAAACAAACTTTAACTAAAAAATATAATAAAAAACTCAAAGTTGGTTGTAACTTTAGTAGACTTCCTAAATCTTCATATATCTCATATTTCACCTAAAAGACTTTGGTAAACATAATTTATAACCTTTTACCATTTAAAAAAAATAAACTTTTGATTATGAGCATTCCACATATATGCACATATTCTTAAAAAATAAATTATAAAACTTAACATTATTATAAATCAATATCAATATTATAGTATAGACTTATATAACTTGTATTAGATTTTTTAACCAAGTAAATAAACTTTAACTTAAAAAAAATTATTAAAAATTCAAAGTTGGTTGTAACTTTAGTAGACTTCCTAAATCTTCATAGATCTCATATTTCACCTAATAAAAAATAACTTTAGTAAACATAATTTATAGCCTTTTATTATTTAAAAAATAATAAACTTTTGATTATGAAAATTCCACCTGTATGCACATATTCTTAAAAAAAACTCTCTTCAATCATCATGTAATCATTAAAAAAAAAATTATTTATTTATTTTTATAAATTTAATAAATTTGAATTAAAAATAATTAATTAAATGCACATATTCTTAAAGAAGAAAAAAACTTTCTTCAATCATCATAATTATTAAAAAAATGTTTTTTTTTTAATTTAATAAATTTGAATTAAAAATAATTAATTAAGTTTAATTTAGTAAATTTTTGACCAATTATAGCCCATGTGGCTTATGGCTTATTTGTGTTGCTTTATATGAAGTTACTTGTTGTAAATGAGGTCACGAGATCAAATCCCACCGGGCTTTACTTTTGTCCCATATCTTGTAGGCGGGTGTGGGGCACCTAAGTTTATAGTGGTAGCATGAATGGGTGGGGCACCTAAGTTTATAATGGTAGCATGAATGGATGTGTCACGCGAGTACCATGCAAGCCCCACTTGCCGATTCCCCTAGTTAAGAATTAAAATTCATTTAAAATAGTTTATTTTTTGTTAAAATTATGTTTCCTTTAATATATCTCCTTAAACCGTTAGACTATGGGATCAAGGATTGGAATTGGCTCATTAAGAAATGCGAGAAAAGGATCACCAATTAGTGTTTGAGATGGACCTCTAAAGGAGGTAGTTTGATTCTCATAGTTAGTTCTTGCAGCTATACCAGTTTATTGGTCTATTGCCTCGATTTCGAAAAGGATTCTCAATTAGCTGAACTATATTTGCATGAGATTTTTCTGGATAGGGAAAAATGATAGAAAGGGTTTTGAATGGATGAAATGGAAGAGCATAGCCGCCCCAAAAGATTGGGGGGTAAACGATCTTAGTCTTTTCTCTAAAGCGCTAGCAACTATGAGTATATGGAAGGTAATTAAAGTCGAGGCCAGGGTTTGTGGGTTGATGTAGTGAAACATAAATATATAGACATATGCTTTGTATGTGCTAGAATGCATTAGGAAGCCCTCTAGGTCCGCGAGAAGTATTTCTTCCATATGTAGAGCAACTATTAACACTTTTGAGGTCATTGGAGACTATTTGAAATGGAAAATCAGAATTGGTGATAATGTCAGAGTGGGGATTGATCCCTGGGTGGGTAGCAATGATGATTATATTCTTCCTTGAAGGATTATTCAAATTCTTCATGATAGGTCGTTTTATATGCTAAAAGATATTAGAACCATATTTAATCACGACCCATGGAGAACTCATTAGATTGATGCTAATTCCTTGGGCCTGCAAGATGAAGAAATAGGGACTTGGAAATCTTTCAGAGTTATTGAGGAGTAAGCATATCAATCTAAGAGATTTCCAAGACAAATTGATTTGGGTCGGAGCTGAAAATGGAAATTATACGCCCAGAGAGGGATACAAGATGTTGATGGATAAGGCCTTTAAAAGGATCAAGCAATTGTGGTGGTGGAAGTTGGTATGGAATTTCAATTGTCAATTGCAAGCCAAAATATTTATGTGGTTAAGCCTCTTGGATAAAGCTTTAACTTGGGACAAATTTCAAAGAAGGAATTGGTCAAGTCCTAATAGATGTTGTATGTGCAATGTTTAGGGGAAAACTAATAGCCATCTAGATAATGATTGTAGTTTCACAAAACTTGTTTGGAAGGCTTTGGAGATTCCAGATGGAACTAAACAATGCTCGTTTGGGTCCTTTGTGGAAGAAAGTTTGTGGTTTTGGTGTAGCAGTTCAATAAAATTGAAGATTTTTATGCTCTTCCGGTCATGATCATCTGGTTAGTTTGGAAGGCTAGGAACTCTAAAATATTTGAAGAAAAGGTTACGCAAGCAGTTGTTTGTGCCATACAGAGTAAAGCTATGTTAGAGTTCTTTTTGCAAGAGATTAAGACAAAGAAAGTAAGAATTGTTAAGTCTTTGGAGATCAAAGAATATCTTGCAGCCTTCTTTAATGGAGCCTCTCACGATAAGAGAGGATTTTGTGGAGCATGTGGTTTCATTCAAATAGCAGAAAACATATCACTAGCTTTCAAATCCAGGCTAGGAAGTGGAACCAACAACTTCGTTGAGCTATCAATGTTTTAGCTTCTTCTGAGATTAGCAAGATATAAAGGTCTCGAAAGGATAACTATTCACACCGACTCTTTGACAATTATCAAATGGATGAACAAGGAATAGTGTTACCACAATGTGCTTCTTCAAGCTCTTTTAGAAGAAATCTAGAGTGAGGTTAGGACTGATTTTTCATAAAAAGAATTTAGAAGAAAATGGAAGGGTGTAATTAGGACTGATTTTTCATAGAAAGAATTTAGAAGAAGATGAAAGAGTGTAATTGATTATAGAAAGCTTCATAATGTTTTGATTTATTGAAAAGAAGGCTCATAAATTTGTAGCTAAAAATGCTATTTCTTTAACATCCAAAAAGTATATTATATATAAATATAATACTATTTTTTTTCAATGTAAAAAAAAATCTCTTTGAAAGAGTACTGGTACTAGTTGTCATGCGAAGTGGCTTCATTTCCTAAGTTAACTCGAATATGGAGATAACGTTTATTGATGAGCTATCTCCACTTCCATTTTGACAATTGAATACGATAGATATTACCGTACCGTACAAAACAAATTTTAATCCCCACACAAGTATTTAGCATTGTTAATAATAAACATATCATTGTTAATAATAACTTTTTAAAACATAATGATTACCAACTACGTTTTAAAGTTTTAAAATGAATTGATACATTAACCTTTGTGGGCAACTTTAACATTTTTTATTATTACATTATCCCTGCCGCAGGGAGTGTATTATGAAATCGATAAGGCATTGACTTTATATTAATCATATTTTGACAAAAAAATTTATAACGTTTTTAAAGATAAACATTATAATTTAATTTTATATTTTTATAAATATAAAATAAATATAACTATCTGTTATATGATTTGTTCACATCTTATTATATAATCCTTATTATATAATCATTGTATTATTAATATCCATTAATATCAACTTTATTACATGTGTACGTGGAGACTTTTTGCAAAACTTGACCCAAAAAATGATAAGCTTATTATTTCATGTTTTTCTATTTTTTATAAATAGGTGGTCAGATTTCAAGGATACACGGATATTCTTCGTGTTTGTGAATGGACCATAAAGATTTAGTTGAATGCTTTGGTAGCACTGGGACTTCACTTAGTGAACCTCTCACATAGCACGTGCGATCATGGGATATTAAAGAATACCCTTAATTTCGAGAGATATTGACCCAAACTCTTTTTGTTTAAACCCCCTCCCAATACTTAAAACCTCCTCCCCACCCCTTTTTATACCTCTATCCTTATAAACCACCCTACCCACCCCCACCTTAAACCCCTCATCCCCCCAATACCTGCAATATATTGGTTCGATTTTTGATAATTTTAAAAGCCACAATATGAACTAACGTGATAGGATATTGGTCAACAAGTGAAGCCCCCATCTTTGGTAGGTCAAATCTATAAAATTTATGTATACTTGATTTTTTGAGCTTCAATTTAGTTAGCAAATCTATTGTTCAACTAAGATATGGCTACTTGATTATTAGGTATAAGTCTCTCATTCCTCCTCAATGCATGTTGCATGTTCATTGACCCATGTTTCTCATCTTTTCCAATGTTTGAGGATTTAATTAAACAGACATGGAGAGAGCCATGATCCTTGAAAGATGTATCACATATTTGAAAAAAGCTATCTAGGAACAATGACACCACCAAAACCAAGCACATTCTTAGATGAAAGTGTTTAAACAAAGACCTTGATTTCCCACCTATGTTTACATGGATCCTATTATACCATGTATTCATGAGCATGCTCTACCATAATGCAAGTGCTTAGGTCTCTCGTGAGTAAATACATATCACATCGACATGTAATAGTGTCACAAGTTGTCTTGGATTTAAATCTTCATAGCTTAACTAAGTTTCCTCTTATTTATGACTTGAAACTAAAGGACTATGGAATATGTGATAAAGAAGTAATCCCATCTTTTTCTCTTATTGTTATAACACTTAGAAGAATAGCCTTGTTCACATGAAAGTATTATATCAAGTCAAATCTCTTTGTTTCTCATTGATTTCTAAAATGATTTTGACTAAAAAGCAATATTTAGGAATTTAAGTATATCACATACGCCCAAATATGGTTTTTGAATCCCTTTTAACAAATATATCCTTAATCTTTCTTGCCTCTAGACCTATACTTGGTTATTGGTGTCTTCTCCTAATCTCCACGTGAAACTTACTTCATAATTTCCCAAATACAATTCTCCACATCTCCCACTCAAAATATATATTCAAGATTTTTAATAAATAATATTAATTTATAATAAAACCTATTAAAATATAATATTATACACAAATTAAGTAAATTTTAATAAATATTATCAAGTCCACATCAGTAGTTAATGTTTTCCATTAAGCAAGACATTGATTAAAAGATAAAAAAATGCATAATATATATATTATTTTATGTTGGCAAGTTTATATATTTTCGTATTATCCCTAAACTAAGCGGCAAGAAATAGCTACCACCGTAACACTTGTTACGTAATGCAATGACCCACATAATATCTGCAGAAGGTTTCTGCATCGACGAAGCACTTTATTTTTACTGCAAATCAGGTTGCGTAACTAAATGATGTCCGGTGTTTGTTCGTGTATCCGACCAGAAACAGTCGTGAAAAATGCTCGGTAAAGTTGGTGTCGCAAGAAAGAACCTGCGATCCGAAGCTTGAGTTTCCCCGCAAATTGGCCAGATCATCCACTACGACCAAACCAGAGTCAAGCTGGTAGATGATATTCCCTACGCACACGTTGTCGAGTGGATGATTCAAATCTAATTCCATGGTGGAATATGACAAGGTTACCGTTTCTGAGCGGTTCATCCGTAAATCTGGGCTTACGTGAAGTGTGGAGGTGGTCAATCCCTGTGTAGGTTGGTAGGTACGTCGGATCAATGACCAGCAGAGTGAAAGGAGGATATTTTACAAATGGAAATTGGAGCTTTTTCCCACCTACAATTCCTCCTCTTTTCATGCGACTGTGCACGCCATGGACGTTCAAATGCCAAGTGGTGCAGTTAAGATTTGAACAACATTGTCAAACTTTAGCTGTGTTTTGTAAATCGTTGTGAGTTGTTGGGCGTTTGTTTGCACCAGGAAATTAATGCTTGCGTCAGATCTCATTTATGACTTAGGAGGTATGGACTGTGGAGAAGATTTCTTTCTCCTGAATCGCCTCCACCTGTTTACTAAATCAGCTGCCAGATTCTGTGCGTTACTCAATTCAAGAAGAAATAATAATTATACAGCCCTGCGCGTGATTTCAATGTTTTGCGCCACTGTTATGGCAGGAATGAGCCTATGGGCAGCCCAAAGGATGCCTTCAATGGGTTGACTGAAGTTAATGCTTTCGCTTTAATGTTGCAGGAATCATCGGATTGCTCCAAAAAGAGCATTCATATTCTTGAAATCCTGCATAAATTGGGACGGGCGAATCATTAAATTGCTCAAAAATCATGTCTGACAGTACAAAGTTATTTTATTTGTAGGTAGAGAACAAGCTGACAGAGTTTACAGCATTTTATTTGTGTGTATATATACATTACATATATATACTTTTGAGCTCGTCAAATTGTCAGTTAGGGATTCAATTGTAACAGATATTGTGGCCTGTGCGTTTTTGAGCCTGTTCTACATGGGTTCACAGAGAAATAGTCAGGTGGAGTGCAGCTTGCAGGACTTGAACCCTTGGGGTTTGAATATTGTGAAGCCGGCACAGGTGAAGCCGACGCAAGTTGCAGCCGGAGTTAATCAGGGTCCGACCAGGACGAAATCATATGAAATAGAGGCTAAAAATCTCTCTTATAAGCTCTCACCGGACCAGAAACCTACATGGAAATTCTGGAGCGGTTCAGAACAAGGCAGCGGAAGAGAAAAAGCACCTAAAAATATACTCAGGAACGTGAACTGCCGTGCTCGGCCGGGTGAGATTATGGCCATCGCCGGGCCGAGCGGAGCCGGGAAGTCAACATTGCTGGAAGTCTTAGCCGGGAGAATCAAGCCAACCAGCGGCAGCAGCTCCGTTCTGGTGAATCGGCGGCCCATGAACGTTCGCCATTTCAGAAGAATCTCCGGCTACGTAACGCAGGACGATGCCTTGTTCCCGCTGCTCACGGTGGAAGAAACGCTCATATTCAGCGCCCGTCTCCGGCTCCCGGCCACTGTTCCTGCGGCGGAGAAGACGGCCCGAGTGAAGGCTCTATTGAACGAGCTCGGCTTAGGGCACGTTTCGGGTTCTCGCATTGGCAACGACGACATAAGGGGAATCTCGGGCGGTGAGCGCCGGAGAGTCTCGATCGGCGTAGATGTCATACACGACCCGGCAGTGCTCCTGTTGGACGAACCGACTTCGGGTCTCGACAGCGCGGCTGCGCTTCAGATAGTGGCACGGTTGAAGTCAATGTCGGAGTTTCACGGGCGGACAATAATATTAAGCATTCACCAGCCGGGTTTCCGGATTCTGGAGCTCATCAATTCCATTTTGCTTCTCTCAAACGGGTCGGTCGTGCACCACGGTTCACTGGAAATGCTCGAGATGGGACTGGTCCTGTCTGGCCACCAGATTCCCCTCCATTTAAACGTCCTGGAATATGCCATAGATGCACTAGCTTCCCTGGAACGGGTAGAGAAAATTCCTGTTCCTGAAGATTCTGGGCCGACACCTCGTCTAACTATGCACGATATATTGTTCCAGGACACAGTGGAAGTCGATAAATCCGGGCCCTCATATGCGAATTCAAGATTCCAAGAAACATGGATTCTTTCTCACAGATTTTCCAAGAACATCTTCCGCACAAAGCAGCTGTTCATTGCAAGGACATTACAGGCTCTCGTCGCAGGGTTCGGGCTGGGAACCCTTTTTATGAATGTGGGTTATGATCAAACCGGTTTACAGGACAGAATTGGGTTTTTTGCCTTCAGTTTAACGTTTCTCTTATCTTCCACCACAGAGGGTCTGCCTATATTCTTAGAAGAACGCAATATTCTCATGAGGGAAACCTCCAGAGGAGCTTACAGGGTTTCATCCTACGCCATTGCCAATGCTATTGTCTTTCTTCCCTTTTTATTAATAGTTGCAATCTTGTATTCTGTTCCAGTCTACTGGCTTATCGGTCTCAGCAGGTCTCCCGATGCTTTTCTCTACTTTGTTCTCGTCGTTTGGCTGGTGGTCTTGATGGCGAATTCATTCGTGGCCTGTTTCAGCGCCCTGGTGCCGAATTTCATCATGGGTAATTCTCTGATTGCAGGTTTCATGGGCGGATTCTTTCTCTTCTCGGGCTATTTCATTTCAAAGCAAAACATACCAAAGTACTGGATCTTCATGCATTATTTATCCTTGTTCAAGTATCCTTTTGAGTCTTTTGTTATCAACGAGTATTCCCACTTGGGCACTAAATGCTTCCAGGACATGTTTGGTTTTTGTCTGTTGGATGGCGACGGTTTCCTGCAACAGCGGGGACTCCATAAGAGGGATCTGTGGATAAACGTGGGTGTCATGGTTTTCTTCGTAGTTATATATCGTATACTCTGTTACTTGATCCTTCGTTATAGATGTTCACATCCCAGGAGATGAAGATCAGGACGAGACAGTTTTCTGAAAAGAAAAACAAAAAAAAAACAGGATACTACAATTTTTTTCCCCTTTTACTCCACTGTTCTCATTTCTGAACGCCACTGATATTAAATTCATTTAGTTATATATGTATACCTCCATTAGAATACATGGAAATATAACTTTCAGTGATATATTATATCTCTGAAATCTTGCGTGCAGTGCTGCACTAATTTGCTAAGCTCAGTCCCTCTCCACGCTAGATCGTTGGGTAACGGTTGGCTGCTGGTCTTTAATGAAATTATAATAACAATGACAATAAATTTTGTATCGATGAAAACAATGTAAGAATAATGGCTGCTCTCACCATTTTCAAACTTCTCTTGCTGTTGTATCTACGCTTACCAGATTTCAATTAATATTTTTAGCAGAAGGAAGGATTAATTCATTGTGTATTTTGAATCGAAATGTGAATCGCTGATGGGTACACCATTTTAATACGTTGGGTTGGTGGAATTGGTGATCGAAATTTGACGTTCGTTTTGGTAGGGATCGATTAGAATCTAAATCTGAGAGAGGAATTCCCACGAGTTCATTTGCATTAAAAAAAATCATTTATATCCATTTTTCATAGTATCGATCTTGACTTCATTAATACATTAAATATTTTCAAATTAATATATATCAAATAAAATAAAATAAAAAAATTAATATTATTAAATTAAATTTTAAAACTTAATTTATATTAAATTATCCTTTAAAACTTAATTGAATTAATTTTATTGATATTATAAAAATTAATGTCTCGAGGTTGTAAAACCGTACTCATTCTGAATTTATGTATTAGTAAACCAATTTTAAATTCTTATTACAAATACAAAATGCAAATATCTTATCTCACAACTTCATAAAATAATTTATTAGATATAACTTATATCAATATGATTTGCATTGAACGATATGATTTATTTCATTATTTTATTTAAATTAATATGATTTGCATTAAACAATATGATTTATTTCATTATTTTAAAATGATGTTTTATTAATATGCAACTTTCTCATTGTGAATTGAGTTGAATGGAGCTTGTGCATCTTAAAACATATTTGTGAAAAAAGTTATAAGCGTTTTTCTATCACTATATCACTACAAAGATGAGTTAATTTCTTTTCCATTATGAAAATTTTAAAACGAGTGTTTTCTTAATTTTTGAGAGAATTTCATTTGTGGTATTATATGATTTTGTAATTAATTATCTTTTAAGTTACTACATATTATTATTAAAAAATTACTTTTCTATGTATTTGTTTTAAAAGAGTTTATATTTTTTTCAGAGGAAAAAATACCAGCCTTTGTTATTCATAGGAATCAAAAGACATCTTATACATTTACTATCTTATTGACAGAGAGAAGGAATAGTAACCAGTTCAGCACATAGACATATAATAGATATTTCTGCAACAGAATCCGGCAAAACAAAAGGAAACAAATTCTGATCGTAGCAGACTTTTCTCATCATCCCTGAAATATCAGGTCAGAATATGCTGTAAAAATCGATGGTGATCCACAAACATACACTCCTGAGCAAGACCTGCTAGCTGATAGGTCTTAAACATAACAGACAAAGAAAGATATATAACTGCTTAACATTCAAATGCTGAAAAAAAAGATGGGAATCAGCAGCTAAAAGAGTAGAAAATGGTCATGTTCAATGACCATCCCATCCAATGATTCATAGAAGTATCCATATCCCATATCCAGATTCAGAGCCTGCTTTGAAAGGCCATCAGCCAGCATGTTATGCTCGCAGAAGATATGCTTGAAGATCATTGGTGGGACAAGTTGTAGCATATTTTTTATATCATCACACCAATGCATCACAGTGGGAATATCAAGGGCTGAAAGTCTGTTAAGCCATGAAATAATCACCATCGAATCACCAAAAATCATATGAATGGGTAGACCCATCAACAAGCTCACTCTAAGAACAGCCCAAAGAGCCAATAATTCTGCTCTTGTGTTCGTGCTACATCCACAGCCCAATGTGAAACTGAAAAAATGAGTGTCATTAAGGTAGATCACAAAACATGCTCCTCCTACATTTCTTGCGGCAGCACCATCAAAGTAACCACATGGAAAAACTTTCTGTGGTTTTGGACCAATCTTCCGACTTTTTAGAGATTTTTGAGGCACAGGAAAAAGAGATTGATAACTCTCAACTCTAGATATAAGCGAAAATGCCGATGGCTTCCAATTTTCAAATAAACATTTATTGTGAAGGAGCCAAATAGACCAGAAAACAAAAAGTGGAATATATCTAAAAGCAACAGAGCACGCTATATTGTTAAACCAGTGAGCTAAAAAGGACTGAACAGAGTTGAAAGAGGGAAAAGTGAAACCATAACGATCTGCAAAGTACGAGAAAATGTTCACAGTAAAGGGGCATGTCAAGAAAAGATGCCTGAGATCTTCGCAGTTTCTTTCACACAGAACGCACCGACTTGGACCAAGAAACCCACGGGAATGTAGTTGATCCCATGTAAGGATCCTTCCATTAACCAAAAGCCAGCTGAAACAGACTATTTTCGAAGGAATATTTAGAGCCCAAAGAGTGTCCAATATAGGGTTGCGGTCCTCTAAAAAACTGATCGAAGAGATACAGTCATATCCTTTTGCAGCACTCAAAGGACCCACGTAATTGCTGTGAGACCAAAGGAGCGAATCATGCAGGTCCTTTAGACGGATTCTGTTGTATTCCAGCGATCTAATATAATTTTCCCATTGATATTTCCAATCTTCACTAAGATCAATCTCTTCAGCAGTGAACCAATACCCTGTAGCAAAGGAAGTATTGTTTCTGGCTTGTTCAAGTGTACATATCCCATAGTCTTCCAGGTAAGCTCTCAAATCAGCTGGGAGAATAAAGGAACTACCCATGCCAACAACAGGGTCCACACCGAGACGGATATTTGAACCATTTCCCACTTGCCAGAGTATTCCTTTTCCAATCCACGACAGAGTTTTAAGAAAGCCTTTCCATATAATCTAGACATTCCGAGTTCTGAAGTTTTTCTCTCGAAGCCAAGTATGCAGTGGCTGGTTCTTCATATATTTAGCCGAAAGTAAGTGATGCCAAATGCCTGTGCTGTTCAGAGCATTCCAGAAATTCTTCAACCTCAATGATAAACTGAAACTTGGGAGGTGTTTTATACCCCATCCACCTTGGGATATAGGACGTGCTAGTAGATGCCAATCTACAAGGTGGAATTTATTTTGCTTTGCTGATGACCCCCACAGGAATGAAAAGATCATTTTTCTGAGCTTGTCTAAGATAGAGGATGGAATCGGAACAAGGGCCATCCAGAAGACAGGAATACCCGAGAGAACAGATCGAACCAGGACAAGACGACCTCCCATAGACAAGAGTCTATTTGTCCAATGAGAGATACACTTCTCGAATTTTGTTAAGAGCCAATGTCAATCCTTAACTAAATAACCTGAAGGCTTCAGAAAGTAACCAAGATAGGTGAAACCCTGATTGAGATGTGCAAATATGTAGGGAAGGAGGCCTGTTATTCTACCCAGAAGGGAAACATCCAAGTCATAATGGAGAAAACAAGATTTATCCACATTAATACACATGCCAGAGGCCTCACAAAAAGTATCAAGTAATACTTTGAAAGCTATCCATTCCTCAAATGAACCCATGCCAAATAAAATCACATCATCTACGAATAGTAAATGAGTGAGGAAGAGATGAGGTGAAATCTTGATTCCTTTGATTTTACCATTTTTCTTAACATCTTCAATCAGAAGGCTGAGACCTTCAATAACCAAAATGAATAGCAGGGGGGATAAACGGCAGCCCTGCCTGATTCCATGAGAAGCCGGAAAGAAGGTAGAAGGGGATCCATTAACAAGGACAACGAAGTTTGCAAATGTGATACACCCCATAATCCAATTCACTCCCACAAGGGGAACCCCGATCTGAATAAGGATCAAACGGATGAAAGTCCAGTTAACCCTGTCAAAGGCCTTTGTCAAGTCCAATTTGAGGATGAGAGCACATTTTCTTTTCAATTTAACAGTATGCAGGACTTCCTGAGTGATGGCTACAGGCTCAAGGATCTGACGGTTCTTCAGGAATCCAAATTGCTGAGGAGAGATAGAGGAGTCTAAAAAGGGTTTGAGCCTCAGGGCCGCAACTTTAGAGATCAGTTTATAGCAGAGATTGCACAAAGAAATAGGCCTAAAGTCAGCAAATGAGACAGGATGTTCGAATTTTGGAATAAGAGCTAAAAAGGTGGAGTTTAAGGATGGGGCAACCTTACCCAAGAGTCTTGAGGATTCCACCATATTGACAAGAAGAGGACCTAGAAGATAAAAAAAGGACAGGTATAGCTCAACCGGCCAGCCATCAGGTCCTAGGGATTTATCTTTTTTGAAAGTTTTTAGTGCCCTCTCAACTTCCGAAAGGGAGACAGAACTAGTAAAGGCCTTTTTCCCTTCCCCGATGATATAGGTTGGAAAAAGACGAATAACCTTCAGTTGAGCAGAAAGATTTGTCAAGTGATCATCAGCAAAAATATTTTTAAAATAGCGAACCCCAAGAGCTTTGATGCTCTGGTCATCCGAGATCCAATTACCTTCTTCATCTTTTAAACTCCAGATGGCGTTATGATTTTTACGAGCCGATGCCACAACATGGAAATATTTGGTATTGGCATCCCCATTCACAGCCCAAGTGACTCTGCTTTGGAGTCTAGCAGAGTATATCTCATGTTCCATCTGTTTTTGCAAATCAGCTTTAAGAGAACTCAATCTGCACTGCTGTTCATTATTTAAGATAACAAATTGAGAAGAAAGTAAGAGAGAATTAATTTCTTCCTCCAAGTAAACAAATTTATCCTTCATTTTTTGAGATTCCACCTTAGTCCATGATTTCACTATTTCTTTAAGAAGACGCAGGTTGGATGAAAGATAATTCATATCATCCAGAGAATCATCCGAATGGATAAGAGGCCATTCAGTACGGATCATATTAATAAAATCCAAATTCCCTAACCAAGAATGATTGAATTTGAATGGGTAAAGGCAGGGATTCAGTTGATCTCTCCATTCAAGCAAAACAGGGAAATGATCTGAAATCCCGCATCTATGAGCCTAAACTCTATGTCTAGGAAGAGAACTAATGAGTTGATCCGATAGCAAAAAATGATCCAGTCTTTTGGATATTCCTTCTTCCCCCATCCTACCATTCCTCCAAGTTGGGCCTGCATAGGATGGAGCAATATCCACTAAATGATGATCAGAGAATAAATTGGAGAAGAAAGGACCCAGAAGGTCCAGATGCGCTTTGGAACCCCAAATCTCAGAGGCATTAAGTGTTAAGTTCAGATCACCAGCAAGTATAAGGTTTGGTATCGAAAGAAGGCCACCCGAAGCCACAGCATTCCAGAAAGAATCCGGATTAAGATAAGGGCCATAAACGTTTAGGATAAAGATAGGTAAAGTCGAGCCACGTATCGAAACTTTAAGCAAGATACCAGCCAAAGTATGGAAAACTTTACATCTGAGAAGCTTTGGATTCCAGCCAGAGAGTATTCCTCCTGAGAGACCATTTGAACTGAGGGCACAAAACTCCCAACCTGGGCACAGCTTGGAGAAGGCAAAGAGGGCTGGGTAAGTAGTAGTCATTGTCTCCTGCAGGAGCACAACGTCGGGAGAGAGTGACAAAAGAGTTTATATATCCTACCTACGGGGTTACCTCCTCGTTGAAAGTTGTATCTCCTAAATATGTTTCATTAAAAAACATAAATTGATTATAAAATTTGAGGGCTAAGAATTGACATAAATTAATTACAAAATTTGAAGGTGATAAAATTGATATTAACTTTTTTTTGAGGACAACAATCCTAAAGAATTTTGGAAGATCCTTGTTATGACACAACATAAAATGTAAAACACAAAAAAACATGCTAGTTTGGAGGTTCAAGTTGTCTTAAACTTGTAACTTATTGAGTTCTTTTTTTAAGCCTTTGAGTCATCTTCTACAACAAAAAATTGTAAACCTCAATGAACCTTGATCAATGCATCATATTTTGCTTCCACAAATTATAATTTATTCATGATCTCTATTTGTTGATGAGAGCCTCTCTCTTCAAAACCTTAGGCAATTAGTGATTTTACTAGTTACTAGATTTGGGTCATCTTGGACACCTTTATATCTATACTCTTAGGAAAACTTGTAATTGGAATCCACTATAAGGCTTCACTATCTGTTTTGAAAGGGCCATACCTCTCTTTGGAGTAGACTTCTTCTCCAAGATGTTGATCTCTGCCTTAACTACCTCTAAAGTGCTAGTGGAAGTATTCATTCACAATTGTCATTTCCTTTTGCTAAGCTTTGGGTAGCTTCTTTTGTTGTTGTTTGATAGGGATGTTGGTTTTTTTGAGGCAAATTCTCCTCATCCTGTGTTGGATACCCTCCTCTCGCTCTTGAAACATGGATCTACCCTTCTTGTCAATATTTTCTCTGTTCCTCCCTATCCTGTGTTGGCTACCCTCCTCTCGCTCTTCAAAACATGGATCTACCCTTCTTGTCAATATTTTTATATTTTCCTATTCCCCCCTCACTAAGTTGAGTGAGGATTGTGTCAATCAATGCTAGTGATAAATCCCTTAGAACTAATTTAAGTTTAGCATTAGTAGCAATAGAGACACCTACCAAATCAATGCTAGGCCAAGGTGTTGAGGAAGCCCACAACTCGGTGAAACAATGATTGGGATCAAAGAGGAAACCTCAGTGTATGAAGAGATTAACCTTAAACCAAGAACGATCTCATGTGAGTGAACCATATATCTGATTGTAAATCAATTGGGCTAAAAAACCATAACAATGTCAAAGCAAATCTCTAGAATTCAAAGTTGCAATTGTCCATCCTTCTCATACTTGATAGACTAGTTGTTTGCATGATATTTGATCCTATTCCCTTGAAATCCAACATGTTGCTCACATAAGTGAGCTGAAGGAGGATGCGTAAGATCTCATTACCTTTGTTGGTGGAGCTATACCAGATTACAATTACGTGGACAGAGACCACCACCATACCCTCATACAGAGTCCACTCTCATAAACAACACCATAAACAAATGTTGGAGTTTGTAATATACAATATAAGTAAAGAGCATGCCATAGGCCACCTCCCTCTCCTACATGGCCTTAACATCAAATCATGTCATGTCAAAAGTCACATCTCTAACACCCCATCCAAGTGGTGTAACTAATTATATTAATTTCATATTTTTTTGGAATTATTTTATGTACATAATATTTCAAATTTAGCGATGATTAGCTACATATACTTTTAAATTTTAGATAAAAGCAAATTTTGATTGATTTTTATCACATATTCACCGAAAAAGCAGAGTGTTTTAGTTACCTTTTATCCTACTCAATGGGCCACATCCCTCTGCCACATGACCTTAACATCAAATCATTTCATGTCAAAAGTCACACTTCTAACACCTTATCCAAGTGATGTAACTAATTATATTAAATTTATAATTTTTTAAATTATTTTATACATACTATTTCAAATTTAATGATAATTAGCTGCATATACTTTTAAATTTCAAGTGTGTTGATCTGTGATCTATTTGTGTGAATTGGTTGCTCAAGGTGTTCGGTCTTTTGGGAGTACCTTGTGTACTCGAACATGGTATCAGAGCTTTTATGAAGAGTCGCTTTCGGTTTTGATCTAGATCTGGAACCGGTGTTGCCAAAACTTTGAAAGGGTTTCTGGTTCTGGATTTTCTGCACATTTTTGGCTTGTGGGAGCTGTTCCATTGCATCCAGAGCGTCATTTCCATTGGAAAATAGTTTTCGTTTCATCGAAAACTGTTTCCGATTGTTCCAGAAACACTCATTTTGGTAAATTTGAAGGTATAATGTTACAGTGACAGATTTGTTTTTTTTCAAATCTCTCATATCTTATTAGTTTTATTATTAAATCTTTTTTGTTTTAGTCTCAGACTGTTGCCTTCCCTGACTGCGTATTCTCTTTGCCGTGCACCTTGCGCGATCATGGCGAATCAGAATCAGTAAGGAAAAGTTTTTTTCTTGTCTTCTCGGCTATGTATGCTCTTTGTTGTGAACCTTGTGCGATCACAGCAAATCAGAAACAATGAGAAAACTTGAAAACGTACACTTTCTGGGTAAGCTAACCAAGCTCTAACCCCATTGTGTGGAAAAAGTTTTTTGTTTTTGTTTTTTTTTTGGTGATTTGCAGAAAAAAAAGGCAAGCACGGAGAACGAGAGAGAAGAGTAAAAACAAAACAAAAAAACCCCTTCCTCTTTCCATTGTTTTACTTACCTTTTAAATTTAGCTCACTTGGTCCAAAGTTGTTTTCTTCCTTAATAGGTCTTGAGTTCAAGTCTTA
Source organism: Pseudotsuga menziesii (assembly GCA_001517045.1). Taxonomy (NCBI): domain Eukaryota; kingdom Viridiplantae; phylum Streptophyta; class Pinopsida; order Pinales; family Pinaceae; genus Pseudotsuga; species Pseudotsuga menziesii. The sequence continues at coordinate 4,187 of LPNX010689987.1, read as the reverse complement.
TTAAGCTACTTTTTAGTGCATGCAATTTCTATTTTCAAGTTACTTTATTGTAAAATTGCATCTCACATAAATAAAATAAAATTAAAAGTGAGTCACTTAAGTCTTTTAATTTATTGCGGCACTATTTAAAGTAACATTATTGTAAAAGTGAACCTCACTTATTCTACAAAAGTGATTCACTTCAAAGCAACTTTATTGTAAGTGATTGTCAAAGGTTGATCTTGGGAAAAGGGGGGTTCTTTTGTTTTGTTAGTCAAGTTAATATCTGCCACGTCACTATTGGGGACATCTTCAACATTTTCTTTAATCAAGCATAACTTCATCATCCAGAATCAGTTTTCAGTGCCGTTTTTTTTAAAACCACATATTTCTTCAAGCTCTTTGCAATTAGACAGTTAGATTCTGTTTTTTCAGCCATTATTTTATAGTATGGCTGCCCCTTGTGATATTATACTTACAAGTTCTAACTATTTCTCATGGAAATCTCGTATAGAGGATGTTCTACGAAGTAGGGGACTTTTCAGGATAACCTCAGGGAAAGAAATAGAATCCACTGATGATGATAAGAAAATTAAATGGGCAAATAGATGTGATGAAGCTCGTGGATTGATTGGGATGTCAATCTCTACTGATTTGCGATTCCACATATCTAGAATTGATGAACCTAATAAAGATTGGGAAAAGTTGGAATCTGTGTTTGGTAAACACAATGAAATTCGAGGTCATCAACTTGAGAATGAGTTGCTTTCCTTGAATCCAAATGATTTTTCATACATTCAAGACTATTTATCTAAGTATAAAACTCTTAGACTCTTATGTGCAGAATGCAAGATTAAGAAAGAAGACAAATAATGTATTTATCATAATCTTTCCAAATTGGACCTGCATATGCTGTTTTTGTATCTACATTCTACTCCATGAAAGAATCCTTGACTGCATCTAGCTATCAAGAGCTTAGTCTTGAATCCTTTTGTGATTCCTTAATTAGAGAGCAAGATAAGCTCATTCATCTTGGAATAATTAACAATGCAAATACATCTGGGAAAGCCTTATTGTCCCAACAGAAAGAAAAGTCCAAGCCTCCCAAGAAACAGAATTTTCGCAATAATAAGCCAAACAACAAGGGTCCCAAACCCTCTTAGTCAGCTCCTTCTTTAAAAAATGACAAATGATCCAAGCAAAAAGGAAAGAAGACTGAGGGTGATTCCATGAAGATGGGTAACACTTTTTGGCCAAATTTGGCGACGAAAACCTGATTTTTTACTCATGTGCTATATAGAAGCCCTCAAAACGCATCTATTCCATGTGAATTTTGACTTGCAGTAAAAAAACAAATTGTAGAATATTATGTTGGCTTCATAGTGATATTTTTTTAAAAATATTTCGATGTCATTTAATGTGTGAATTTTTGCATTTAATGAACTGTGTGACCTTAAAAATTTGAAGAAGCTAATAAGTGGCTCGTGTCCACGTAGAGTAATTCAATCTTGCATTAATAATTTAAAAAAAATAAATATATGAGCATGATCTACATAAAATGCAGTGTGATGTGCATATTTTTTTGTTAATTTTTTTCGCATTATACAATTATTTATTATTTTTCGAAAGTGACCACATTCGATTTCAGCATCGTTTTAAACACATATTTGTCCACGTAAAGGAATTTTTTCTATTTTTTCAAAAATTGAAAAACCAAAGATACTCTTTTGAAGAGGACATGTCGATATGTGATGTGTGCATTTTAAAGAATTCTTTGGCTGTGTATTTTTAACTCTGCGGATTTTTCTTTGAGTTGCTTCGAAGTTGCAGTGTGGTTTTCTAATTATAAGTTTTAGAAGTAATTAAAAAATAAATTTCATATGAATGCCAAAATGCGTGTATGATATCTCAATGGATAGAAGATTCGTTGGTGAATTTATCGGTATCAACTCCGCTCAGTTATGTTCTAGGAATGGTAGGGTTTACACCTCTGCAAGGCACAAGAAATTTTTCATTTGCTTGAATGTGGGCTAAGTCTGTTTTTTTAAGCCCTCGACCGAGGTATTAGCTCGGTCGAGGTCCTAGTAAACTCCTTTGGACCAAAAGCCCGGGAGTGAATTCAAACATTAATGACACTCCAACTACAAAAATTTATGACACCCCAACCATCTTTCCCAGCCGAATTTTTTATAAAACTCTATATAAATATAACTCTATCCTTCAAAATTGCATAATTTCTTTGAAAAAATGTTTGTTTTGTAATACAAATTTAGCACGTTTTAAACACATGTAGGTATCAATTTGAATTGTTGATCAATCACAATGGGAAGCAACCAACGTTGAACAAGAAGAAATGAAAGAAATCAAAACAAAATTGAAGAGAAAAGAGAGAAAGATAAATAAAGGAAGAGGAGAAAAAGAACAATCTTGAGAGAAGAAGAAATTCCAAATGAAGCTATGATGGAGGAAGCAAATCCCATTGATATAGGTATAATTTCAAAGTTATGCAATTTGATTTTCATTTTCATAGTTTACAATTTGATAGATTTCATAGTTTACAATTTGATAGTTGATAAATTTCATAGTTGATAAATTTCATAGTTTACAATTTCATAAATTTCATATTCATGTAAATTTCAATTCCATAGTGTTAGATAATTCACAATTTTACAATTTACAATTTACATGAATTTACAATTTACAATTTTCATGAATTTACAATTTACAATTTACAAGAATTTACAATTTACATGAATTCACAATTTTACAATTTACAATTTTCATGAATTTACAATTTTCATGAATTTACAATTTACAATTTTCATAGTTTACAATTTGATAGTTGATAAATTTCATAGTTTACAATTTCATAAATTTCATATTCATGAATTTACAATTTGATAAATTTTCATGAATTTACAATTTACAATTTTCATGAATTTACAATTTACAATTTTCATGAATTTACAATTTCATAGTTTACAATTTCATAAATTTCATATTCATGAATTTACAATTTGATAAATTTTCATGAATTTACAATTTCATAGTTTACAATTTCATCAATTTACAATTTACAATTTCATAAATTTACAATTTATAATTTACAATTTCATAAATACAATTTCATAGTTTACAATTCCATAAATTTACAATTTCATAAATGTACAATTTGCATTTATTTATCAATAACTAAGAGCAATTATTGGAAAATGTAAGAGTCACTTATTTGGTCAGAGAACTAAACAATTTATCTAAATTCAATCAACTTATGTAGGGATAGATCCTGGCCAGCCATCACAGGATCGCGCACCCTCCGATTTCTCAAGAGTAATTGGGAGCTTCAATGACGTTGGAATGTCTGCAAATTGTTTAAGCGGGTTGGATGATGCCACGCAAGAAGAGTTCGGGAACCCGACCCCTGATCGGACAATCAGAGAGCATGTTAGTAACATAATCAAGTTGCACTTTGAACAACAATCAGTAATTACACAAGCTCAAATCCTACATGGATTGATAAAACACAAAAAAATTAAGCGTTCCACAAAGTTGTTGGGTTTTAAGGATGTTAAAAATAAAAATGCATGTGAGAATGTAGTAGAAAATGTAACAACTGCACTTTCTGCATTTGCAAAATCAAGGAAAAATGATATTAGAGCTGCTCGTAGGGAAATTACAACTGCTATTGTGGCACGAAGCACCTCAAAAAATCGAATGGTCGCAACAATGTCAAAGTTGCTCCATGTTTCAAGAAGAACATTGCACAAATACACTAAATTCAGGGTAAAGATAGATGAAAATGATGAAGTTGCTTGTTGGGCTCTTATTTGTAGAGAAGCATATCAAGACAGGATGGAAGAGGGCACCAAAGAGAAGGTGATAGAGTATTGGGACAGCCATTCTCGTGCTATACCAGATCGAAAACATGTCTTGCGACAACATTCTGGCAGAGGTGTTTATAAGGAACATTGCAAGCATGTTATGGAGATGACAGGAGTTGCGTTGTTCAAGGAATTCAAAGAATCAAATCCAGGTGTGCATGTCTCATTTAGCATGTTCAGTAAGTTGAAAACCGTGGTATATTAGGCCGAATACGATTCGAGACACTTGTTGTTGTCGATACCATGTTGAATTCCAACTATACTACGACACATTTGTGGATTTTTGCAAAAAACATTGGGATGGTGAACCAGCTCCTCACACAGTGC
>LPNX010689964.1:17372-118986 GCA_001517045.1 Pseudotsuga menziesii | reverse complement strand
TAAATACTATAAATAATAGTTTGAAAATTTATTTTTTTCTAAATAATTTAGACTACCCTTATGATTTGTCTTAGGGGTGAATAGGGTTAGTAGGGGGTAAGTTAGTAATATTCAGGGGGGGTTAAGTAGGGTTAATGAGGTTAGATTAAATGGTAAGTTTAATTTATGTTTTGAAAAAAGGGTGTGGGGTATGGGGATTTTTTATTAATATTATAACTTATTAACCAATTTCAAATAATTTTTTATAAAAAATTTATTATTTGTCTCGGGCCTGCAGTTGATTAATTGTCTCTATGGTTCATATAGGTTTGTTTAGTTGGTGTTTTATCGATTTTTTTCAATCCTCCATGAATTCACGGAGGATTGAAAAAAATCGGGCAGCATTTCGGCTTGCCCAAGACACATTTCAAAATTAAACCGGTAGCATAAACCCTACCAGTTGACATAATTTATATATATATATAACAAATTAACAAAAAAATTCAATTTAACTACAAATTTTCAAAAATCCGGCAGCATTTCTGCTTGCCGGTACACATTTTAAACATGAAAATTATAAAAACATACATTTACTAAATTTGAAAACAAAATTATAAAAACATACATTTACCAAATTTTATATATTTATAAAAAAAAAATTTAAATTCCATTTAAATTGAAAAACAATTTAAACCGTTACCTCTTGGCTCCGACATTGTGATGAGGTTGGGTTGCTTCGGGGGTGCTTGGGTTGCTTTGGGGTGCCAATCTCTCCGTCACCGTTCCGTCGCTCTTCCTCGGTCGAGCATTCGCTTGTCAAAATGTTGAAAAAGACAGTCAGGGCCCCCGCAGCCCCTTTTTATAATTTTTTTTGACAGAGGCACCTCGATCGAGGTATGTACCTCGACCGAGTTAATACCTCCGTCGAGGTATTTATTAACCCTCGGTCAATTTTTTAATACCTCGACCGAGGGTTAATAAATACCTCGACCGAGGGTTGAACAAAACCTCGGTCGAGGGCTTTATAAAACCTCGGTCGAGGTGTTAATACCTCGGTCGAGGGTTTAACAAGCCCTTGACCGAGGTACGTTTTTTAGTTTTTGGCAAGATGCGCTTGCCCAAAAGTGTTACCCAGGTCCGTGGATTCACCCATGCAATAATTCCCATCTAGATGAGAACCAAATGGGGCCATAACAAACTATCAATTTTCACACAAAACATAACCCCTCACAGAAATTATTCAAGAAGCCATTTTCCATCAACCAAAATCATTCATACAACAACCCTTATGCATACTTGGTCATCAATTCATAATGTCTTAACCTATTCCAGTCCTATCTCCATCCTATAATGTCCACCAGGGACAAACATACATGCATAGAGCATACATTTTAGTACAATAATCAAACTCATCAACCCTTAAACACCAATTTGAATACATGGATCAGAACCCACCCAATTAATATACATCCAGGTTACATTAACCAAGATTTCTCAAGAAAAAGAATGATTTTCATTTAGCATGCTTCAAATGGAACTAGGTGTTCCCGTGGCTTTATTGTAGAGAACAACTTTGTATTTATACTCAATATTCCAATGAAATGATTAGAACGAAGCTTCCCATAATTCAATGGAACTAGATGTTCCCAAAAGGAAATAGGGTTGAAACATGGAACTCTAATACCATATGTAACATAACCATATAACCTACCTAAATGCATGTATAAAAAAATTGAAAATATAAATTATTTTACATGTATTTTGGCTATAAAATTTCATAACAAATCAACCTCAGGCTAAAAATAATAAACAACATTAAATTTCCATGAGGGAATCCCCTTAACCATTCATAAAGTTGTTTCTGCACTGAGACTAAATTTCTGACTTGCGCCTTAGTGCTCTCCGTCGCAGAACTCAAAAGTCAGAAACAAACGTTTCCTTCGAACTTTAAAATTATTTCCTCTTTTCTCCTTCTGTCTTTCCACTATGGAACTCGAAAGTCAGATAACCAAATTTCCTTGATGCTCTCGGTTCACTTCTTCTTTCTTCCTTCCACCCTTCTGCTACAGAAGTCGAAATTTGGAAATCCAACTTTTCCCTATAGCTCTCGGCTCCCTTCTACTTTCCACCTTCTACCCTTCCGCTACGGGACTCAGAAGTCAGAAAACCAACTTTTACTTAGAGCTTTTGAATCCTTTCTGCCTTCTGCCCTTTCCCTGTGGAACTCAGAAGTTGAAAAACCAAATTTTCGATACCTTCACTTAACCACTTTCTTCCTTCCACCTCTCCACTGCGGAACTTGAAAGTTATAAGACCTACAAATGACAAATTCGTTTATCCCCATCTCCACCTTCCGCATTCCTTCTTTTCCTTTGCACTTTCAACTTTTTCCTATGTGTATCGTGAATTACGGAAAACTTAACATTATCATGACTTAACCTTTCCTTTCTACTTTGTGCTTTTAACTGTGTGGATCGTGAAAGTATTAACACTCTTAACTTTTCTTCCCACTTTCTGCTTTCCGCTGTGCGTATCGTATATCATGGAAGTCTTAAGCTTCTTTATACATAACTTTATTTTCCACTTTCCTCTTTCCATTGTGTGGATCATAGATTGTGGAAGTCTTAACATTCTTAAGACTTAACATTGCTTTTTTCGCTTTCTGACTTTCGGCTTCCACCTTCCACAAGTAGATTTCGGAGGTCGGGAAAATACTTCTTAACTTCAACTTTGCTTCATTTTGACTTTTAAACCAGAATTTTGGTCTTCCTAAACTTAAGCGAATGCAGTGGAAAACCCAGGCATATTCAGATGCAAAATACAAGAACTTTTAACCATAATAACCCCTACAGGAAATCTGTGACAAGCTCTCAACACATTCATCTCATTCATAAGTAAATAAGGGATTTCCACACTGTTGAATCTCGCAGGAAGAAATAACAAGTGTAGCAATCTCATTCGTAACTATAAGTATTATCCATGAACTTCACCAGGCCTGGGATGGTTCAACCTAGAGAATAAATCCATCCTCCCCATCGGGGAACAACTACACTGGGTGATTAAATCATGGAAAACATATAGTAAGACAACAACTCTTTTCAGAAAATGTTAAGACATTAAAGGGAAGCCCCAAACAAGTCACACTCATTCAAGGGTTGAAAAGCAGAGTGAGTGTATTCCAAGCAGCCATAACCATCCCCAAAAGACCAAGAGTACTTCTCCTAAGAGAATTACAAAACCTAATACAGGGCATCGACATAGTAGGTGTATTATACGAGAAATACACTACATAACCAAAGCAATTAAGATCATCAAAATACACACCAGTTCACCCAGACTAGGATTTCATAAACAAATCCATAAGGCTGCTCAAAAGCTCAACTCTAAATCTCATAAGTCTGCAACAATAAGATTTGGGTTGTAGAGGAAATTGACCCTTCCAGTGATCAATTCATTGCAGATTATAGAAGGCTTAAAGGACATGTATCTTTGATAGATCTATGGCTCATATTGACATATGTCCAGTCGAGAACAAATTTGTTGAATGAAACTAATGCCCATGATAAGCACTGAGAACCAAAGGTGATCGTGGATAGAACACCTTTACGATCAATGACAGAGATAAATTTTGGAGAATATCAATGACCGTGAGTTATTCCGTCGATTCAACTATCGCAAATTAATATAATCCTAGTGTGCACGAAATTCTTATCAAATCCTCCTTATGATATTTAGGGTCCATCGTTGATCCAGATCCAATGGTCCTCGGGGATTTTGCACATTTAATAAGTAATGGATTTAATCACCAGGGTCTGCGCAAAATTTTAATTCAATTTAGATTGTTTTCTTTGGAGTCCGCTCTTCGTTGCACATTAGATGGGCCCTAGGTCGGGCTAGCTAAACTTAGTGGTTTGGCTAAGGTTAGAACTAACTAAACACGTATCAGTCTATATTGAGGACTGCATACAGAGGGCCTAACATCACAAGCATATCACAAACAGGAGAAAAATAGGGGGAAGCAAAGAACGACCAAAGGATACTTATATGATCACACACTCGTGTTTTACAATAATACTTTCATCAATAAACCTAAGGTATTCACTTATTTTTACTATAATAAGGACATATACCAATCACATCTACCGACACATCCTAGGCTTATCAATCAAAGGAAATCATGCAGTATGTAAATAACTCTATACAAAATAATAATCCACCGCTCGGGATGTCATTTTACTAATCGCAAGGCATAATCATTCCATCATCGCATGAGTACAACAGTTCATAAACGTCATTAAATTTAAGCTGCTATTTCATCATTTCAACATGAACAAATGTACCCTGAGCTTAATAGGTTTACAAAAAAAATACTCATAAATGGAACATGTTGTAAATAGAACCGCAATGAAAAGGGAAAAACCACGTTACACCCAACCATATATTAGGCACAGATCTCTCCATCCTCAATCACCCCCAAGATAAACTATGCATGTCAAGAGTGGTGACATTCAGACTCAGTTCTAGTTCTCTAGCGAGAAATCCTCGCCAAACAAATAATGCTCACACAGCAAGAAATTCCTTCTTCCATCATCCTCATTGAGGTCCCTTCCTATCATATCCTTCTTGCTTTTATGCTTTTCGCATTGTCTAGGTATTTTGCGGCTAATGACCAATTCTCTAGGAATTTTCACTTCCACCACATATTTGATTCCCTAGGGTGGGTCTAGTTCCCTACTAGCGTTCCCACGCCTTGTGTAAATTCCTAACAGTGACCCTTCACGTCCCCCACTCTTCACATGTATAGTTTCCTCATTGAACATGGTTGTCCTTATCATTCAATTTTTTTAATACAAGCATAATGTTTCAGTTACATTTTTCCTCCATGGACCGATTGGCATATTTTAGGTCCACCAATCACATTCAAACAAAAATACTAAAATTAATATTACATAAAAATGTTTGTGTATCGGGGGATATTACATCATCCGTGTAGTATCTTGATAAAATATATAACTAAAGTGTCTATTGGTGTAGAAAATTATTGTGTAGCATGGGTACCGATACCCGAGGGTAGGGTACACACACGGTCTACTTGGGTAGATGTAAGCTACCCTTTTTTCCATACCCTCACATACCCCGTATTGGTTCTGAGTACCCAAGACTTTGTTATAAAAAATGGGTGCTTATATGCTAAATGGTATGTCATACCTGAAGTTTGGGTACTCTCGGTTACAACCAACTCACAAAATGAAAATCTGTTGGCGAAAATGTATTGACCCCCAACCAACTATGAACTAACTTTTCACTAACTTCATATGGAGTTGCTTCAGGTCTTATGTCAAAAACTTCACAACGCTATTCAAATCCTATTGAATATTCTCCTAATATGGTAGACTTATTTTTCATTGATTTACAAGGAACGTTCTTATGGTCTGTTGTTCTGCACTAATGGAACATAATTGACTACCAAATGTGCACATAAAAATATACATATGTATTTAATATTGAGAAATACACTCACATCAACCTAGGAATATATTTGCAACTTCTTAATGCCCAGTAGAAATAAGTGTTTCAAATCAGATTTCAATTCTACCTTCAAATATCAGCCTTACAGTTTGTTACAACTTTTTTGTATGGTGATTTATCAAATTTTAAATGTGAATATTCATTGTTCAATGAGTCATTAAATTTATAATTATTAATCATGATTCATAATTTATAAAGAAATATCAAATATGCATGTATGACGCAACTTTTATATATATATATTACCCCGATTTACCCAAGTACCTTGTTTCAAAAACTCGTATTTCAGTCCCCTTCCCCATCCCTATACCCAAGTTTCATAACATAGGAAAATTGTCATAATAGAGGAAAAACAAAGATACACAGTTGAATAATTTATAACTCTCACCATATTCCATATCCAAATTCCGAGTGACAAAGTAATTTCCATTTTGATAGTTTTTGGGCCTCTAAAAGGGGAGAAAAATGGATAAAAGTTGAGACCTTATTTGTTGTTGTGATCCCTCCCTTCAAGTTCTGGGTGGATATTTTAACTACGAGTCTGGAACCTATATGAAGGTTATAAAATTGATGAGCTATGATCTATGTCAAAAATGTAATCATGTTAGATACTATGAGAATATAATGCATCTAACCAAGGAGAATATACAATAAAGGAAGTAACACCAACACCATATCACACAAATAGTCTAATGGGAACGCATCCTTCACCCTAGTACAATACGATACATTATATTAGTTTTAGAACCATATTTCAAAACAGAAAACAACATTCCTAATTTCCATCTTTCCCAGGTTTTCTACCATTTCAAGGAATACTCTTATTCTTCAAGGAAAAAAAGTTAAAATATGTTTAGTGTTATGAAGCAATATTAGCATGTGATATAATGAACCAAAAGCCCTTGATTTTCACTTGCATTAACTTCCTTTCCTTCAATATTTTCATTTTTTAATTAATTTCTTATTGATGTAGTTTCACCTTCTCTCTAGTCCTTCCATACATTTCTATGCTCTTAACTGCACGAGGCTCTCATTGATCGCTTCTTTCTTCTCCAAAAATTGTTTTCCTATTAGTTCCTTCATGTGGAAGTAGAGGGATACTATTTTGTATATTTTGTATCATGGAATATCGAGGATCATGCATCTACAACACTATTATTCATGCATGCTATAATTTTTCACTACAAAAATAAACCCCCTTATACTCAACATCTACCTCTAGTATTGAAATTTCCTTTCAAACTTGGTTGAGAATATCTTTCCATTACGCTACAATTTTCTCCTACCTGTCACAATTGATTCAACCATAAGGGGTTATTTTTGTTTTAATACAACCCCTTCTCCCTTGACCACCACCTACCATAGTATAACCAAAGAAAAACAATCCATGGTGCTTTATGAGAAAAGCAATAAACCAGGCCCCAAAGGATTCACAAACCAAAAGGGAAGCAAGATCTGAAAAACATAGGGAAAATTGAATTGTTATAAGGGTGTTTCCCATGTCTGTCATAATATAGTCACCTAAATCCCCAACTTCCATCATGGTGTTGATTGTATTCATACCTCATGGTGTTTTGTCCTCACAAACCAATGATGGAATTGTTACCATGAGTATGTCCCCATGCATGCTAAACATGTTCTATCTAACCACCACGTGTATCATTGCATTCATTAGAGAGTTTCTAATGCATGCGATGTTACAAATTTATCTACTATTCTAACAACCCCATATTTAGAACCAACCTTTAATGACATCAATAATGTGGTGGAAAGGAAAGACATAAAATTAGAATCTATAACGGATCCTTGGTTAATAGCTATTTGACAAAGAACTTAGAAATTGAGAATGGGAGACAAAAAACCCTAAACAAAAAAGATGATCAGTATACCTATTTGTTTAGTAGTGATTTAAGTTCCATCATACACATACATCCATAGATGTTATCCCCCATGGAAAATAATTACATTAACATCACACTCCTTGGGAAAATGTTCAAGAACTGTAAATTGGGATTTGTAGGTAACTCATATAAGGCTGTGTGATTGGGTTTCAATTTAAAGAGTCGACGACCAATGAAAACTAGTATCAATGATGCTTTTATTTCTTTTATTTCTATTTTTTTAACTTTTTTATACTGATGGATTGTTCCTTTGTTGGTGTTTGATCCCATTTATCGTCAACTCGTGAAAGGAATTTCTAAAAAAATACTCAATATATCTAAAAATGGCACAGTCAAAAAAAAATTAAAATAAGTTTTTCCTAGTAATGATAACACTTACAACAGATACAATTGGTCAAGATTTAGTCAATTTGATTGCACTGAGGGTAGCAATGTGTTATACGTATGGGAAATACATTGTCTTGTAACATAACATTATGCAATGTTACCAAATAGAATAAATAGTTTGAAAAAGATGGCGTTAGATCATAAAATAATAATTAGAATCAATCAAAAATAATTAGAAAAACCATGTCTACTCATAAAGTAATATTTAGGCACAATAAAAATAATTAGAAAAACCTGTCGAGTCATAAAGTAAAATAAAAAATTAAACTGAGATATATATAAATCTTAAAATCAGATCTATCAAGCACCAAGAGGATCAAATTTCTTGAGGTGGAATTTTTTTTCTTAAAATGTACAAAATTTATGATAAAAAAGTATTACACCTCAATAAATTGTAGTCGTCTCGATGGTTGATAGATCACAGTTTAACATATATCAATGTTGGTGTTTACAACACCCGAGTCCTCTTCGTCATGTTAGAATTTATTATATTTATAGTTTTATTTCTTTACACGGTGACATGGAGATGGAAGGATTCTATAATACCGACAATCCTCCTCACCTAACCTCATCTAGAAATGGCAAAGGATTGAAACTATGAAAAATATTTCAATTGATGAGGAGAACCAAATCACTTAATCCAAGTGATTGAAAGACGATTCAATGTATCCCATGTGTGAGTTACTTTAGTATTGAAGGATTACATAAATCAAAGTGTCTTTAGAATTTTAATTTTCTATTGTGTTTAAGTTTATAGAAGTTTTCCACGTTGCGAGAGAAATTGAAATACTTTCGAATTATGAAACGTTTTTATAATGTATTTCATTACTTGGTTTCAAAATAATTATTTTTTCATTTTAAATATTCAACTATGCATTCAAGCTTGTCCTCTATGATCAAATATTAGAAACCTTGCCATGGTGTTCCTATTGAAGTTGTGGAGTTGGTTTCTATAATGCACCTAAAATTAATAATTTATCATTAATTTATGCTAAGATATTTTATTTATTATTTTGAATATTTTTTACGGAAAGTAAAAAATAAAACAAATGGAATGAATTATTCTTTTATTAATAAAATATACTAAAGGGGATGTGTAACACCCCAGTTTTGACCCCGTTGCATTAATGAATGTGATGTAAATATTATATGAAATCATGACAAGGAGCTCAAGGCCAAGTCCCTGTCATTGTTTGATGTTGGTGTATAGGCGATCATGGTTGATTCCTATGGTTTCTGTGCTAGGTCAAGCACGTTTGTAAAAATCATGTAAATATGCAATATAATGAAAACCCACTGCCAGCTATGTCAATGCAACGAATAATGAGATGGGGGCATGATTTTCCTAAGGATAAGGGGGTGGGAATGTTAACCTTGAGCCTGTTTGGGGAAAATCCATGTGTCATGGGGAGAACCCATCAGAACTGTCAACTACCATGTTTCTTGTCTTCTCTTCCTAACCATTTATTCTATCAGGAAGTGGTTGAAGTAGTTATTTCTTGGAAGGGGAAGAGTATGGGAAATTTTGAATGGGCTAGAGCACCCAGTTCTGGAGTGTCGTGTTTTGCTTCCAGGGACAAGAAAACACCAGAACCGTATGTCAGTTTGACCCATGCATTCATGCCTGGTTCCTACTCTCATGTTTTGAGAGTTGTGCGGGCATTCATTCGATCATTCATTCATCTCATTCGATCATGAATTCATCATATTCACTCCCTAGTCATCATGTAGAAGCAATAGGACAACAGATATTTCCTTATGTGTATGTATCCTTCACGTTCTGTGAGTGTGTTTTTTCTAGACATTGTGGTATTTTCTATGCTGCAATGTTATCCTAAATTATAGAGTGTATGAGACCTTTGTACTCGTGTTCAGAGTAAGCCTGTGATGTAGAGTCTCCCTGTGGTTGTTGTGTTGTGAACCCTAGTTCGGGTCTGACTATGCACGATACTTATGAATGGGAGAGATGTAGAATGCGCTTGATAAACCTGGTGTGGAACCTCACAGTAAGATAAGAGTTGTTGGTGAACCTGCCATGCACATCCTGAAGAGCACTGGAAGGGAAGGTGTAGCCTTAGGGACTGTGGAGTAGAGAAGGGGACACTTCCTTGTGTTAGGTGTGTAGGCAAAATGGAATCCAGGCTAGATATATCTTTTGAAGGTGTCCTTAGCTCTGTCGATGAGCTCACTATCTTAGGAGTTCTTCGTGCCCATTTCCTTAGAATCCTGATAAACCCAATGGAAAAGATGGCTTGGCTGGTAGCCTGTTAAACCCATCTATTGGCTTGGTTATGTCTGTTTCACCTGGCCTTGTAAGTAACCTTTGACTGGATAGTATGATAAACCCAACTGCTAATGTTGGCTTGGCTAGGTAGGATGATAAACCTAGTAGTGAGGTGGCTTGATTGTGAATAGTATGATAAACCCATCTGTTGGCTTCACTGGTCCTTAAAGGTTAATGTTGGCTTGACCGTGAACAGTCTGTCAAACCCAACTGTGAGATGGCTTGGCTGAGTGGCCTATGAAACCCATCTGAGGAATGTTTTCCCTTACAGCCTATGAAACCCAACTATGTTGGATTGGATGAGTTTAATTACATCCTTGGCTATGTATGAGTCTGTTAGTGTTCCCTTATCCCTGTAGGAAATCATGTCGAACTAGGGGGTGGTAGTGTTGCTAAGAGATTAAGGACCACACTGGCCTATGGTTGGGTGGAACGTTGCAGCGACATAGCTGGTTGTGGGGCAAGCTTTCTTTAAGAAAAGTGTTCTTGTCCACATAATTCTCTATAACTGTAATTCTTGCATTGTATTTAATTGATGGAATGTGATGAACATGTTGCTATGTTGAGTTATTATTGTTCCCTGAATAACTGCAATTATAGGCATTTATGTTTGTTTTTCCTTCAATGCATTTTAGTAAGTTGCAGGTAGATTGGCCAGTTTGGTAATGGCTTGGATGATCAGATCAATCCAAGAATTCAGCTGAAAAGTTGAAGTTTTCTACTAGAAATCCTAATTTGTGCAGTTTGGGGGATTAAGGATTTTGCTTGATGCGGGATGCAGAACGTCGTTTCACACATTTTGGCTTCTGCAGATTTTCCTTCCACAACTTGCGAGATTTAGGATATGGAACGTCATTTCGCAGATTTTGGGTTCCATATATTTTCTTTCCGCAACTTGTGGGACGTGGGATCGCGGTGTTGCGATCTCCATATTTCCAATCCCGCAAGTTAAGTTTCTGCGTCGTCGATCTTCGCAGGATGATTCTTTGCCATGGATCTGTTTTCGATGCGGGATGTGGGATGCTGGATGCAAAAAGTGGGATTGATATTTTGTGTAACTTTCGACCCCGCATCTCGGGCTTTTGGCACCGTTGATTTTTGTGGGCGAATTCTGAATCGTTGATTTAGAGCTGTCCTGCGGGACCATTTACGATCATTGATTTCGTCACGTTTTCTCCCTGTTGTTTGATCTCCTCTGATATCTTTCCTTGCATATTGTTGAACTGATCTATGGAAGATGGGAGGGAGCATGACACTCTTGGAATTGTTGAGATGTGGTTCACAACCATGCCATGTGCTTCGATGAACAATGAAGGTTCTCGATGAAAATTTCAATTCCGCACAATGATGGGGTATGGGTACGTGACAACGTGGTATCAAAGCTGCGGGTTGTAGCATTAGGCCTGGATGGGCCAAAGAACAGTCCAGAATCCCCTCTAATGTCAATTTGTAGTACACTACAGTGTGGTATCCAAGCTTTGGGTTACAGCATTGGGCCCGGATAGGCTAGGTGATGGTATGTAAAATGTTTTGATTTTGAATTTCCGTGTATCTAAAAAATGGTGTTGGTAACACATTTTTCAGAGTCGTAGTACATTTCTAAAAGTAAGTGGTAGTTCAGCCATGAGAACCCATGATGGATATGATGCTCGGGATTGCTACAAGCACGCGTGAGATGCCATGGGGGAAAATGTGTGAGATGGGAATGATGACATTGAGTCTAATGGAAGGAGATTCCAAGAGACACCACCAGATATTGCAGCACCATGAGAAGCTTGATTAAATCCCAAGAAGAGAAGCATCAGTTGAATTCTACTATGTTGCAGTGTTTGACAGACTTGCAAAGAAAGATAGACTCTGGGAAGGGTACAGTGAAACCTGAAGGAAGTAAGAGCAGTACCAGAAGAAGAAAAAGGAATTCTAGTAATTCATCTGACTCAGAGGATTCTAGTGGGGATTCAAGATCTTCTTCTTGTAAGGGAAAGAGAAAGAGGCCCCATAAGGATCACACTCGGGATGAATTTAAGAAGGCTAAACCTCCTAAGTTTGATGGTGAGGTAAAGACTGGACAAGAAGCTAAAGCTTGGCTTCTTGGATAAAGAATTACTTCTAAAGAAGGAATGGTCTCAAACCTTCTTGCTTTAGGAATTAGCAGAAGTATCCAGCCAAAGTTATGGGAGAGAACCAAGAGATCCACAGCAGAACAAAGAACCTTTCCAGTGTTGGAGATGTGGAGGACCCCACATGCGTAGAAATTGTCCACTCGAGAATGAGAGTGCAAGGCTAGCTTACAACCTTCAAGAGGCAGAAATAGTGGGTCAAGTATCAAGGGTCGTCCCTAGGATTTATGGAGCACTGGAGGACCGCGAGGAAGACCACCAGTCCACTGTGGTTGAAGTTGCAGGTAAGATTATTGATCAATCTATTTCTATCTTAATTGACCCTACTTCTACTCACAGTTACATTACTCCTAGAGTAGTGGAGATTTGTGCCTTTAAGAAAGTAAAGCATAACAAATCTTGCTTAGTTCAGTTAGCCACTGGAACTAAGAGAAAGGTTAGTGAAGTGGTGGATAAGTGTCCATTAGAGATGAATGGATTGGTGACTTGTGTAGATCTGAATGTTCTACCCCTTGGTTCCTATGATATTCTCATTGGAATGGATTGGTTAGAAGCTCACAGAGTGAATCTTGACTACTATAAAATAGCTTTTGAGTGCCTGGATGAAGAAGGAAACTCAAGGATTGTGAAGGACATTCCAAAGGTGATTTCTATGAGGCATGTTTCCACAATGTAGTTGAAGAAGTTATGTAGGAAATTTTTCTAGTTGTATGCAGCTCATATTTTGGACGAAACAGAGAGTGAAAATCCTAGGTTGGAGGACTTTCATGTGTTGTGGGAATTAAGGGATGTGTTTCCTTATGAGATTCTAGGGCTTCCTCCAAAGAGGGACATTGATTTCACAATTGAACTTGTGCCAGGAGTAGCGCTAGTTTCCAAGACACCCTACAGAATGAGCATGCTAGAAATGTTAGAGATGAATATGCAGCTGCAATAATTGTTGGAGAAGAAGTATATTAGATGCAGTGTGTCTCTATGGGGAGCACCAATTCTTTTTGTAAAGAAGAAAGATGGTACTCTCAGGTTGTGTATTGATTACAGAAAACTGAACAAAGTCACAATGAAGAATAAATACCCTTTTCCTAGGATTGATGACCTCTTTGATCAAATGAGAGGATCAAAGGTATTTTCCAAGATTGACTTGAGGTCTGGATACCATCAGGTAAGAATCAAGGATAAAGATATTCATAAGACAGCCTTCAGGAAAAGATATGGGCATTATGAGTTTGTAGTGATACCATTTGGTCTCACAAATGCACGAGCTACATTTATGTGCCTTATGAATAGTGTCTTCAGCAGGTATTTGGACAAGTTTGTTCGTGTTTTCCTTGATGACATTCTTGTTTATTCCAAGAATGAGGAAGAACATGAAGAGCATTTTAGATTGACATTGCAATTGCTCAGAGAGCATCAACTGTATGCAAAGATGAGAAAGTGTGATTTCTATAGAGATAGAATTCAGTACTTGGGTCATATTATCTCAGAAGAAGGTATATCTGTGGACCCTGAAAATATTGAAGCCATTATGAATTGGCATACTCAAAGAAGTGTGACAGATGTGAGATATTTTATGGGAATTGGAGGATATTATAGGAGATTCATTAAGGGATTCTCCAAAGTTTCACATGCCATCACTTCTTTGCAAAAGAAGGGGATAAAGTTTGAATGGACCTCGAGGTGTGAAGAAAGCTTCTAGCAGTTGAAGAATCTTCTCACTAGTGCACCAGTATTGAAGGTTTCAGACCCAGATAAAGATTTTGTGGTGTGTACCGATGTGTGTGGTCAAGGGCTTGGAGGAGTCCTTATGCAGGACAATGACATTGTATGCTATGATTCAAGAAAGCTGAAGGAACATGAGAAGAACTACACTACTCGTGATCTAGAGCTTGTATTCATAGTACATGCTCTCAAGATGTGGAGGAATTACTTGATGGTCAAAAGATTCAAGCTGAAGACAGACCATTGCGGTCTAAAGTATTTGTTTGATCAGCCTACTCTGAATGCTAGGAAAGCTAGATGGCTGGAGTTTTTATGTGAGTCTGATTTTGAAATCAAGCACATAAAAGGAAAAGAGAATAAGGTATTTGATGCACTTAGTAGGAAGGTGCAAGTACTGCATGTGGAATCTCTTAGTATTTTCCAATCATATTTGAGGCAACAGATTGCTAATCATATTGCTAGAGATGAATTGTATGTGCAGGTCAAGGACAAATTATAGCAGCAAAGTCTTGAAAAGAGGTATGAGGGATATAAATTGGAAGAAGATGGACTTCTTACTTATAAAGGTAGGATTTATAGTGCAAATGTAGCATATTTGAGGAGAGTTTCTATGGACGAGATCCATCAAGCTCCATACTTTGGTCACCTAGGATACCAAAAGACAATTGCTACAACTAGAAAGCAGTATTTCTGGCCAAGGATGAAAAAGGACATGATTGAATACATTTCCAGGTGCATGAAATGTCAGCAGGTAAAGTTTGAGCATCAACACCCTGCAGGTTTGTTGCAACCTTTTCCAGTTCTAGAATGGAAATGGGAAGTTATTTCCATGGATTTTATTATAGGGTTTCCCATGACCTAGAGATAGCATGATTCCATCATGATTGTGGTGGACAAGTTGACGAAGGGAGCACATTTTATACCAGTGAAGTCTACACATAAGACTGATGAAATTACAAAGATCTTCATCAAGGAGATTTTCAAATTACATGGATTTCCTAAGGCAATAGTCTCTAACAGAGATGTCAAGTTCACTTCCAATTTTGAGAAGGGGTTGTTTGTGGATTTGGGTACAAAGCCGAACTTCAGCACCGCATACCATTCTCAAACGGATGGTTAGATAGAGAGAGTTAACCAAATGCTTGAAGACATGCTTCACATGTATGTGATGGAAAAACCAACCAATTGGGAAGATTATTTACACTTTGTAGAGTTTGCTTATAATAATGGACAACAAGCATCCTTGGGGATGAGTCTGTATGAAGCTTTGTATGGCAGAACGTGTAGGACACCGGTGACTTGGGATAATCCAATGAATAGGATTGTGCTTGGTCCAGAATTGATCAAGGAAATGGAGCAAGAGGTTGTAAAGATCAAGAAGAACCTAAAAGTAGCCCAGGATAGGCCGAAAATCTATGCTGATAAGCATAGGGTGAACAGAGAGTTCAGTGTTGGGGATCATCTTTACCTTAGAGTGAGGGAAAAGAAGAGTTCCTTGAAGCTGGGAAGTTGTGCCAAGTTGTCCCCTAGATATTGTGGGACATTTGAAGTGCTTGAAAGAATAGGGCCAGTTGCATATAGACTTGAATTTTCTGCTAGCACTAGAGCTCATAATGTTTTTCATGTTTCTTTGCTTAAGAAATATATACATGACCCTTACCACGTGTAAATTGGGATGTGATTTAGATGGAACCCAAGGGAGAGTTCTGAATTGAGCCAATGCGCATCCTCAAAAAGAAGGTCACCATGCTCTGGAATCAAGCCATAGGCCAGGTAAAGGTGCAATGGTAGAACTACGGTCTGGAAGAAGCTACATGGGAGCTCGAGGATGCCATGCAATTGGCACATCCATTTTTGTTCAATTATGTGGAACATTGAGGCGATCCCAGTGTAGATTTTTGTTCAAATTTTGTAAGCACTGAGGATAATGCTATTGAAGGGAGAGGGGAATGTAACACCCCGGTTTTGACCCCTTTGCATTAATGTATGTGATGTAAATATTATATGAAATCATGACAAGGAGCTCAAGGCCAAGTCCTTGTCATTGATTGATGTTGGTGTATAGGTAATCATGGTTAATGCATGTGATTTATGTGCTACATCAAGCACATTTGTAAACATCATGTAAATATGCAATCTAATGAAAACCCATGGCCAGGTATGTCAATGCAAAGAATAATGAGACGAGGGCATGATTTTCCTAAGGATAAGGGGGTGGGAATGTTTACCTTGAGCCTATTTCGAGAAAAGCCATATGTCATGGGGAGAACCCATCAGAACTATCAACTACCCTCTTTCTTGTCTTTTCTTCCTAACCATTTATTCTGTCAGGAAGTGTTTGAGGTAGTTATTGCTTAGAAGGGGAAGAGTATGGGAAATTTTGAATGGGGCAAAGCACCCAATTCTGGAGTGTTGTGTTTTGCTTATAGGGACAAGAAAACACCAAAAACATATGTCAGTTTGACCCATGCATTGACACCTGGCTCCTACTCTCATGTTTTGAGAGCTGCAAGGGAATTCGTTCAATAATTCATTCATCTCATTTGATCATGAATTCATCATCTTCACTCCCTGGATGTCATGTAGAAGCAGCAGGACAACAAAGATTTCCTTCTCTCTATGTATCTTTCACATTTTGCGAGTGTGCTTTTCTTGTACATTGTGGTATTTGTTGTGTTGTAGCATTATCCTAAACTACAGAGTGTATGAGACCCTGTTACTCATGTTCAGAGTAATCCTGTGATGTAGAGTCTCCCTATGGATGTTGTGTTGTGAACCCTGTTTTGGGTTTGACTGTGCGTGAGAATTAGGAATGGGAGAGACATAGAATGTGCTTGATAAACCTAGTGTGGAACCTAACAATAAGATAAGAGTGGCTGGTGAACCTTCCATGCGCATCCTGAAGAGCACTAGAAGGGAAGGTGTAGCCTTAGGGACTGTGGAGCAAAGAAGGGGTGTGTATGTAGAATGGAATCCAGACCAAATAGATCTTGTGAAGGTGTCCTTAGCTCTGTCGATGAGCTCACTAGCTTAGCAATTCTTCCTTCCCATTTCCTTAGAATTCTGATAAACCCAATGGAAAAGATGGCTTGGTTGTGTCTATTGCACCTGAACTTGTAAGTAACCTTTGACTGGACAGTCTGATAAACCCAACTTCTATTGTTGGTTTGGCTAGGTATCCTGATAAACCTAGTAGTGAGGTGGCTTGACTGTGAATAGTCTGATAAACCCATATGTTGGCTTGACTGGTCCTTAAAGGTGAATGTTGGCTTGACTGTGAACAGTTTGCGAAACCCAACTGTGAGATGGCTTCACTGAGTGGCCTGTGAAACCCATTTGAGGGATGTTTTCCCGTACAGCCTGTGAAACCCAACTGTGTTGTCTTGGCTGAGTTTAATTACATCCTTGGCTATGTATGAGTCTACTAGTGTTCCCTTATCCCTATAGGAAATCATGCGTAGCTCAGGGGTGGCAGTGCTACTGAGAGATTAAGGAGCACATTGGCCTATGGTTGAGTGGAACATTGCAGTGACATAGCTGGTTGTGGGATAAGATTTCTTCAAGATAAGTGTTCTTGTCCTCATAATTCTCTATAACTGTAATTCTCACATTGTATTTTCTTGATGGAATGTGATGAACATGTTGCTATGTTGAGTTATGCTTGTTCCCTGAATAACTGCAATTATGGGCATTTATGTATGTTTTTCCTTCAATGCATTTTACTAATTTGCAGGGTAGATTGGCCAGTTTGGTAATGGCCTGGATGATAAGATCGATCCAAGAATTCAGCTGAAAAGTTGAAGTTTTCTTCTAGAAATCCTCATTTGCGCAGTTTGCGGGATTAAGGATTTTGTGGGATGCGGGATGCGGAACGTCGTTTTGTAGATTTTTGCTTCCGCATGTTTTCCTTCCACAACTTGTGGGATGTGGGATGCGTAAATTCATTTCACATATTTTGGGTTCCACGGATTTTATTTCTGCATCTTACAGGATGCGGGATCGCGATGCTGTGATCCATATTTCCAATCCCGCAAGTTAAGTTTCCGTGTCGTCGATCTTCGCAGGATGATTCTCCACCATTGATCTGTTTCCGATGTGGGATGCGGGATGTGGAAATTGAGATCGATATTTTTTGTAACTTTCGACCCCGCATCTCAGGCTTTCTGTACCGTTGATTTTTGCCGGGAATTATGAACCATTGATTTAGAGCTGGTCTACAGGATCATTTACGATCGTTGATTTCATCGTGTTTTCTCCCTGCCATCTAATCTCCTCTGATATCTTTCCTTTCATATTATTGAACTGATCTATGGAAGATGGGAGGGAGTGTGACAGTGTTGGAATTTTTGAGATGTGGTTCATGACCATGCCCTGTGCTTCGATGAACAGTGAAGGTTCTCGATGAATATTTTAATTCCGCATGATGATGGGGTATGGGTATGTGACAGGATAGAAGTGGAATAGTTGTTGAATAATTTTTATTAACCCATGAGATGAAAAGGAAAGTGGTTATAGTTTTTGAGTGAGAGTTTGAAAGTGCATGAGGCATATTCCCCAAAATCGATTCATAACTCCTAGTTTATTTCTAAAGAGAAGGAGGCTCATAAATGACCAAGTCATAGGAAAAATACTATATAATAGTACATCCATTAGCAAGCAAGAGGATAGAATTTGACGTGGATTGAATCTGATAATGCAGGAGAT
This sequence comes from Pseudotsuga menziesii, assembly GCA_001517045.1. Taxonomy (NCBI): domain Eukaryota; kingdom Viridiplantae; phylum Streptophyta; class Pinopsida; order Pinales; family Pinaceae; genus Pseudotsuga; species Pseudotsuga menziesii. The sequence continues at coordinate 100,363 of LPNX010689964.1, read as the reverse complement.
GGAATATTAAGTGGATTTTCCACTTATGGTTCAGCGAACAGGCTCGGGGGTTCTGGAGCAAGTAACTTGACTTCTCTAGGAGTTGGTTGGGAGGAATGACTATTCCATTTCTATTTTCCCAGTAGTGGTTCTAGGTTCTTACTCTATGCTCTAATTACAATAGTTTGTTTATTTTAAATCTGGATTTGCGGCTATATTCATAAGTAGAAATGTTTATGCATTCTTACTGAACAGTTATCTAACATGTATCGATTTCAGATCTTGTTTGTATATTAATTCTAGATCTGTCTATGTATTTTGTTTATACCTACAAATGGTTACATTTTATTAGCAAGGATTCTTATATCGGGAATCCATACCTGAGTTAAGGATTTCTATATGATTTTATCTAATGTAGATTCAATTTATTTCCTTAAATGATTATATATATGTGAATTATTTCTATTCAATTATTTCCTATGTCATAGATCTATTTAAATTATGATTAAAATTGTTAAAGTTAACATGTCTAAAATATTATACCATTTACATTCACAACCTAAACATCAATCAAAATTACTATACATGGGATGTATCCACTGTGAGGTTAAGCTACAAAGTTATCTTTTAATTTACTTCTTAAACCTTTATACTAGATCGACACTGTTAACATCAGAATCAAGGGAATCTAGTTAATTAATCTGAGATTAAATTATTTATAAAACTATCATGAAATATACACAACACATTCACAATTTATAACTTAGCTAACTATTAATTAAAGAATCACAAATATATACAGCCATATATATATATATATGATATACAAAATACAGTAACATGCATGATTGATATAACTAACATATCTAACAAAACGTTTTATGGATCTAAAGATAATAGTCATTAACTAGAGTTAAGGTATCCATAGTAATCCACATTACAGTTTTAAATCAAAATGCCTGACAGTTCACAGAAGTGAATCTTCCTTTTCCAAAGACTAGGATTAAGCCAATTTACAATGGCAGGTGAGTATTAATAAAAGTAGAGTAACCATATCTAAAATGAATCCAAACCAAATATATGCATTATATTATATCTTTTATCCACGATTTAAGACTAAACTTACTCCAAAGAAATCGCAAAACCCTATGGTTCATAGAAAATTAAACAAATTAACAATATCAATGTTAAAAGATTTCGGTCTTACGACCTCATCACTGTAAGCCCATTCAGATGGAAACTATTGATTATGCAAAGAATAAACACAAGTAATCTTTTCTAAATCAAATATGTATTTAGCTAATAGGATTTTTTTATACAAACAGTAAACGATCATATGGGTTGACAATATTTTTAATACTACAGACTCCCTATGTAAATAGAACCGAGATATCTTTAAGCAACAAATCTTATAAAAAATGTACAAATGAAAGTAATACCATCGAGGGATTGCAACCAGTAATTAAATCAATGGGATATACAAGTATAACTACAAATGACCTCATAATAGGAAATGCAAAGACCCTAATGATTGTTTCACTTCATTATACATTAAAACATTATAAAAAATGATGTACACATACACGGTGTAGCTATAAGACCCTCCATGATGGCTTCCACCATTTTTATTTATACCCTAAAACAAACCATACTGTACATAAAAAATGCGAAGGAGAGAGGTTGTAAATCCCTCTCAAAATAATATATTAAACCCTAGGGGTTTAAAACAACTTTAAAACTCATCTTGCATAGAGTTGAAGTGTTTTCCCTCCTCTCTCATCCTTTCACTTAGGATTTTAGTACCTGCATCAAACCAATAAACATTTTAAATAATGTGGGTAAAATTCCTTGAATTACACAAAGAAACAAGAGAAAGGGTTTCTGTGTTTTGTTTACCTAGGTGTTCTAAGATGCAGGCTTGGGAGGAGGTGACCCTATCAGCTTCCTCTCCAGAGCTCCTAACCTGCAAGGAAACACGTTAAGCTACATTCAAACAAATATGTTAAAATAACACTGTAAACAAGTTAAAACACTAAGTTATTTACCTTATGCATGTTGCAGAGAGGGGTAGGGGTCGAATATTTTGGGGGTTAACCTTACCCCTCCTCTTCCTGCACAAAAAACTCAAACAATATTAGTTACAGTTAAACCATTAAAAGAAACCATCCTTTAAAACCTTGCAGCTTATCATTGAAATTCAGTTGGCAAAGGGTAACGTCGAAACTAGAGTTGATGGCTGATTTTCTTAAAATTGAATAAATGAGTTTCAGATAACCATGGAATCCATGAAAAATATAATAATACCTTGGAAAGAAACCAGTTACGATTCCATCAAAACCATAGCAATATTTACACAAGAAAACCCAACAAGCCGCCATTAACAGAGCGTAGAATCAGTTCTCGAAAGTTACATACCAAAAAAACCAAGAATAAAGGGTCCAGACAGGAAAATAAACACATTAAAGTCTTTTCAACCCTAGATATAGAAAAATACATGTGGATGGCTCAGATAATCTATCTTGAAGCCAACGTAGGAAGCCTCACTAAGGTGTCAACTCATAACAAGGACAACTCTTTTAAGAACCAAGTCAACTTGGGTACGGCTCATTAAACCACAACCAGATGTAATCATGGTTTTTAATCATTGTTCAAGCCATTAAAACTATGGTAAGAACCTGCATCACATAACATGAAACTATTTCCATATAAACCAAACAACCTCTTAAACCAACTATATATGATATTTTATTAACTTTGCAAACCATGGCATAAAAACATATCAAATGTCCATTGTTCAAACTTTACACCCTCCGTGCCTTAGGACTAAGGTCCTTTTTAAATTTTACCATATTACATTGCGCTTTGGTAAGTCATGTATCCCTCATAAAACCTTATTACATTGCAAGGTGGGATTTGAGACTATGGTCTAGTCTCCCAAACCTTGAGGCTAGTATGGCCCTAGTAAATTATAGCGAAAACCACCTTGAGGCTAGTACGACCCTAGTAAATTATAGCAAAAATCACCTTGAGACTAGTACAACCCTAGTAAATTATAGCAAAAACCAAAGCAAGTATTTTTGAAACATCACCTTTGGGTGTGGCTGTACGCAATGATTAGAAATATGTCATTACCACAGCTGGTGAAACCTAACATATCCACCATAATTATGTAATTATATTTACATAACCTAATTAATTAAACTCACAAGTAATAATGCTTGCTAGAATTTTATAAAGAGTTCTAGTTAAATGTGTATATAATTTTTTTTTATTTACAATTTTTGAGGTGTGCGACAATTTCTCCCTTTGGTCACTGCATTAACTTAAAGCTATGGTATACATATGGAGGAATGGCCGGTCAAACTGATTTTTTTTTTTTGCAGGTGTTCCATGGGAAAAGGCTATGAGAGGCTTAGCGTCAATTTTTTTACAGTTAATACGAATTTATTCACCATTGTGTCTTGCTGAAAAGGGTGAGAGATGTTGGTATTTATGTAGATGTCTTGGTCATGAAATCATTCCTTTACCTCAAATCTAACCTTTACATGGAACCTAAACCACATCATAGGTTTAAAGGCTAGCGAGGGAGGATAATGTGGGAGCCTCCCTTAGCGTCGGAGGAGTGGGAGGGGTAGTATTAATGACCCTTTTATTTCTTTTATTTTTTTTTTTTTCATAATATTTTTGATACTAATAGATTGTTTCTATGTAGGTTTTTTATCCAATCTATGGTCAACTAGTGAAAGTTATTTTCAAAAGAATACTCAATATATCCGAAAATGCCATGGTCAATAAAATTTTAAAAGATTATTTTTTCCTAGTAATGATAATGCTTCCAACTGATAAAATTCATGAGGATCTAGCCAACTTGATTGCACAAAGGGTAGTGAGGTGGTATATAGCCTAATATGGGGGAAATGTTGTAATGTAACATAACTTTATGTAATGTTACCAAATATAAAAAATAGTTAATATTTTTTATGTCAGATCATAAAATAATAATTAGAAACGGTAAAAAATTAATTATAAAATCCATGTCCACTCATAAAAATAATTAGAAACAATTAAAAATTATTAAGAAAAACCTTCTCCACTCATAAAAATAAAATAAAATTAAAGGTGCATATATCAATCTTAAACTCAGAACTATCAAGCACCAAGACGATCAAATTCATGAGGTGTAATTTTTTTCTTAAAAAGTACAAATTTTAAGATAAAATTAAATATATTATATACCTCTCGATGGTTGATACATGTAGTTTTAAGATGGATCTATACTCGTATTTACAACATCTGAGGTCTCTTCATCATCTGGGGAATGGTTATATTTATGGGTGATTCCATGACGGTGGGTAACACTTTTTGGCCAAATTTGGCGATGAAAACCTGATTTTTTACTCATGTGTTAGATAGAAGCCATCGAAACGCATATATTCCATGTGAATTTCAACTTGGAGTAAAAAAAAAATTGTAGAATATTATGTTTCCTTCCCAGCAATATTTAAAAAAATATATTCCGATGTCATTTAATGTGTGAAATTTTGCATTTAATGAACCGTGTGACCTTTAAAATTTGAAGAAGTTAATAAGTGGCTCGTGTCCATCTCCAATAATTCAATATTACATTAATAATTTAAAAAATATACATATACGAGCATGATCTACACAAAATGTATTATGGTCTGCATATTTTTTTGTTAATTTATTTCGCAATATACAATTATTTATTATTTTTCGAAAGTGACCACATCTGATTTCAGCATCATTTTATACACATGTGTGTTCATCCCATATTTGTTTTCATTGTTTTAAAAAATTGAAAAACCAAAAATACCCTTTTGAAGACGACGCGTTGATGTGTGGGTTGTGTATTTTTCTAAAATTTTTGGATGTGTATTTTTTACCCTGCGGATTTTTCTTTGAGCTGCTTCAAAGTTGTTGTCAAGTTTTCTAAGTGTAAGTTTTAGAACTAATTTAAAAATAAATCCATATGAATGTTAAAATGCATGCATGATACCTTAATGGATAGAGGATTCAGTGATGAATCTATCGGTATGAACTCCACTCAGTTATGTGCCATGAATGGCAGCATTTACACCCTTAGAAGACAGAGAGAAACATTGATTTTCCTGTAAGAGGGCTGAATTTCTATTTTTTAGGCCCTCGATCGAGGTAAGGAGCTCAATCAATGTTTTAAAATACCTCGATCGAGGTTTTAACCAAAGCTCAATTGACGGTTTATTAAACCCTCGATCGAGGGTTTGTTAAACCCTCGACCGAGAAAATTATAAATAGGTCAATCGAGCTAATACCTCAATCAAGGTCTAGTTTTTGTTAAAAATCTTACAAAAGTGGTTGGGAATGAAGTTAAGCATTGATGGCATTAATGTCATTTCCACTACCTTCCTAACACCATTTCCCACCTGAATTCCTAAATAAATGCTATATAAACATAATACATAAACATCTTACTAATTTTATCATTCACAATTAGCTAACCAATTTGAAACAATGCTTGTGTTCTAATGGAAATTTAGCATTGTGTATTGTGTATTGTGTTTACATATTGTTGTAGGTGTGAATTTGGATTGTTGATCTTGATCACATTGGGAAGAAAAAAGTGTCGAAGTAAAATATCTAGTAGGAATCAAATCAACACCGAAGAAATAAGAGAGAAAGATAGAGAAAGAAAGAGGAAAAAAAGAGCAATCTTGAGAGGAGAAGAAGTTGCAAATCAAGCTATGATGGGAGAATCAAATGTCATTGCTAACAATATTGGTATTTAATTTAAAATTTATGCAATTTCATATTCATAACTATAATTTTTTTTCCTAGTGATATAGTTCATATAATTTCATTCATATTTTCATATCATTTCATATTGCATAATATATTTAATTTCATAGTGTTCTAGTTCATAATTTATATATATATATATGTGTGTTAAATTGTTTAGAATGTAAATATAATCTTGTAATTGTAATTTTGTAAATAATTCATAAACTTATATAAATTGTATGTGTATGTTTGAATTCATATATATGTATTCATAATTGTATGTAAATTGTATAATTTCATATTCATATAATTTTATAAATTGCATATTCATATATTTAATTTCATAGTGAACTCTAGCTCATAATTTTTATATATACATGTACATGTGTTAATCAAGTTTAGAATTTATTATGATTTTGTAATTGTAATTTTGTAATTAATTCATAAAGTTATATGTACATTGTATGTGCATGTATGAATATATATGTATTTATAATTGTAATTAAATTGTATAATTTAGTATTTACATATTCATATAATTTTATAATTTCATGTTGCATAATATAGACTCACATATATATCATTTTTATGTAAAAAATTACAAAGATTGTTCTCAATGGGAGTTGATTGCACTCGTCATCATCAATTTTAATATTCAATTTTAATTTCATATTCATGTATATGAACATTTTCATAGTGTTCAAATTACAATTTTACATTACACTGTGATAATGATGATAATTGCATTACAATTACAATTACAATTTTACAATTACATTAAATTACAATCATTACATTATTACATATTACATTTACAATTACATTACATTACAATAATTACATCATTACATTACATTACAATTTTACAATTACATTACAATTTTAATATTGATTTAATTTCATATTCATGCATATGAACATTTTCATAGTGTTCAAATTACAATTTTGCATGTTACATTAAATAATAATGGTGATCTCTAATTACATTAAACAATTACAATTTTAATTTTAAATGTGTACAATTTTAATTTTAAACGTGTTCAATTTTAATTTCATATTCACATGTATATGAACATTTTCATAGTGTTCAAATTACAATTTTACAAATTACATTACATAACATATTCAAGCAAAGAGGTAGATATAATATTAGGCATGTATATAAGAGTATTTTTTGTACTCCAATGCAGAAGGAGGTGAGCTAAGTAGCCTTCATCATAAGGAAGAGAAGGAGATGACACAACTCTTCCATATCAACATCCATATCATGAAGACCAAGGTTGACACTCTATCGGATTCTACTTCACAATACAATCTCATAGAAGCACATTAATATGCATGGATGATTTAAGAATGTTCTCAAAGAAACACATAGACCATGTCAATAATATATTGCGTAGCTAATCTAAATAAAAATCAATTTCCTTATGTAACATATTAACTCTAGTCGAAGAAGATTGAAACACTTATCAATATGTTGATCATTAGTTCGAAAATGTAATTTTCCTCCATATTGAGTCTAAAAACAATCAATTTATCCTTCCACGTCTTGAATGTGCATCATAAATTTAGTAACATATTCTCCTTCCTTCATGTTCAATGTGTAGGACTAATTCCTAAGGTCCTTATTTTCAAAACTACATGCTTTATATCAAGGAGACAATAAGAAGAGGAAGGAATTATAACAAAGGAGAATTCAATATGGACACCTTATTATTTATGAAAATTTGTATCTACGGTAACAATTTAAAAATAGGACAAATTAATATATAAGAGGTCACCATTGATTAAGACATACAAGGTCAAGCAAGGAAAAACTTAGAACACTATTTTGAGTTGGTGTGGGTTTCCTTGGGCCATATTTGACCTAATTCATACAAGTAGATGGTTTATGTATGGAAGAAAAATTGGATGGCACTAGGAATCCCTTCTATGAAGTCTTCAACAACAATATATGCCCTAATTCTGCCACATAAAATGTGTTCATTGTTCGTTTTGGTAAGGAAGGCATGCTCGAAGTCTTTAACTCTCAAAGTAGATCTTGGGTGCATTTTGAAAGATATATAATAAAAATGATTCTAATTGTATAAACTATAAGATTTCAACATCCTAGTTGAAACCAAATAGACCTATGAGACTATAACATCAACTCTAGTGAATCAAGTGTATTAATATAAACTTGAACATAATTGTATTCTAGTATATGATAATGATGATAATTACATTACAATTACAATTACAATCACATTACAATTACAATTACATTACAATTTTACAATTAAAATTACATTAGATTTCAATCTTGTACAAATGAATAGGAATCATGCTTAATAACCTAATTTACTTAATAACATCCGGATTGGGACATAAGTCTCATCCGCAACAACTGTGGGAAGTACTTGGGATTTTCCCTAAAACTCATTATGAGGAGTACCATAAGAACCCCGAAGTAGCTGGCCAATGAGAGGACCTGCCAAGCGAAAAGGGTAACGACCCCTATCGGATTGACTAGATTACCACGTGTGAGGAAAACCAAAGAGTTGTCATTTGTGGCCAAGCAGTTAGTAGTTTTACCTACGCCATGAAGTGAGGGGTAATGCTAGCTCAATCCTGAGACAGCCTTCGTGGCCAAGTGACTACCTTTTAACCATTAGGAATTATATTTAAACCAGGGTCCATATTCATATCCAGTTACTACTATAGACACCATTGTTTGCATTTATTTGTTAATTTGTTAACAAACAATGGAAATATGATAAACTTAAAATAAAATGCTATTCAATCTTGTATAATCTATTTGCTAATTTTTTAACTAACAATGGCATTATGATAAGTAAAATAAAATGTTATTCTTGAGATTGCATTTATTTGTATTTATTCTTGAGCTTGTAAATTTATTTTTGAGTTTGTATTTGTTTATTGCTAGATCCTGGCCAGCCATCACAAGATCATGCACCCTTTGATTTCTCAAGAGTAATTGGGAGCTCCAATGACCTTGGAATGGCTGATAATTGGTTAAGAGGGTTGGATGATGCCACTCAAGAAGAGTTCAGGAACCTGACCCCTAATCAGACAATTAGAGAGCATGTTAGTAACATAATCAAGTTGTACTTTGAACAACAATCAGTGATTACACAAGCTCAAATCCTACATGGATTGATAAAACACAAAAACATGAAACGTGCCACAAATTTGTTGGGTTTTAAGGATGTTAAAAATAAAAAAATGCATGTGAGAATGTAACAAAAAGTTTAACAACTGCACTATCTACGTTTGGAAAGTCAAGAAAAGATGATATCAACACTGCTTGTAGGGAAATTACAACTGCTATTGTGACACGAAGCACCGCAATAAATCGAATAGTCAGAACAATGTTAAATTTGCTCCACGTTTCAAGAAAAACATTGCACAAATACACTAAATTTAGGGTAAAGATAGATGAAAATGATGAAGCTGCTTGTTGCACTCTTATATGCAGAGATGCATATAAAGACATGATGGAAGAGGGAATCAGAGAGAAGGTGATAGAGTATTGGGACAACCATTTTCACGCTATACCAGATCGAAAACATGTCCTGCGACAACGTTCTGGTAGAGGCATTTATAAGGAGCATTGCAAGCATGTTATGGAGATGACAGGACTTTCTTTGTTCGAGGAATTCAAAGAATCAAATCTCGGTGTCCAAATCTCATTTACCATGTTCAGTAAGTTGAAACCGTGGTATATTAGGCCGAATATGATTTGGGACACTTGTTTTTGTCGATACCATGTTGAATTCTAGTTATACTACGACACATTTGTGGATTTTTGCAAAAAACATTGGGATGGTGAACTAGCTCCTCACACAGTGCGGGATTTTATTTCTATGATACTATGCAATAGGAATCCTGAAAAATGTGTTTTTCAATAAAATGTGTGAAGGTGGGAGAAGATTCCATGAATGTCGTGATTTGGCATTGTTCCATAGGAAGTTTTCTATTGATCCAACACACCCTGGATTGTCAGGTATCACAGTTAAGTGGAAGAGATATGAGTATGTCTCCATGAATCCATCATCTTCTTCACATGTTCTATCTAAGAGGATTGACTTGGTCGAGGATGATATTCCTATTTCAGACTTCATGGACAAGTTTCAAAGTCAAATTTACAAATACATTAAACAATCCCACAGGTCTAGGTGGCAAGATTTAGAATTTAAGCATTGTCATGAGACTTTTGAGCTAGGCACAATCCTATCGGTGGTATACTTTGCCAAGAATTATACATTTTCTCCTCAGAGAGAGATACAAAGTGAGTATTATCACTCTGACCAGGTTTCCATCTTCATACATGTATTGTATGGACATGCTCAGGTGAGCATTGATGGTAGGGATAGAACTCCTCAGTCACGCTATGTGATCAAGGAATATCATTTTTATGTCAATAATGATCGTGAGCATGACATGTTGTTTTCTCAACACTGCTTTGGATTGATTTATGATTCATTCAAAAAGAATGGGGTGTCATTTACAGAACACTGTATTTGGTCAGATGGGTGTGGGGGGAAGGTCAAATCAACACGCTCAGTTTATTGGTTGAGTTCCCTTCACAAAGAGATGATAATTCGACACACCTAGATATTTTTTGAAACAGGGCACAAAAATGGTGAACATGATGGTGCAGGTGCATGCATGAAATGAGCCCTTGGGAGGTACCAAATGAGTCATAGTGCATCTCGACTCTAGTGCTTAGCAGAAGTAGTTGATTGGTGCACACAAAATTTGGGTCACCAAGGCCATGAACAAGCAAGGTCAGTGCATAGGTAGGAAAAACCAACATCTTAATTGGAATTTAAGAAATGTGTTTGTATTATATGTGTGTGTGTGTGTGTGATGTTTGTTATTCGATGCAGGTTTTTTGGGGATTTTTCCCTTGGCGATGTGAATAGATCCATGCCATGGTATTTTGAGACCATACCTGGTATGAGAGAACTGCATTCAGTTCCTAGTAAAGACATGGGAAACATATTTTCCATTGAAACAAGGAAGTATGCATGCTTCTGTGAGTTCTGCATTGACGCCAATGGACTAGGGATTGATCACTACGTGAACGATGCATATGTCAAACAATGGAAATATTTCCCTCTTAATCCAAAGGGGCCACATCCGATTCCGATGTGGCAAGAGATGCACACTGACGAGGCAATCGTTTCACTAGATCATAATTGGGTTTCTGATTTGGTTAAGCAAGGTACATGATACTTGATTGAATGTTTAAGTCTCTAGTCATGTACACATGCATATATACATATATACATATACATATACATATATACATACATATACATATATACATACATATATATATATACATACATACACACACACACACACACACACACAGATATATATATATTGTTTAATATTTGAAAATATTGATGCAGGTGATGTATTTGCTGTAATTGCACCACTAGGAAATGTTGAGCATGTGGCATACTTTTTTATGCAGTGTACACAAATCAAAAGCAGGTTGGTGCAGCTCTATGTCGACGGAGAGTTCACGTACTAAGTTAATGACCTAGTTGTGATGGGACAATTTTTTGAAAAAGTGAGAAGAAAAGGTAACTATATTTGTCAAAACCCCAAATTTTCACAAAAATTTAAAATTTTGATATAACAATAAATGATAAAACATGCGGTCTACTAACAGCTAACAGTTTGCAATAAAAGAAACAGTCAAGTACTTGGTTTTACTAATTCTTAATTATACTAACTCAACAGTTCATTTTTTTGTAAGAAGAATAAAGCATTCTTGTGTATTGTTTTACTTCAGTTTACTGGTGAGTCTTTTCATCTCAAGTAGGTGGAATCTAACTTTTGAATCCAAGGCTTACTTAGCAATTGTGCTAACGTAGAATATTACTGTTTCTTACAGGTTTACAGGTATGATTGAACGAGCATGTTTTAAAAAATTCTTAAAGTACCCAGCAGTATTTTATTTGCAATTATAAAGCTTAGTAATTAAGCTACTAAACTCTAAATAGCTTCCGTGAGGTAAAACCATTTGGCTTCCTTAAATTGATCTTGTAATAAAGTTCAAAAGTAAGTAGTGACAGTAAGACATGTTTGCGACTCTAAGAAATAGAATCTTCGTTACAAAGTACTTCTTCTTTAGCCTATAAAAATTGCAAAGATATAATGTTTGTTTTGTCAGTATTTATACAATAATACATTATCTTATCTGTGTATCAACTGTCCCACATTTCACTTCTGCAAGATAACTTATAGCATGTTAACCTTTTGACAGTATAAGTTCGATTGTGCAACTAAAAACCATAATGCCTTCGTACATGAGATCATTGTTTACCTACATTTTAATTTCATGATGAACCATGTGGTTCTAATAATTTCTGGACTCAATAGAATCATTCCTATTCAATTTCTTAATTTTTCTATGAAACTTCTCTTGTATTAAATTATTGTTTACAATCAGTCTTTCTGAGATTAGAGCCATCGAAACAAGTTGATTTTCTAGCTATTTAGTATAATTCTATACCCATTTTACTAACCAAATAGACATGGTGAATCTTTAGTAAATACCAAGTTGAGGCATAACTAAATTTCATCAAAGTATCCTTACTTTGAACTAAGTAACAAAATTTTCATAAAAGAGTTCTTACGATACGTTTGGTCCACTTCATAGTTCTGCTATCATTGAGTTATTAGTTCTTATGTGACTTATAACCATGCATACTCTATTTTGTTAATTGACATTCAATCTATATCTAGCTCAATGTTATAAACATGTTTAGATTAGAGTTTATGATTATCTAACTATTACATTATGCCATTATAAAAGTTATATCTTGTAAGGTTGATATTACAATATATTTACCATGTATAAACTATAGTCTTTGTACAAAGGAAAACTAAAGTTGCTCGGTGATTAGCATGAGCTATCCCATAAAAAATTTGATCTCTATCTAATATAAAGACAACATTTAGATAAAAGCAATGCAACCCTCCAAATCGTAATTGTGATGTTATAATATAATAACATAAGGTTAATGGTGAAATGAGTAATATGCATGAATGAAATTCGGGCTTTAACTAAGGTTTAAAGGTGACATTCTTTGATAGATCAACATAATCATAACGTTGATATTCTATCACTAAACTAGTATATGATATGGTGTACATTATTATCGATTTGCATGGCAATAATTGGGTCAATGATATAGTTTACTCCTCATTCCAATGATTTAATAATTGGATAACATTTTATGCAGGAACTATAGAAGATTGATCCATTGCATGGTTTTGATTTATTGACCACATGGTTGTCTCCTGACCAAGCGTGGAAAATATAAAACACTACCGTAACCCTAACCCTTATCATTTCTTTCTCGCATTTTACGCTGGCCCTTGAGGCTACTCTGCTCGAATTTCATGGCGGCCGTCGGTCCTCCTCTGCTCCACTTGTCTTGAGTCTTGGTTCAGTGTTGCATTGTCACCGATGTGTGGTTCAAAATCCATTTTTAGTGGCTGGGGTTCTCACTATGTAAACTTGTGGAGATTATCATTGCCCTTGGCTTGCTGTCTGTGTAATCTTCCCTTCATTCTCCTTGTGGCTCACTGTCTACTCCAGTTTCTCTTTCTATCCTCGTGGCTTGTTGTCTGCTCCAGTTTCTCTTGCTGTCCTCATGGCTTGATGTCTGCTCTAGTTTCTCTTGTTGTCCTCGTGACTTGCTGTTGCATGAGGTTTTATCTTGTAGGATGTTGAGTCTTCACTTTGTAAATCCTTTAGGTGATAGTGCTTCTACGAGTCTGCTCATCGTTTCCATTGACGGGTAAGAGTTTGTTTTCACTTCTATTTAAGTTGCAGCCAGTATAATGTTGTTACAAAGGCACATTAAATCTTAGGTTAATTACTTACTGACAGTAGTCTATTGAACTCCTTGCAGGTGCTCGCCACTACATTCTTTCACGGTGAAGAAAACATGTAATCAACCAATGAATATCGTGGCTCGTGACTTTGTTCGGGTAAGCCCCGTGGTCCATGTGTTGGGTTTTCACCCTACTTGTATCAGGGTGGTCAAAGGAATCACCCAAGGTTTTGGGGAAACCTTCCTTGTCTCACCATAAGTTATGTTGTTTGCTTTTATAGGTTGTTTGTTGAAATAGCCAATATCAAACCCTCGCTAGTTGATGGGTAGAATCGGTTCAACTGAGAAATGTATTTAGTTTGATGTTTGGATTTACGGCATGTTTAAAATAATAGTTCTTGTAAAGATAGTTTTGTCTTCAAACTTGTTTTGGTTTAACAGATGTTTTGTATTATGCTCTGTGTAAATTCAAGCTTTTTACCCTTCTTGACTGTAAGTCGAGTTTTTGTACTATGTTTAAATACTCTGCAAGGGTTTATAATTAAAATTTTTAAGACTGATACTTACGGTCATAATTTAATTCTTGCTTGTTTTTATTTGTAGTTAAGAATTAGGGGTTATCCTGTGGAAACCCTCGTTTTGAAATAGATTATTCCAGTTTATAATAATTACATAGTCTTTCTGTTTGTCCTGAAAGGACTGCGAGTAATTTATATTATACATAATTTAAATAAATTTGGTTTATTACTTCGATGTTTTGATATTTGTAAATGTAATAATTATAAGGGTTTTAACCCTGTCATTTACTTTTATAGATACATACTATTAAAAACAATAAAAAGACACAGTTTCTTTTATAAGTACATTTTGTATATGTTGATCAGTAATGTATTTCATTTTTGTGTATAAATTCAATTGGTTCTTTAATAGTTTAAAAGAACTAACTTATGGGTTAACCTAGGTTACTAATTTATATAAGAATACAAATAAATTATGCTCAGAAATATGAGCTAGGGTTTATCCTATTTAAATTTTATAATGATGATTTCTGTATTGCTCTTTTGTTAAATTCGATTACTGTCACAAGATTTCTTCAATTTGTTTTAAAAGAATTACTAATTCATAAACAATACTCTTTATCGTTAATAATAATATTATTCGCATTAATAATAATATTGTTTATAAATATTGTATTCCTTTAAGTTTATTTTTACATAAATATATTATTAATAAAGACTATGAACATTCTATAATAGTTGAGTTTATTTAATAAGATTATTTTGTAAGCTTGGTGAAAGAAATAAGAACTTTGATACCTGTCAATACTCCTTTACATATAATTTGTCTGTAAGTGTGTAAGGACAGTTCTTTATTAACAATACCTTATGCATAGGTTACTACTGTCTTTTAGTTATTTTTAATTCTAAGAGAAAGAATATTGTAAGAGTTCAGATAGTTGCAGGTGAAATAACTATTATTATTAGGAAAGGAAATAAACTAACAGAATTATATTTACATCTTTTCTTAACATAATAATAAACATTCAACTGATATTTCTATTTCTTCTGTTTCGGTGTAGATGTATAGTTTATAAAAGAAGGTACTATGTAAAAGAATGAATTACATACTTGAGTATACTGCTAGTAGTAAAATAATATGATCATGTTCTTTTTCTAATATTCTTAATACACAACCTGGTTCTAACAACAACCCTACGAAACAAATTAATATCCTTTCTGGAAAACAACTATCCAATGAAAGAAAAAGATTTCAATACTCTGAAAAACATAAGTACTATATTCATTTCATATTCCTATCATACTTCATTCATTTTAAACAAACTACTTGTGCTAGAGTACGATCTGGTTTACTCCAGACACTCCAGATGGAGAAAAACACAGGTAGGATTATTTTTCATCAAAGAACAGATTCAACATTAAAACAACTGAGAGATTTCAAACTTAACAGTTCACAACATAACATATAAATCATTCATTATTTGTTCATACTCAGATATAAACTTTAACACATAAATTAAAAGATAGTAGAACATGTTTTAAAAACTGGATGACAATAGCGTTGGGAGGTCGTTCTTCCCTACCAACTCCTGGAGAGTGCTCAAACAACGACTTCTTAGGACCCCCAAGCCTGTTCCTTATCTCCTTGGCTCGGACTAGGTGGAGCAAACAACAAATTACTAGTCCAATGACTCAATACCAACTCTGTATACTGCAGCAACATCTTTCAGCTGGAAAGTTGTACTATATCACTTCCTGCAGTTTACCCCTCAAACACCTTCCACAAAAATTCCCTTCCCAATGAATTCCTTGAAGTGCATTCGCCTAAATGACTCTTCTCTTGGAATGATCAGCCTCAGCTCTCTTCAATAGGGTTTTTTTTATTAAGATTGCCTTGGTCTTTTCGGGTTAGTTGTCATTAATTGAGCCACCTACTCTGATCCCACTTTCTTTGGGGATCATGACCCCAAATGTAGGGAGGTTACCACCTGCAACATTGGAAGTGTTTGAGGATGCTACCACTTGTCTATTTGCTCTCCACCTATTCTACTCCACCAAGTTGACCGGTAACACTCTTTTTAATAGCTCTCCCAAGTTGTTGTCTCCACTTTTATTTATTTAAAATTAAAATATTCAGAATTACATTCAATATCCTTGACTCTGCTGAGTCATCATTTACAACTTAGCATTAAATTTAACATAATTTCTTGGAATAAAATCAAAATAAGATAATATTATTTTGCAAAATTGGGGCATGTGACATACACACCCCCTTAAAATATAACATCATCCCATATGTTATTTATTCTTCATCCTTCGATATCCCCTAGAACAGAATTTGATATGCATCTCACATTTTACTTTCCAATTCCTAGGTGGGTTCCTCTAGACTAAGGTGCTTCCATTGCACCTTCACTTGTCCAATGGTGCGGTTCTGAAGTGTAATTTCCCTCCTCCCGAGGATATAGTCCGGTTCCACCTATACAACATTCCAGTTAACAACATCAGTAGCATCATGAGCATATTTCTTTAAAACAGAAATGTGAAATACATTATGTACTCTTAAGTTAGGTGGCAATGCTAATTGATAAGCTACTTGTCCAATCCTAGACAAAATTTCAAATGGGCCACAATAACAAGGTGCCAATTTTGCACAACTCCCCAATCTTAGAGAGCTCCTTTTCGGCCTTACCTTGATGAACACATGTTCACCTACCTGAAACTCCTTTGGAGTTATTTTTAAGTTTTCTTGACTTTTCTGCCGATCGTGTCCCACTTTCAGATTTCCCTGCACTTGTTTCACAATTTCTTCCATTTATTTCAACAGTTATGGACCTAATACGAATCTATCTACTGGGTTACTCCAAGATATAGGAGTATTACATTTTCGTCCATATAAAATTTCAAACGGACTAAATCTGGCTGATGTTTGATAATTATTATTATAAGCAAATTCTACTAGATGTAAATAGTCCTCCCATTTACCTGGCTAGTCTTTCACATACATTCTTAATAAATCTTCTAGTACCTGGTTTACCCTTTCAGTTTTCCATCTATTTGAGGATGGAAAGAAGTACTAAAATTTAATGTGGTGTTTAACCCTTTAAACAAGGACTTCCAAAATTTTCTTGTAAACTTAGGATCTCTATCTGAGATTATGAATTTTGGTACTCTATGTAATCAGAAAATCTATTTTAGAAAAATATCAGCTATGTTTACACCTTTGTAAGTAGTTTTTAACAAGTATAAAGTGAGCTGCTTTGCTTAACTTATCAACTACTACTATGATAGAATCATTCTAATTTTGATTTTTAGGTAATCCAGTAATAAAATATAGACTAATTATCTCCCATTTCCAACTAGGGATGGGTAATGGATGTAGCAAACCAACTGGGTGTTGGTGTTCAGTTTTTACCTGTTGACATTCTAAACACCTTGCAATATATTCAGCTACTTCAGTTTTCATATTTGGCCAGAAATACTCTTTTCTTAACATGGTTATAGTCTTTTGATAACTTGGATGACCTGAATATGGTGTTTTATGAATTTCATCCAAAATTAACAGCTTGACTTTAGGTGCGTTAGATACATACAGTTTGTCTTTATACAGTAAAAATTCTTTCTCATTTAAACTATAACCCTTTATTAAGTTTTATGTTGGATTTTATTTAGCTTTAGCTTGCAAATTCTGGTAAATTTCATATTGTTTTATTCCTTCTTTAAGCTGTTCATCTGAGTCCGAAATATAAGTGTTGATTGCTGTTGAAAAATTCAACCTTGCATTCCTACTTAATGCGTCAACAACTTTATTTTCTTTACCTTTTATATGCTGGATTTCAATGTCATATTCGCTTAAGAAAGCTGACCACTTAGCTTGCCTGACATTTAAATTAGGATGATCTAAAATATACTTCAATACTTTATTATCAGTCATTAAAACAAATTTTCTGCCAATTAGGTGATGTCATCACATCTTTAAGGCGTGTATTACAGCTACTAATTCTAGATCATATGTCACATAATTCTTTTCATGAACTTTTAACTTTCTAGACTCATAGGCAATAACATTCCCTTCTTGAGTCAGAACACTGCCTAAGCCATCAATACAAGCGTCAGTGCACACTACAAATTCTTTATTAGGTTCTGCTATTCTTAAAATAGGTGCGCTAGTTAATAAAGTTTTTAACTTTTCAAATCTTTCTTCACATTTCTGATTCTAGCCGAACTTCTTTCCTTTCTTCTGCAAGGAAGTTATCGAATTTTCTATCCTCAAAAAACCTTCAATGAACCTCCAGTAGTAACCAGTAATGCCCATGAAAGATCAAACATCCGTCACATCCTTAGGAACCGGCCAATCTTCGATTGCCCTTATCTTTTTAGGATCTATGGAAATTCCTTCCTTGGTCACTATGTGACCTAAATACTGAATCTTATCCTTGAAGAAATCACACTTACTAAACTTTGTGAAGAGTTCATTTTCTTGCAACTGTTGCAAAACAATTTTTAGATGTTCTTTATGTTCTTCTTCAGTTTTTGAATAGATTAGAATGTCGTCAATAAACACGACCACAAACTTATCTAAATACTTATGCATCACGTTGTTCATTAAACACATGAAGATAGATGGGGCATTAGTAAGCCCGAATGGCATTACGACAAATTCGTAATGACCATATCTTGTTCTAAAAGTTATCTTAAAGATGTCTTCATCTTTAATCCTCACTTGATGATATCCAGACCCTAAATCTATTTTCGAAAACACCGTGGCTCCACGTAGTTGATCAAACATATCATCTATGTAGGGCAACGGATATCGATTTTTGATGGTCATCTTGTTTAACGGATGGTAATTTATGCAAAGTCGCATAGTTCTATCCTTCTTCTTGTCGAAGATGACAGGTGCCCCCTAGGGAGACACACTTGGTTGAATATATTTTTTATCAATTAGTTCTTTTAATTGCGATTTTAATTCATTGAGTTTGATTATGTTCATTCGATAAGGGGCCTTTGAGCTAGGTACTGCACCCAGTACCATCTCAATGGTGAAATCCAATTCCCTTTTTGGAGGTAATCCCGAAATTTCTTCTGGGAATACATCGACATATTCTTTTAAGATTGGGATGTCTTCCACTCTTAACTTATCTGTTTTAATTTTACTTTCCTCATCAGTAATTGTTACTGCGTAATATTTACATCCCTTTCTAACAGCTCTTTTAAGTTGTAAAGCAGAAATCTGCCTTACAATAGTTTTTCTAGGAATTCCTTTAACACTTACTGGTTTTTCATCACTATTTAAGCATGTGAAATTTTTATCATAACAGTTTAGAATTACTCTATGTTGTTCTAACCAGTCCATAACAATCAGCAAATCATAAGAACCAAGTGGCAAAACATTAAGTTTAACAACAGTTTCAAATTTATCCATAACTAATGCACATTCTTTCACAAAACATGTTACTTTTCTTTTAGCACCAGTGGATAATTGAACTAACCATGAATTCTCAAACTTATCAACAGATAACTTACATTTTTTTACTATCTAAGGTGCAATATAACTGAGACTAGCTCCTGGATCAATCAAAATAGTTACAGGGGTCTGATTTATCATACCTTCTACTTCCACCATGGAAGTCTGATATTCAGCTTGTTGATTCTCCAAGGCTGCATTTATTCTAGGCATGCTCCTTGGTAGTTCCCCAACGGTCATCTCCTCCTGTATAGTATGCATATTGCTAACAGTCTTCTTCCGGTTTGGACAGATTGAAGCATAGTGTGGGCCATTACACTCCCAACACTTAACAGGCTCTTTGCGCTCAAAGTTCTTGGTAAAATTTCCATGATTATTTGCAATTTCCTTACCTTTATAATTATTCTGATTGTTGGGTGTATTGTTCCTATTTCCTTGGAAATTCGTGTTATTAGAATAGTTTTTGTCCTGATTTTTCTTAAAACTTTTGTTAGGCACAAAATCCTTCTTCTTTTGTTCAAACTAATTATTATTTTTCTTAGCCTTCTAGTTGGCCAAGCTTTCTTTCTTCCGATTCTGCTCAAAACAAAAGTTAGCCTTTCTCATAGCTTCCTCCAAGGTATTTGGGTTATCATATTCAATTCTATCTTTAATATGATAAGTTAGATAGCTAAGGAATCGTTGTACCTTTGGTTTCTCATCTACAAGGTATGGTACATACCTAAGTAGACTTAAGAACTTGTTGTTCAGATCCTTCATTGTCATTGAACCTAACTTTAGTTCATAAAACTCTTTGGCTCTCTCCTCATAATACTGCTGAGACATGAATTTCTTTTTGAAATACCTCTTAAAGGTACTCCAGTTAACATATTTTTCTTTTATACCCTTAACTCTCTTCATGTCCTGCCACCAATTGTCATCCTTTCCCGAGAGGTTGTATATAGCCATTCTAGCCTTTAACTGGTTAGAATAATTATATATTTGGAAGTACTTCTTCATCCCAGATAACCAGGATTTAGCTTCCTCCCCCTTCTCAGACTCTCCATTAAAGGTTGGTGGTTTTATCTTTTTGAATTCCCCGGAAATTTCCTCATAAGGTTTGTATTTCCTCTTTTTAGTGTATAGATTATCATCGCTACTATCACTAGTAGTATGATAATTTTGTTGTTCACCAAACACTTCAGAAGACGAACTACTTTCAGTTTTTGTATGTTTCATCTTTTTAGATTTTTGTTGATGACTGGCATCTTCTGATTCTGATATTCTACCCCTACCCTCAGTTTGAAACTTTTCAATTAGGATCTGATTCAGCTCTTCTTGAGCCCTCAGAACCCTTTCATTTTCTCACTTTACAGACTCCATTTCAGTTTTTAAGTCCTTTACAGTTTGTAACAACTCTGAGGAATTTGTAGTTAAATCCTCTGGTATAGGATCTCTCAGTAAATTTCCTGTTTCAATAGCTGGAGACTGCTCCTGTGCATACTCTTCCAGCCTTTCCATACCTGCCTGTTAAACTTCAGAAAAATAATTCTCTGTAGAATAAAATTTAAAAAAAATACGTCAGCATAATAATTTAATTTACTGTTTTATGAAATCTAGTTGGGCTTCATCAAGGCCTAGTGTTTGAACCTTATGCTCTGATACCACATCTCAAAACCCCAAATTTTCACAAAAATTTAAAATTTTGATATAATAATAAATGCTAAAACCTGCGGTCTACTAACAGCTAACGGTTTGCAATAAAAGAAACAATCAAGTACTTAGTTTTACTAATTCTTAATTATATTAACTCAATAGTTCATTTTTTTGTAACAAGAATAAAGTCTTCTTGTGTATTGTTTTACTTCAATTTACTAATGAGTCTTTTCATGTCAAGTAGGTGGAATCTAACTTTTGAATCCGAGGCTTACTTAGTAATTGTGCTAACACAGAAGGTTACTAGTTCTTACTAGTTTACAAGTATGATCGAATGAGCACGTTTTAAAAAATTCTTAAAGTACCCAGCAATATTTTATTTGCAATTATAAATCTTAATAATTAAGCTGCTAAACTCTAAACAGCTTCCGTGAGGTAAAACCATTTGGCTTCCTTAAATTTCTCTTGTCATAAAT
Organism: Pseudotsuga menziesii; assembly: GCA_001517045.1. Classification (NCBI taxonomy): domain Eukaryota; kingdom Viridiplantae; phylum Streptophyta; class Pinopsida; order Pinales; family Pinaceae; genus Pseudotsuga; species Pseudotsuga menziesii. The sequence continues at coordinate 78,645 of LPNX010689964.1, read as the reverse complement.
TTCAGAAGTAAGTAGCGACAGTAAGATATGTTTGTGACTCCAAGAATTAGAATCTCTGTTACAAAGTACTTCTTCTTTAGTCTATAAAAATGGCAAAGATATAATGTTTGTTTTGTCAGTATTTATACAATCATACATTATCTTATCTATGTATCAACTGTTCCACATTTCACTTCTGCGAGATAACTTACAGCCTGTTAACCTTTTGACAGTATAAGTTCGATTCTGCAACTAAAAACCATAATGCATTCCTACATGAGATCATTGTTTGCCTACATTTTAATTTCATGACGAACCATGTGGTTCTAATAATTTCTGGACTCAATAGAATCATTCCTATTCAATTTCTTAATTTTTCTATGAAACTTCTCTTGTATTAAATTACTGTTTACAATCAATCTTTCTGAGATTAGAGCCATCGAAACAAGTTGATTTTCTAGCTATTTAGTATAATTCTATACCCATTTTACTAACCAAATAGACATGGTGAATCTTTGGTAAATACCAAGTTGAGGCATAACTAAATTTCATCAAAGTATTGTTACTTTGAACTAAGTAACATAATTTTCATAAAAGAGTTCTTACAATACGTTTGGTCCACTTCATAGTTCTACTATCATTGAGTTATTAGTTCTTATGTGACTTATAACCATGCATACTCTATTTTGTTAATAGACATTCAGTCTATATCTAGCGCAAGGTTATAAACATGTTTAGATTAGAGTTTATGATTCTCTAACTATTGCATTATGCCATTATAAAAGTAATATCTTGTAAGGTTGGTATTACAAGAGATTTACCATGTATAAACTATAGTCTTTGTACAAAGGAAAACTAAAGTTGCTCGGTGATTAGCATGAGCTCTCCCATCAAACATTTGATCTCTATCTAATATAAAGACAACATTTAGAGAAAAGGAATGCAATCCTCCAAATCGTAATTGTGATGTTATAATATAATAACATAAGGTTAATGGTGAAATGAGTAATATGCATGAATGAAATTCGGGCTTTAACTAAGGTTTAAAGGTGACATTCTTTGATAGATCAACATAATCATAACGTTGATATTCTATCACTAAACTAGTATATGATATGGTGTACATTATTATCGATTTGCATGGCAATAATTGGGTTGATGATATAGTTTACTCCTCGTTCCAATGATTTAATAATTGGATAAGATTTTATGTAGGCACTATAGAAGATTGATCCATTGCATGGTTTTTATTTACTGACCACGTGGTCATCTCCTGAACAAGCGTGGAAAATATAAAACACTACAGTAACCCTAACCCTTATCATTTCTTTCTCGCAGTTTGCGTTGGCCCTTGAGGCTACTCTGCTTGGCTTTCATGGTGGTTGTCAGTCCTCCTCTGCTCCAATTGTCTTGAGTCTTGGTTCAGTGTTGCATGGTCACCGGTGTGTGGTTCAAAAACCATTTTCAGTGGCTAGGGTTCTCACTCTGTAAACTTGTGGATATTATCATTGCCCTTCGCTTGCTGTCTGTGTAATCTTCCATTCGTTGTCCTCATGGCTCGCTGTCTGCTCCAGTTTCTCTTACTGTCCTCGTGGCTTGCTGTCTTCTCTAGTTTCTCTTGCTGTCCTCGTGGGTTGCTGTTGCATGAGGTTTTATCTTACAGGATATTGAGTCTTCACTTTGCAAATCCTGTAGGTGGCAGTTCTTCTACAAGTTTGCTCGTCGTTTCCATTGACAAGTAAGAGTTTGTTTTCGCTTCTATTTAAGTTGCAGCCGGTATAATGTTGTTACAAAGGCACATTAAATCTTAGGTTAATTACTTACTGACATTAGTCTATTGAACTCCTTGTAGGTGCTCGCCACTACATGCTTTCACAGTGAAGAAAACAAGTAATCAACCAATGACTGCCATGGCTCGTGACTTTGTTCGGGCAAGCCCTGTGGTCCATGTGTTGGGTTTTCACCCTACTTGTATCAGGGTGGTCAAAGGAATCACCCAGGGTTTTGGGGAAACCTTCCTCATCTCTCCATGAGTTATGTTGTTTGTTTTTACAAGTTGTTTGTTGAAATACCCAGTATCAAACCCTCGTTAGTCGATGGGTAGACTCGGTTCAACTTAGGAATGTATTGTTTGATGTTTGGCTTTACGGCATGTTTAAAATAATAGTTCTTGTAAAGATAGTTTTGTCTTTAAACTTGTTTTGGTTTAACATATGTGTTATATTATGCTCTGTGTAAATTCAAGCTTTTTACCCTTCTTGACTGTAAGTAGAGTTTTTGTACTCTCTTTAAATACTCTCTAAGGGTTTATAATTAAAGTTTTTAAGACTGATACTTACGGTCATAATTTAATTCTTGCTTGTTTTTATTTATAGTTATGAATTAGGGTTTATCCTATGGAAACCCTCATTTTGAAATAGATTATTCTAGTTTATAATAATTACACAGTCTTTCTGTTTATCCTTAAATGACCGTGAGTAATTTATATTAACCTGTTTATTTAATGGTTACATAATTTAAATAAATTTGGTTTATTACTTCAATGTTTTGATATTTGTAAATGTAATAATTATAAGAGTTTTAACCTTGTCATCTACTTTTATAGATACATAATGTTAAAAAAAAATAAAAAATAGACAGTTTCTTTTATAAGTACATTTTGTATATGTTGATCAGTAATGTATTTCATTTCTGTGTATAAATTCAGTTGGTTCTCTAATAGTTTAAAAGAACTAACTTATGGGTTAACCTAGGTTACTAATGTATATAAGAATACAGATAAATTACGCTCAGAAATATGAGCTAGGGTTTATCCTATTTAACTTTTATAATGATGATTTATGTATTGCTCTTTTGTTAAATTCGATTACTGTCACAAGATTTCTTCAACTTGTTTTAAAAGAATTACTAATTCATAAACAATATTGTTTCTTGTTAATAATAACATTATTTGTATTAATAATAATATTGCTTATAAATACTGTATTCCTTTAAGTTTATTTTTACATAAATATATTATTAATAAAGACTGAGAACAGTCTATAATAGTTGAGTTTATTTAATAAGATTATTTTGTAAGCTTGGTGAAAGAAATAAGAACTTTGATACCTGTCAATACTCCTTTACATATAATTTGTCTGTAAGTGTGTAAGGACAGTTCTTTATTAACAATACTTTATGCATATGTTACTACTGTCTTTTAGTTATTTTTAATTCTAAGAGAAAGAATACTGTAAGAGTTTAGATAGTTGCAGGTAAAATAACTATTATTATTAGGAGAGGAAATAAACTAACAGAATTAAAAAAACTGAGAGATTTCAAACTTAACAGTTCAAAACATAACATATAAATCATTCATTATTTGTTCATACTCAGATATAAACTTTAACACATAAATTAAAAGATAGTAGAACATGTTTTAAAAGATGGATGATAATAGCGTTGGGAGGTCGTTCCTCCCTACCAACTCCTGGAGAGCACTCAAACAACGACTTCCTAGGACCCCCGAGCCTGTTCCTTGTCTCCTTGGCTGGGACTAGGTGGATCAAACAACAAAGTACTAGTCCAATGAATCAATACCAACTCTGCATACTACAGCAAGATCTTTTAGCTGGAAATCTGGACTAGATCACTTCCTGTGGTTTACCCCTCAAACACCTTCCAAAAAAATTCCCTTCCCAATGAATTCCTTGAATTGCATTCACCTGAATCATTCTTCTCTTGGAATGAGCAGCATCATCTCTCTTCAATGGGTTTTTTTATTAAGATTGCCTTGGTCTTTTTGGGTTAGTTGTCATTAATTGAGCCACTTGCTCTGATCCCACTTTCTTGGGGGATCATGACCCAAAATGTAGGGAGGTTACCACCTACAACATTGGAAGTGTTTGAGGATTCTGCCACTTTGTTAGAATAATCAACCCATAGTTTACCTACTTAGACATTAATTTAATATTTTTGTCTTATTAGCCTAGTTCATGTGTCCCACCTTGTGCAAGTTGTCTTTTACCTATCCATAGTGGTCAAAATTGCCTTATTTGACTCATGTAGTGCATGGGAAAGCACAAGGAATCAAATCTGCTTTATTCCTGGCCTCCTAGGTGCCCTTCTGTTTTTTCTTCTTTATTCCCTACTTTTTCAGTGTTTTAAGGCAAATGGAAAAGCTAGACTAGGTGAGGTGAACTAGTTTTTTGTCCTCTTCATCCTCCACTCTTTTCTCCTTGAAAAAGCATGTATGAGCTTCCATTCCACCACTCTTTAGATTTCCTAAGCCATTTTTCCAATTCGTGAGCTCCATGACAGATTTGGGATCAGCTTTTTACACCTATGGGGGATTTGCTTATTTTTAGTAATCCTACTTTATGCTAGATTCGAATTGCTCCTCATGCATTCAAATCCATGATGTATGTTATTTTTTCAGCAACCTATTATGTTACAGAGTTGGATATTGTACACTGATTTAATACAGTTTAGTGTTCAGCTCCAATTTCAGTCTCTTTTGTGAGTGATTTTGCATAATCAATTGTTAATTGCTGTGAGTAAAATTAATCTATCACCTGGTTCAATTTCCACATGGTATCAGAGCCATTGTAGATCAATTTCTCTCCTTCAAAATTGTTTTGCAGGTTCGACATCAGTGACTGGGAGCCTTCTACTGACAGCCGGGACAGATTTTCTAAGCTATGGATCAATCACAGAAAACTATCTTGACTCCCTTCAATTTCTTTGAATGGAAAGCAGAGATGGAGATACTGTTGAGAGCGAAAGGCCTCTACAAGGTGACTATGGCAATAGAATCAGAGCCCAATCCAGCTACAGAGAAGATAAAATGGCACAACAGGAGGGATGAGGCCTATGGTCTTCTGTGTCTGAGTATTTCCAAAGACCTCCTTTTCCATCTTGATGGATTGACATCAACGAATGAATTATGGGAGAAGATTTTTTATCTTTTTGGAAATACAGATGAGATGAGGGGACATCAAATCGAAAATGAGCTGATTTCTCTGAGTCCAAATAGCTTTGAATCCCTGCAGCTATATTTCTCCAAGTTCAAAGCACTAGTTTTGCAGCTGAAACAGCGTGGGATCAAAAATAAATATGATCAGATCATCCTGGCCATCCTCTCGAAGCTAGGCCCTAACTATTCAGTGTTTTTTTCGACCTTCTATGCCACAAAACTGACAGCTCAAACCTGGAAGATGCCTAGCCTTGCAGATTTCATGGAATCTCTCACACAAGAACAGGATAAGCTAGTGATGATGGGCACCATCAAACCATCCAAATATCAAGCTTTGATTGCTGGAGATTCAAAGGTGGATTAAAAAGGCAAAAAGAAAGCTAAAAATCCACCTAAGCAAAAGAGAGACAAGAAACAGTCTCCGGAGGAGCCACAAGGTTCCAAGAAGAACTACCAGAAGAAGAAAAACAAAGGTGAAATGAGCAAGTGCACATACTGCAATAAGGACAATCACACTGAAAGCTCTTGTATGAAGAAGCAAATAGACATGCTGACCCAACTCCTAGAGAAGAATGGCATCTCCCTTCCAGACAGCTCAAAGAAGAGAGAAGGAGGATCAAGTTCAGATGACAGAGAGAGAGTTCATGCATTGGTTGCTGGCACATCAAGCTCAGCCAGTTTTATCATTGATTCTAGAGCTTCAAGACACATGGTTTTGACCAAGGAGGCCTTCTCCTCACTTGATATGTCGAAAGGACCATCTATAGTACTGGGAGATGACTCTCTCACTGAAAGTTTTGGCAAAGGGAGGATTGATCTTGATCATGGTCAGTTCAGCAATGTCTTGTATGTGCCTGGTCTTGCCTCCAACCTCTTGTCGGTGTACCAAATGACCCACACTGGGTCTCCTAAGAAAGTCATATCCCCCCCTGATGAAGTTGAGATCACAGAGATCTCAAGTGGTAGAGTCATTGCAAAAGGAGTTGCAAATCATGCTCAAAAGGTATACATGTTCTCACACTTCCTACCCTACTCAAACCCCTCTGCTTTTCTGATTCATGCTAATGAAGCCAGCAAGATTTGGCATGAAATATTTGGCCACCTAAATTACAAGTATATTTCTGATCTTAGTGAAAAAGAGATGGTCATAGGGTTGCCCAAGATAAAATTTTCCAAAAAAGTCTGCCAAGGTTGTATCCTAGGAAAACACCCAGAGCATAAATTTGAGAGAGCTAGTCATGAGAGAAGCTATGCACCCCTCGAGCTAATCCACAGTGATGTTTCTGTCCCATTCCATCATATGTCCATGATTCAGGCCAAATATGCATTGAATTTCATTGATGACTTTTCCAGGTATTGTTGGGCTCACTTCCTGAAACACAAGTCTGAAGTTTTTGTCCTATTCAAAGTCTTTAAGGCTTTGGTTGAGAACTAGTCTGGAAGGAAACTCAAGGCCCTTAGATCTGACAATGGTGGTGAGTATGTCAAGTCTAATTTTATTAATTATTGTACAGATGTAGGTATTCAGATGCAGCATTATATCCCTTACACACCACAACAAAATGGTGTTGCTGAGAGGAAGAACAGATCACTGAAGGAGATGGCAACATGCATGATGGAGGCCAAAACTTTGCCACCAAAGCACTGGGCCGAATCTATCGACTGTGCATCCTATATTCAGAATAGGGTGCCTCATAAACAACTTGATGGTGTGACTTTCTTCGAAGCATGGAGTGGGCACAAGCCAAATGTGACCCATTTCAGGATTTTTGGCTCAAAGGCTTGGGCTAGAATTCCAACAGAGAAGAGGAAGGCTTTGCAGCCCCAAAGCCAAGAGTGTAGTTTTGTTAGATACTCTGAAGATTCAAAAGGGTACAAACTGATAAATTTGAGCATAAACAAATCCTTCATCGAAAGGTGTGTTCAGTTTGAAGAAGAACCCCTTACAGCAGTGGAAGTTGGAGAAGCCTCTTCTCCACCTGAACCTCAAGAAGTAAGTAAAGAGTTTGTTGAACATGATGATTCTGAATTGTCTAATGGAGATGAGTTTATTATAGACCCTAACAGCCCTACAAGGCAAAAATGGGCAGCCAAGACACTACATGCAGCAGGTGATCTAGCTGGGGATCCCAATGACCCAAGAAGGACTAGATCTCAGTTTGAGAGTGGTCTGTGCATGAAGGATCCTATGTTTGCTTAAAAATGCTATTTGATGGTGGATTCTGATCCTCAAACATATGAATAATTATCAGGAGATCCAATATGGAAAACAACCATGAAGGAGGAGTTCAGCTCACTCCAGAAGAGCAACACATGGGAGCTAGTGGATCTTCCTCCAGGAAGAAAGTTAGTCCAATGTAAGTGGGTCTATAAGACCAAATTTGCTGCTGATGGTTCACCACTGAATTAAAAGGACATATTGGTAGCCAAAGGCTACTCACAGGTTCATGGCATAGATTACAATGAGACCTTTGCCCCAGTGGCAAAGATGGATTCCATCAGGCTAGCCTTAGCCATTGCAGCCTCAAGGCAATGGGAGGTACATCACATGGATGTAAAATGTGTCTTCCTGAATGGAGATCTCATTGAGGAGATAAATATGTAGCAGCCTCAAGTTTTTTCTACTAACCCTTCTCTTGTGTGCAGGTTGAGAAAGTCATTGTATGGGCTAAAGCAAGCCCCCAGGGCTTGGTATGCCAAGATCGATAGCTTCTTGCTATCACTGAATTTTGTTCAGTGCAAATCAGATCCAAATGTCTATTTGAAGTTATTTAATGGTTCATTAATGATCATTGTGTTATATGTTGATGACCTCCTCATTATAGGAATCTCAAAGGCTGATATTGCTTCCTTAAAAGGAGCTATGAACCAAGCCTTCTCCATGACAGATTTGGGGCTCTTAAGTCAATTTTTGGGGCTTGAGATTGCTCAAACCAAAGCTGGAATCAAGGTGCACTAGTCCAAATATTCCTTGCACTTGATTAACAAATTCAAACTGAAGGATTGCAAAGCAAGAAAAACTCCTTTCCTTTCAGGAGTGAAGCTGGAAGAAGCTGATTCTTCACCTATGGTAAACAATACACTATATAGGCAATTGATTGGATTTTTGTTGTATCTGACACATACTAGACCTGATCTTTGTTATGTAGTAAGTGTGGCTTCTAGATACATGGATCAGCCTCATGAGATCCATTGGAAAGTAGCCAAAAGGATCCTTAACTTTGTTCAGGGAACAAGGACACATGGGATCTTCTATAAATAAAAATATGATCTTTATTTGATTGGATTTACTGACAGTGATTGGACAGGTGATAGCACAGACAGAAAGTCCACATCAAGATATGTGTTCATTCTTGCAGAAGGGCCAATCAGCTGGTCAAGCAAGAAACAGAGTGCCATTGCACTCTCATCTACAGAAGCAGAGCACATAGGAGTTGTTAATGTAGCCACTCAATGTTTATGGTTGCAGGGTTTACTTGGAGAGTGTGGCTTCGAACCAGAGTACTCAACTACCATCTACTGTGATAACTAGAGTACCATTCGAATCTACAAATATCTAGTTCAGAAGCAGAGAACCAGACACATTGAGATCCATATGCACTACATCAGAGAGCTTGTGCATGATGGCACCATTCACCTACTCTTCTGCTCATCTTCAGAACAAGTAGCTGATATCTTCACCAAAGCATGTTGTGAGAAGACCTTCAGCAATCTCAAATCACTACTGGGGATTTCTGATCATGCTGTGAAGCATGAGTGAAGACAAGATTCCAAATTTTGTTTTACAGTCCATGTTTAAGGGAGGATTTTCCCAAGTTGGTTTTGCCTCTTTCCTTGTTTAAATGGACATGCAGTATGTAAAAGGTGACTAAGCCTTGTTGCTAGGACCTATAATTTTCTGTTATATTACTCATAATTCAAGCTTAAGGGGGGTTTTTCAAATAATCAACCCATAGTTTACCCACTTAGACATTAATTTAATATTTTTGTCTTATTAGCCTAGTTCATGTGTCCCACCTTGTGCAAGTTGTCTTTTACCTATCCATAGTGGTCAAACTTTCCTTATTTGACTCATGTAGCGCATGGGAAAGCCCAAGGAATTAAATCTACTTTATTCTTGGCCTCCTAGGCGCCCTTCTGCTTTTTCTGCTTTATTCCCTGCTTTTTCAGTGTTTTAAGGCAAATGGAAAAGCTAGACTAGGTGAGGTGAACTAGTTTTTTGTCCTCTTCATCCTCCACTCTTTTCTCCTTGCAAAAGCATGTATGAGCTGCCATTCCACCACTCTTTATCTTACCTAAGCCATTTTTCCAATTCGTGAGCTCCATGACAGATTTGGGATCATCTTTTTACACCTATGGGGGATTTGCTTATTTTTTGTAAGCCTGCTTTATGCTAGGTTCAAATTGCTCCTCATGCATTCGAATCCCTGATGTATGTTATTTATTCAGCAACCTATTATGTTACAGGGTTGGCTATTGTACACTGAGTTAATACAGTTTAGTGTTCAGCTCCAATTTCAGTCTCTTTTGTGAGTGATTTTGCATGATCAATTGTTAATTGTTGTGAGTAAAATTAATCTATCACCTGGTTCAATTTCCACACACTTGTCTATTTTCTCTCCACCTAGTCTCCTCCACCAGCTTGACCAGTAACACTCATTTTAATAGCTCTCCCAAGCTGTTTTCTCCACTTTTATTTATTTAAAATTAAAATATTCATAATTACATTCAATATCCTTGACTCTGCTGAGTCATCATTTACAACTTAGCATTAAATTTAACATAATGTCTTGGAATAAAATCAAAATAAGATAATATTATTTTGCAAAATTGGGGCATGTGACAATATTATTTACAGATATTTCATGCATGAATATATATCTTGTCAGTACAGTCATCTGGTGGTGGCAGCTTGGATACATCTCATTGAAATGAAGGTGAATAGGGGTGAACCAAAGAGATGGAAGATGCCAGTAGTTGACCATGATCGTATTATGGAGACATGCATTCCTATAACCCATTGGTCGGATGAATGAAGGTTATATGTCACTTTTAATTTTGACATAGTTGACATGCTTTTGAAATGTAGGAAATCAAAATTTATTCTGAAATATATCATTTGTATTTAAATGTAATTTTTGTAAACATATATATGAGAGTACATGTGCATTCACATATCTACTCTATGTGCATGAACACCTAGACCTAGGAATATACAAGCTGTAAATTGTAAACTTGTAAATTGTTAGTGACATGCAATCCAAAGAACAACACATACATTTATTGCGTCCACATTAAATCTACTAGTTGCAATCGATATTAATTGTAAATTATGTTAAATTGTAAGTTTCATTTGATTGACAATTTTGCAAAATTGTAATTTTTTTAACAAATGAAACCAAATTTAAAATTGTAGTTGTAATTTTTTTGTATATGAAATCAAATTTTACATTGTAGTTGTAATTTGCGTCTAGTAGATCTTACATTGTAAAGTTGTAAAGTTTGTAACATTTTAATTGTAAGTTGTGTTTGATTGACAATTTTGCAAACATGTAAACTTGTAAACTTTGTAAACATTGTAAATTTTGTAAACTTGTAATTTATTAAATTGCAAAATTGTACAATTTTGTAAGATTGCTCCACATTAATGATCTTGTTAAATAAAATTAAGATTACATAAAACATAAAAAAACTTTTAACTATAACTGCAAATAATTAAAACATTTAACAAACCATCATGTTCAAAAAAAAAGTTCATATATATATCAATAATCATCAAGTACAAAATAATAAAGTTCAAAATAATAACGTCCACAAATAACAATCTACAAATCACTCCTACTCCATTGATCGAGAGATCGACCATCATGGACACTACCGCCAGCTACACTACCTCCGACTACACTACCGCCAGCTAGACTATGCATATCACGAAAAAAATTGTCCATGTCTGAGAACTGCAGAAGTTAAAGCCATGAACTCTACAAGTTAGTTACATAACACATATTTAAATTATATGTAGAATGTGACAAAAAATTAATTATATATACATATCAAACATATCTATCTATGAACTCACCTCACTCGAGTTGAGTGTCAGGTTTGGGAGGATGGGCTACCGAGATGAGCCTTCATCGGGACTCGGTTGATGAGCGGGAATCCACTCATCCGTAAACATAACGACGGCTTCAACGCCCTCATCTATAGCTGCCTGTGTCTGCGTCTGTTTCCACATGACATGAAAATAGTTACATTAATGAATTACAATTTGAACTTGAGAATTACAATTTCAACATGTAAATTATAATATGAACAGAAAAATGCAAACAATTGGAACATAAATAACTAGTACCTTTTCGATTGGCGTGCCATAAGTAGGACTCGAGCGGGGATGTGTAGAATCTTGTGTAGGGTGAATCCATGAATATGGGTATCTATTTTGGGGTGTCTTATGAGGAAATAAATTTGATTTTTTCATGTTTTTCAACTTTGGGCGAACGAAAGTGATATTTTCGTTTAGAATTTCACTTTCAAGTAAAAACAAAACTTTTAGAGAATTATGTTAGCTTTCTATTCATAATTTTTTGAATTTTTTTTATTGAGATTTGATATGTCATTTCAGAAAATGTTTGGCAGTGTGTCCTTATAAAATTAAAGGACTAAAAAATAGTCATGTTTGGATGCGCCCGTAAAATCATTGTTAAAGTCATGTTTTGCAAAAAACAAATATGCTACGACAATATACAAACAATATACTATTGCAATGACTATAACTTTGTAACCAACTGATCTATATAGTAATTATAATATTTTTTTGAATTCGATCGATGGGAAAACCTTGTCGGTTTTAAACATGTTTTTGGTTGCGCCACTTTTCTCTCAATTGACTATAAAACATAAAAATCTACGAATATCCTTTTGAAGTAGACACTCCAATTAAGTGCACCATATTTGTTTCAATTTTTTTGGTGTTGTATTTTTAAAGGTAGATATTTTTCATTTCACCACATTTTGAAAAAGATGAAACTAAACTCGACACATGTTAAGAAAGAAAAAAAATTTGGATCTCACCTATACACAACAAAATCTATACCTACGGAAAGTAGATTTAATGACGAAATTAAAGGTATCAAGTCTGACAGTCGATTTACAGTGTAAGGCATCCATTTTACCTTCCAAAAATGGAGAAACCTGAAAACTGTGTAGGTTACAGGTTTCATAGATTATTTGGCTGAATAATTATTCGGCCGAACAATGTTTTTCCGTAATGGCGACGTTACAAATAAGGTTGTTCGGCTGAAAACTAAGTGCAAAAAAAAAATCGTTAGGCAAAAAAAATAATCGTATAAATAAAATGAAAGAGCTTCATTATTTTCGCACCTCCCTCATTATTTTCGCACGTCTTCATTTCGTATAAGTAAAACGAAAGAGCCTCATTATTTTCTCACCTCTTCATTTCGTATAAGTAAAAGTATTTTTGAAGGAGTTTTTAGAGGAGATTTCTTTTGCCAAAGAGTTTTTAGAAGGTATTTTTCCTCTTATTTATAATCCAGGTGTACATTCAAAGAAGTTTTTCCCAAGGTGTTTCTGTCAAATATTTTGTGTTCTAAAGTAATTTTGAAAAGAAGTTATTTATTTGCAAGAAGTTTTTTCATAAAGTACTTTTCCAAGATATTTTTTCAAAGTAGGTTATTTGTTTGCAATGGGTTTTTCCCCAAAGAGGTTTTTCTTTTTTGGTCGAAAAGTTTTTTTCCAAGGTATTTTTGCAAAGTAGGTTCTTTGCAATGGGTCTTTTCCAAAGAGTTTATTTTCAAAGTATTTTTGCAAATGAGTTTTTTTTACAAAATATTTATATAAGTTGTTTTTTCAAATAAGGGTTTTTTTCAAAGAGTTTTTCTTTTCAATTGTTTTACAAGGAAGATTTCTTTACAAACTGTTCTTATTTTTTTCCAAGGTTTTTTCAAAAGGATATTAAGCAATCATGGGCAATAAAAGACACCGTAAAAAAAAAGTGATCGTAAACGTGATGATGATGCTAATAGGGAAAAACAAAAACTCAGAAATACAGCCAAAAGAGCAAGGGTTGCAGAAACGGAAGAAATAAATGAAGATATAAGAACATATTTACATGACAATGTTGATGAAATGGAAATTGAAAATAGGGTACAAGAAGAACAAATGGAAGTTGAAAAGACCATTGTTGACGTAAATAGTGATTTACATCTTAATGTTGATGAAGTCAATATTGAAGATCAAAACCAAGATCCAGAAATTGGACCTAGTATGTATATATCATGTATCTTCGAAATTAATTTTTTATAATGAATTGTATTTTTGGACATATGTTAAATTTAATTTAATTTGATGTATAGGTACTTTCACCATTGATGATGAAATTTTGGAAGACATTGATTGCGACAAATATGGAGAAAAATTACCCATACATGTTGCACGATATCGTGCTACAAAAATTTATGATGATATTCTCAAAGATTGTTCAATAGCAGGACAAGCACAAATTTTGAGATGTTTATTGGCTTCCAAGAAGTTATAAGGTGCTACATAATTATTGGGTATTCACAAGGCGACAAAAGAGTGGAAACTAAAACATAATGTGATAGAAAATATAGGTGATGCAATAAAAAAAATTGGAAAATCCAAAAAGAAAGATACCAGTGCTGCATGTAGAGCAATTTAGACAGCAATTGTTTCAGCTAGTACTAGACAAAAAAATTTGACAACACAACTATCACAAGCAATTAGAACCTCAAGAAAGACATTATACAAACATAGGAAATTCAGAATGAAAATAGATGAAAATGATGAACTTGCTTGCTGGGAAATTATTTGTAGACAACCTTACAAAGATAGAATGGGAGAAGGTGTTAAAGATATTGTACAGAAATATTGGTTGGAACATGCACAAGTTTCACCAAATTCAAGGGATGTGATACGACAAAGAGTATCATGAAATATATATGAAATCCATCCAAAACATATAATGGAAATGATGCAAGTACAATTGTTTAATAAATTCAAGGAAGATCATCGTGGAATTAATATGTCGATCACTACATTTGTGCAACAAAAACCATGGTATGTTATACCTATTACTATACGTGACACATGTTTTTGTCGTTGTCATGTGCAATTTCAATTATATTACGACACGTTTCTTGAATTTGGTAAAATGTTTTGGACAAATTTACCACCTCCGCCAACAGTATGTGAATTCATATCTCAAACCCTATGTGAAAGAAATCATGATGAATTATTTTATAATAAGAAATGTGTAAATGGAAAAGATTGTCATGGTTGTGGAAATCTTGTTTTATTCCACAATAAATACCCTATCGATAATGATCAGTCGGTTTCAAATGTAAGCGTCTATTGGAGAAGATATGAATACAACAATTATTCTACAAGTTCTAGTGATGCACATTCCAAAAGAATTGAATTGCGAGAAGATAAAATATGTGTGACAAATTTTCTCAAGAAATTTGAATGTGAAATTTATAAGTACACCAAGCATTCACATAGAGCACGATGGAAACTTCCTTCAATTCAAACATTCCCGTGAAATTTTTCCAACTGGAACAATTTTGTCTGTAGTTGATTTTGTAGAAAACTACACATTTGCTGCACAAAAAGAGATTCAAAGTGAATACTATCATTCTGACCAAGTTTCAATATTTTTCCATGTTCTATATAGACATTCTCAACAAGATGTTAATGGCTTTGAAATCACGTGTGACAATCGAGATGTGATTGAAGAATATCACTTTTATATCAGCGATGATCATACACACGATACACATTTTTTTCAACATTGTATTGAAACTTTTTTTCTATGATTCACTAAAAATTCGTAAAGTTGAATTCAATGAACATTGGATATGGTCGGATGAATGTGCAGGACAATTTAAATCTTCACGATCATTTTTTTGGTTATGTCAACTTCATAAAGCAATGAACATTAAACATTGCTGGAATTTCTTTGAAACCGGACATGGAAAAGGTGAACATGATGGTGCAGGAGCATGCGTAAAGAGAGCACTTAGAATATGGCAAATGAACCATTCTTCTAAACGATTTCATTCAGATGCAGAGATTGTCCAATGGTGTAAATCAAATCTAAGCCATGATTGTAGTCAACAACCAAAAGATGTGCGCAGGTATATACATTATTATTTTAATTTATATTAATTGTCAATTTTAAAAAATGTATGTACTAACATTGAAGTATTTGTACACTAACATTAAAAGTTGTCATTTGTGATTTATCATTTATTGTGTAGGTTTTTTTGGCTTGTTGGGGTCCAAGATATATATAGATCAATACCATATGAGGCTAGCACCATACATGGAACTAGAGAACTTCACTCTATTCAAACAAAATCCTTCCAAAACGTGTTTGCATTTGACAGTAGAAAGCAAACATGTTTTTGTCATATTTGCACTGAAAATGTTGAAACTACAGAGTTTTGTGAAAACATAATGAACCACTATGTAAAACATTGTAAATACACAGAGATTAATCCAAAAGGAAAAATGCCACTAGAAAACATAGAATAATTAGAATCAGAAGAAATAAAAATATCATCTGATGGCGATAGAATTTCAAATCTTGTTAGAGAAGGTAATGATGTTGTTGATTGTTCAATATTTTCCGTCACCTTATGTTTATATAGTCAATTTAATTCACTTAAATCCAATGCCAATTGTAATTTTCACAGGAGATATTTTCGCTGTGATTGCACCTTTAGAAAACAACGAAGACGTAAAATATTATTTGATGCGATACACCGAAGAAAAAATGAATTTATTGGAGGACTACAATGACAATGGATTTACATGTGAAAGAGGATCCATTATTTTAAAAGGCTATTTTTTGCAGCAAACCCGTATGACTAAAAATTATGTCTACTTTCAAGATTATGAACCTGATGTTATATGTTTTCAGTATAGTCATTTAGTATGTGCATCTTGAATAAAATTAGAACAAGCCGTATAAAAAAAAAACCTTAAAAAATAAAAAATGGAAACTGTCCAAATATGACCATGAACGGATAATTGAGGACGGAATTCCATTGCGATGTTTTTAACTATATCATTCCTTGTTCTAATTCTTGTTCTATGTTAATATTGGCTATCATATCAGTCATTTATTAAAATTCAAAATCAAGTTGCTAATGTTACCTTAGTAATAAAAAATTATTAGAATTCAAAATCGAGTTGCTTTAATGTTACCTTAAAAAATTGATGGATTGAGCTATAATTTATTAGAATTTAAAATCAAATTACTAATTTTACTTTATTAATAAAAAATATTCCTATCAAAACTTCTTAACATTCCTAACCATTTCTAGCATTCACTCATACATTCATATATTTACGCCTATCAAAACTTCCTAACATTACTAACATTTCCTAACCATTCCTGACATTCACTCACACATTTATATATTTACGCCTATCAAAACTTCCTTAACATTACTAACACTTCCTAACATTCCCCACATTGATTCCTAACATTAGATTGCATCTAACATTCCTAACATTCCTAAATTTCTAAACTTTTCAACATTAAAAATATGTTACATATACAAACATACATAAATTTACTAATACAAACATTCATATATTTGCACCTATCTAAACTTCCTAACATTCATTCTTAACATTCCTCATCCCCATTCCCACATCCACTCCTAACATTTCCCATGTTTATATAGTCAATTTAATTCACTTAAAACTCTTAAGGTTAACATTCCCCATATTCATTCTTAACATTCCTAACATTCCTAACATTTAAATAATCCAAAACACAATATCTAAAATCAATGTAACAAATTGGATTGCTTTCATTCTTAAGGTTAAAATTCCCCATATTCCTTCTTAACATTCCTAAACTTTAAATATATATGTATATAATCCAAAAACAAATATCTAATATCAATATATGTATGTATATAATCCAAAAAAACATTCATGAACATTAGAGTTCAATGTACATGTATATAATCAAAAAAATAGTCATGAACATCTAAGTTCAATGTACATGTGTATATAATCAAAAAAACATTCATGAACATGTGTATAATCCTAAATTTAAGCTATTTGATGTCTGAATCGATGAAGTCCATCACTATCCTCCACCTAGGGTATTCCCTTTGACTCATAGCAATCTGAAACATGTATAAAAACTAATTATGAATATCATAAATCATTTAAACAATTTTAAATTAAAATCAAAACATTAAAACATTAAACTAGTATATAAAAGATCAATACAATTACTAACAAAATTACCTCAAATTCTCCATCATTCAATGGAGTCTTCTCTTCGCCTCTAAAAGGTGGAGGAGACCCAAGCTACAACATGTTTAAAAATAGTTTATAAATCTTACAAACTATTTAAACTATTTTAAACCAAAATAAATAAAATAAAATATTAAACTTAAAATTCCACCACTATCCTCCAATGGAGTCTTCCTTTTGCCTCAAAAAATTGAAGAGATCCAAGCTTCAACATATATACAAGCAATTTAGAAATGTCAAAAATTATTTAAACTAATTAAACTTATATATCAGAAAACAATTTGGATAATATTACATACCTTGAAGAAGAAACATGTAAAACAATTACTACTTTTGCTTCCTCTAAATTTTATGTGTAGATCTGTAAATATGGGTCGAGGAGTAATATGAGTCATAGATTTGATCGATCATATCTATAACTGATAATAATCCAAGACCCATTTCTACAAATAAAGATAAATGACCCTCCTTTATATCAATGACACTGCAACCATAGATGATAAGGAGAAATCATCTCTACCACTATCGCCACGTCGATGATCAATTGAATGTGAACTATACAATAAGCCTGAATCCAAAGGTGACCACGATAATCTTTGATTTTCATTTCGAACACCAACTCCCAAAAAATGTAATGACCACCTACACTTTTGTCTCAAGGCTGCTATCTTTCCATTGAATGTGACATCTACAAATTTACAGAAATATCAATTTCTACATGTTAATTAATCAACTTCAAAAACCTAGCTACTATAAAAACTGAGATTTCAATAAATACCTATATATCCCTAATATTATCTAATAGTTCTTTAAATGATTATAGCTAATTTATTATCTAATTCCATATCAATTTCTACATGTTAATTTTAATCAACTTCAAAAACCTAGGTACTATAAAAACTAAGATATCAATAAGAACCTAGATATACCTAATATTATCTAATAGTTCTTTAAATGATTATAGTTAATTTATTATCTATTTTCATTTGAGATGATATCTACAAGATTACACAAATGAACTCCTATCATGTTCAAATTCTACATGTTAATTCCTCATCTTCAAATACCTAGCCACTATAAAAACTAAGCTTTTAATAAAGACCTATATGTCCTTAATATTATCTAATATATCAACTCATTACATATTCCAACTTTGCATGTTAATGCCTCAACGTCAAAGAGCTAACCACTATAAAAACTAAGTTTCTATTACCTAGATGTCCCTCATATTATCTAATAGTTCTTAAAATTAAAATAGGTACACTATTGTTGGATGTATAAAAAATTAATGTAGCAATCTTTTTTGTTTTTTTATGTGTTTTAAATTTTTAAAACTATCTTTTTAATAAAGACCTAAATGTCCCTAATATTATCTAACAGTTCTTAAAATGAAAATAGCTACACTATTGTTGGATGTATAAAAAATTAATGTAGCAATCTTTATGTTTTTGATGTATTTTGGATTTTTAAAATTAATAAACCAAAAATCATCAAATATGAAATTAAAACTACATTTCTTTATGTCAACTACAAATATTTTCATTATTCCATAAAATCATAAAAAATATCCCTTATACTAAGTAAACTGATCAAAGTCACAGTTGGTGAACTCCGCATTGACAAAGTTGATGAACTCTGCACGGATAGAGTTCATCAACTCTGTCCACATGGATAGGGTTAAGTTCATCACTTCATGTAAACAAAGTTAATCAACTCTATCCATGGACATAGTATTTATTCATGAACTTTGTCCATGAATAGATTTAATACAAATATCTTCCTTATTATACTTATGAACTTAAATTAATATTATAAAAAATTCACAATATCTTAATATAATACTAAGTATAAATTGTAACTAATAAGAATTATACAAGTTATATGTTTCTTTTTAGATTAAAAATACATAAAATAAAGCAGATCCGTAATCGAAAAATCTGATGTTTTATGTGTAATAATGGCTTTTTTATGATTTATATTAAAACTACTAAAATACGTTTTCCTTAGTAAAGTTATCAGGGAAAGAGTTGATGAAGTCTGAATGAACTATGTTTTTCCAAGTTTAATCCATTGTCTTGTCTATTTGGACAGATTTGATTTACTCTATCCACATGTGGACAGAGTTGATGAACTTTTTCCAAATGGACAGAGTTCATCAACTCTGTCCATTTTGAAAACGTTCTTTAACTCCGTCTATTTGGAGAGAGTTCTTCAACTTTGTCCATCTAGAAAAAGTTCATAAACTGTCCATCCGAATGTTGATCAACTCTAAAATACTAAAACTACTAAAATATGATTTACTAAGTAAAGTTATCAAAGAAAGAATTGATGAAGTCTGAATGAACTATGTCTTGCTAAGTATAATCCATTGTCTTGTATATTTGGATAGATTTGATTTCCTCTATTCACATGTGGTCAGAGTTGATGAACTCTATCCAAATGGATAGATTTTATCAACTCTGACCACATGTGAATAGAGGAAATCAAATATATCCAAATAGACAAGACAATGGATTATACTTAGCAAGACATAGTTCATGGATAGAGTTCATCAACTCTGTCCATTTTGAGAGAGTTCTTTAACTCTATCTATTTGAAGAGAATTCTTCAACTCTGTCCATCTAGACAGAGTTCATGAACTGTCCATCCGAGTGTTGATCAACTCTGTCCAAATGGACAGAGTTCATCAACTCCTTTCATTCTATTTAAATTATTACCTATAATTTAAGTTATAAATATTTCATTCTAATTCAAATAGATTATACTAAATTCTAAAAAAATAGAAATTATAATTAAAATAAACAAAAACTTACCCAAATAGTCTCTGTTGATGAACTCTGTCCATTTGGATAGAGTTCATCTACTCTGTTAACATGGAAAGAGTTCATACATATATAGATATTAATTAGAATTAAAATTATAAGATTTATACAACAACACATAACATATGCAAACTTTAACTCTGCAATACTATCACAAAAAAATGAATTCCATTGGCTACAACAAAAAATGAATGCCATTGGCTACAACAAAAGATATATCACATATTAAAAATTTCATTTCAAATTATAGAAGAAATTTCATAAAATATTACCTGACACGGGGGAGCATAGCAATACCAAACCATGAACAAACCCTCCAAGGAAAGACCACAAACACCAACACAATGTGTCATCCATGAACACACCTCCATGATGAACAGACGTCCATAGAGAACAGTCCATCATAAATCACCCTCCATGAACAGACTTCCGCGCTGACAGGAAACTAGTATGTCCATGTCAGGAGGACCAGTGAAGAGGACAGGGGTGACAGACAACAACAGACAAATCGGACGACGAAAAAACATGACCAAATGAAGACAAATGACCGCAAGAGAAAACAAAGAAAATGGGGCCGGAGCTTGCCTTTTATGCGAAATAATTATTCAGCCAAACAAATATTCGGCTGAATAATTGTTCGGCCAAACAACTATTTGTCCAAATAATTGTTCGGCTGAATAAATGTTCTTCCAAATATTTACTCAGCTGAACAAGTATTAAAACGACCGTAAAAAATTCCGGACGGTTATGCGTTCTGTCAAATTAAACGATTCACCGTTAACTTTATTCGACCGAATAAATAATTAATTATTCGACTGAATAATGATAGATATTCGACCGAATAAATATAGTTATTCAGCCGAATAACGTTTGTTATGTTGTTTGGACACCCAATTCTCATGGAAGTGTTACCCAACTTCACGTTTTCACCCTACAACACCCTTGACTCTATCCTGTACAATATTACGTGTTCAACAATTGACTCATTTAGAAATTCCAATCGAGGATGACCTTTAACACATACCTCATAGACATGGGCAGGCAGAACTACAATGGGACCTCGAATAGATGCATCACTACCGAAAAGGACCTCCATGAAACTAGGATCCTACATGGAGGTCTAACACAAAGCAAAGTATTAGTTAAAAAATGATTCATTTGAGAATACATTGCAAACATGACAATCAAATGGTGACTATAAAGATACACATGTCCCATCGGTTGAGGCCTGCATCTATGTTGCAGTCCAAAATATGTATCGCGGGCCATGATAGCATAATGCAATAGTGTGTCATGATTAAGAACATTGAGAACATCATCGATCACCCACTGTATATCAATCTATGCAAGTGCAGTGGGTGCACTGTGTCTCTCTTCCTACATAGCCATCATGGTACCATGCATCGTCATGCGTGTTGCCTCTGCCAATGCACTGCACTCCTCATAAGCTAGCTGAGATGACCTAGATACATATTTTGTCCTAAGAATGGTCCTGTAAGGCCGACCTACCAAAATTTATGGCTCTGGCTGAGCTCCAAGGTCTCTCCTAGCCCTAGCCCCAGGACGCGCATGACTGTGTCCCCCACCAGCACCATAGAAGCTCAATGGTGTGCTAGTGTAATCTGGGTGCATGTCCAGTACAAACTCTGCATATATATGTTTTGAAAAGTATCGTGGGACTTGGTCATAGTGGGGAAACATGACCCATGCTCCAATAAACCTGTCGTATACATAAGGCACTGCAGCCTTGTTGAGGCCTGGAAAATCGCAGGCAACAACAGCAAGGGATTCTCCCCAATCAATGTTCCCAACTAGCCCGTGACTGTTTGGTATAGGGAATCCGTTCGGTTTGTGGTTCGGCTATTGTAGTTCAAGTAACAAAAATAAAAGGTTTTACCGGTTGCAGCCCGATCCACTGTACATTTTTTTGTATTTTTTTTACTTAAAGAGTGATATGCAAGTGCCTATTTAGCATGCATATTTGATAAATAATGCCATGAGTATTCACAATGTGATGCGCAGGTTCTTACCTCTCGTCTTAAAACTCACAAGCATCTAAATCACACACACCGTAATAAAGTAAATCTAACTATCTACCTATCCCCAGGGAGCCAAATTTTAACTTATTAATGAGTAATACATATTGTGCATGCATTATAAAGAGAAATTACAGATAGTTTATATTTCTTCCCAAAACACATGAACAATTAAAGATATTTAAACAATCAGATAGCCAATTGCTTATGAACAACATTCATTACTCATGGTGCTAATTTCACAGAATAAACCAGAAATCATTCAAACAGGAACATAGGTCCTGAGAGTTAGAACGATCTCACAGCTAGTGGACAAAAAGCTGAAAATTAAATAGTTCCTCTTCAACCAATCCATAGCATAACATTTGAACATCTCACCAAACTTTCTCTAACAGGCAAATAGTAATTCTTTATTGCAAAAGGAAATAGTTCTTCTTACAATATCTCTTTACTTATCTAACTGGGAAAAAGTCCTCTTTTCCTCTCAGTCCTCTATACTTATACAAAAGAATAAGACTATTGGGCTGCCCACAAATAACTCTTGGGCTTCCCCAACTCTTCGCCTCCCAAAATTTACTTTCACTAAGTGTTTACAAAATTACAACATATTGCACAAGTGAACAAATGTTCACGAGGAGGGACCCACTTGATTATTTAGAAATTTCTTCCACGCAGAAGCCTCCAAAGCGATACTTTCAAATTCAGAAGGTTCCAAGAATCGAATATTTATCTCGAATTTTGTAGCCCAGTTCTTGATGGCTTAGATTCTAGCTACACTTAGGAGAAACTGATCTTCTAATAGTTGCACACTGACTGTGGAATGATCTAACTGATTCCTTAAGGTCTCTTCATCTAAGGCCTTAATGTGCTGTATTCTTCTTTCATCCTCTTGGTACCTTTTCTGCAAAATTTCCACAAATAGGATGTGGTCCGGAAAAGTATCTATTCTTTGTTCATCCTCTACCTGGAATCGGTTATAAGTAATCAGAAGTATTCTAAATAATTTTGTACAGGCCCCTTTTATCTTTCTAACAGCCTTCTTGAACTCCTCGGCTGTGTTGATGGCAAATTCCAGTAAGTCATAATCCTTCCTAAGGGCCTGTTGATCCTTTGAGGGTAGCTCTGCAGGAGCTTCTTCATTGGTTTCTAGTCTTGCCATCCTTGATGTCAGGACTTCCAGGATGTCCTGAGATCTGTCAACAAAATATGAGGAAGTCTCCAAAATCTCCTCCAACTGGTTTTCTATTTGCAAAACCCTGCATCGTTCCCCCTCTATGGACATCTACAGCTGAAGCATCTTGGCCCTCTGTGCTAGCACGTGTTATTTGAAAGGTTGGAGATTAACCTGTTGTTCTTTGGCTTCCTCTAAAGTGGCTATCAATGAGGTAATCTGCTCTTGAAGCTTTGCCTCCTGCCCTAGTGATTGCCTCTCATTCTCCTCCAAGGTAACCTTCTGCAACTCTAGATCTTTTATCCTATCTAGTAGTTGTTCCTTCTCTGCCCTCAACTCTTGATATTCCTGTTGTACTTTCTCCAGACATTTTTGGGCAGTCTCCATCAATTTTCTCTCTATTTGGAGAATCTGAAGTTCAGCCTTTGAATACTTAATTTCTTTTTGTATGTCTTCAAATTTTCTTTTGAACTTATTGTTTTCCTCCCTTTCATTTCTCAATGTATCTTTTAATTGAGAAGAAGACTTCTTTGACTGCTCCATATCAGTCATTATTTTATCTACATTGTCTTCTGAAGCATGGATTAATGCAGCCCCTGCTTTGATAGTGAACCTGGGTCTCTGTCTGTCCTGTATACAATGGTTGTATCATTTATCATCTTACCGAACAGCCCCCAGTTTCAACCTTCCTCTCTGTTCTCTTTATTATCCTTTTCTTCTCTTTATCATAAAAGATAGTATTAAAATCAGGCACTTCTTCCCCTTTCTTCTGTTCAAAGGGGATCAATCTAAGGGTGAAGACCATAGACTGTCTTGGTGGGATGACAGCAGGTACTTCAGAATCTTGAATGTCGGGATTTTCAACATCCTAGGTTTGAATGTCTGCTACGTCAGAGGCTGATTGTTCTGTCACTATTTGGGTCAATTTCATCTTCTCTGCCTCTTGCTTCTTAATTTCCTCATATAACTTCCTTTTTCTCTCTTCTTCTTCAATACTGGCAGCATCTTCTTCCTCTTGTGCAACTCTTCTTTTCTCCTCCTCCTCTCCCTTTAGCCATCCTTCAGCTTCTTGGGCTAACATTTGAGCTTCTTCGTTTGTTTTCCTGGCTTCTTCTTTCTCAACCTTTGTCTACTCATCCTGTCTCTTTCCACCTTTAGTGGTAATTTTCTTTTTAAACATTTTCCTTAAAGCCGTCATGTTTAGAGCACTATGAAAATTGGACTCTTCTCTGTCCCAATGGCTGGTGTACTCAAAATGGACATTAGCCTCCTTGCAATGCTCTGCAACCTTATTTCGGGAGTCATTCCTGTGGAATGGCATTTCTCCAAAATGGAACTTCCCCAACACCTCCACGAATTCATCAGCCTTCTTTAATCTAGTGAACTTGTAACTCCCTAATCCGAAAGGCAAAGGTGGGTATGTTGCCTTCTTATGTTCAAATAAGAAACTTCCTATGCCATCTAGAAATACTTGCCTAACTGCTTCTTTGTGAATCACATAGTCGGTGGAATACTTAGGCAGTAATGAGGGTGCTCTAGAACCTTCAAACATTCTGAAATAGAGCCCATCCTCAGTCAAGTAATAATCAACATACTCTTCAATCACCTGCAACGCATCTTCCGACATGCAGTCACATTATTTTAAGAAAATAAGGGTATATAATGGCATAATGAAATGCTCACAAACCTCCCTATAGTGACTGTGATATTTATGGGCCCATAGTGGCTTGTATGCTGAGTAAATGGGTGATCTTTCCCTGTCCCAGATGCATTTCAGGTTAGGGAAGGGTTGATTGCATAGTATGCAATCAATCAGTATGGAGCTCATATAGAACTCTGATTTCTTTTGGTACATCCCTCCTAATGCTGATGCCATGTAGGCTGAGAGGCTATTGGACACAATATTAGCCCAATTGAAAATGGTCCCCTGTGTTGCAACATAAAAAATTATTGGTACCCACTCCAATTTGAAGCTTCTACCATGGGCTCTCCCAAAAATCCTATTAAGCATCAAGGCAATGAACCTGTAGAGGGTTCTTAGGCTTGCGGTGTCATATTCTCCAGTTGGCCTGGTTCTAAAGTTTTTTCCAGGCGTGAGCATCCCTTTGAGTGTCTCAACAAGATCCATCCTGATGCTTTTCATCCAATCTTCAGTTAGATATGTTTGTGCTTCCGGCAAGTGGTAGGCCAGGGCTACATATCCGAGGCTATAGGCAGCATAACCCTATTTATCAACATTCTCTAGAATCATGGTGGTCACATCTGCCCAGGGAAAAATCCACCCAATCACTTCAGAGCATGGAAAGAGTTTAGGTCTCATAGAAATCTTAATTAATGAAGATCTCTCTATGTTGACATAGATGTTTTCTTCCTCAAAGCCTATGTCAGGAACCTCTCGGCGCGTAATCAATCTGTAGATTTCTCCCCACTAATATTTCGTCTCTACACCAATTATGCATTTGGTGTCTTCATAAATATATTCCACTCTGGTGATGACTTCGACATCAGGTTCTTCTTCAACTACGAGAGCCTTCTTCTTTTGGTGCTTAGACATTTTAAGTTCGGATGAATTTCCCTGTCATGTACATAATGGTATTTAGGTTCTACTAAGTAGTTTTCGGACAATTTTACAGATTAAGATAACAATATAAAGTTTTTACCTCATCTGCATTAAACATGACTGCAATTAATAAAAATGAGCAAAATTCATTCAACAAATGCTCCTGCCTAAAAAAATGGAACCAACTTAGTCCAACAAAGTTTGAGTGTGGGAAAACAAGGTCTATGTCATAATTGAAACAATCTTGGGTTCTCTGTGGACGCCATGACCACTATGTTACGTGAAACAGTGGAGGCGCTTACTTTAGCGACTCAAAGGAGGCACTTCAGGAGATAGCACTGTATATGTGCATTCTACGGTCCATCTTAGGTTGGGAGATGCTATACTATCCCAGACCAGTTCGGGTTCGAATTCGACCTTGAACCGGGTCGCTCTAAACAGCAGAATGAAAACAACGACGAGGTCTTGGTTTGAAAGTCACACGTAACAGGACCAGTAAAAAAAAACTTCACCATTCCCCAGGAAAACCATGAAAATCTTCCCCGAACAACCAAACATAAAATGGGGCAAACTGGTGCAAACAGAGTAACGGACGTCTGCGCTGGTTTCCCCAACCATCGAGTGCAGGGTAAAAAACCATAACGGCCGCAGAAGAAAAACACTCTGTAGGCTACAAAGAACTCCCCTACTAACAGTCATGCTATTTTCCCCAGCATATATACATGTCACGACAGGAAACCGAGTGAAAACCCTAACCATGGAAATAAGAAATTAAAACGTCTAGTCGAATAGAATGGGATAATGAGTACAAGGGCCTACCTGGCACTGCTGCATGACTGGCGGGAGGAAAACCATTGAGTTTCCATAGCGAAGCCACCTAGGGACAAGGGTATTGACAGCGAGGGTCCTGGTTAGCTCGAGCGAAAATGATAGCGCATGGACAATCCAAAAAATAACAATAAAATAATCAACTACCCGACCCAATATATATATCCTTGGTCAACCATAATCGGCGGGAGAAAATCATCGGGCGGTAAAAAACACGGGATCAAAGAGAATATTAACATTGCCTCCTGTAATGTTAGGCGATGAAACAGTTGGGGGAACCGCCGAGGCATAAAAAAGAAACCAAATGATATTTACATCAGAGCTCACAATATTAAAACATCGAAACGATAGAAGGATGAAGAGCCACAACAGAGGAAATATAAAAGACATCGAGTTCCACAACTGGCAAAATCGGATGAAAAACCAACATAACTTTCACCAAGAAAACTCGGTTCCACAGAAAATAAAATCAAGCCATGCTGGAGAAACAACGCTTTTCAAAGCCGTAACGGCGGACGCCAGAGAATCAAGGATCAATGAAACAATGCAGGGTCGAAAAAGTTAAGGTGATGTGCTATTCGCAACTGCGGAAAACGTAGACGCAAAATGTCCCGACGGGATTCCAACTGACAGCTGATTGAGACGAATAAGTGGATAAAGGCATCGGAGAAAATAGTAGGACCCAGCTTCTTATTACTTATCCGCAATGGCGGGCGCGCAGGTGACTAAACTTCGACTTCAACATCAAAAATGCCTCCGATGGTAAAACTTAAACAAATAATAAAACATTGCTGGCATTAAAAATAGTTTTTTCTACACACATCAAACCAACTCAAAAATTCAAACAAAAATAAGTGAAAGGAGTGTCCCAACAAAATTTTGAATTTTGGCAAAATTGTTGCAGCTGCAACAATTGGCGACTACCTGGTGAACCCCAGATTTCTGACTTAACTTCTTCTCGGTACAAGACTATCTAGCTGAAAAGTTGAAATCTTCTAGATGCTTGCATTCCTAAGTTGACAAACCCATGCATTTAAAGCATTGAGAAGCAGCCCATTCTTTGGGGAATGGGAATACTCAAAATATTTGCAGGTTCGGATAACTCTTTTGAGGCCTAATAAGTGAGATTTATTTACCTCTATCTTTAGGTAGTTTCTAGCTGGGACACCATAGGATTGTAACATATGGTAAACATCACTATTCCTTTATTCTTCATTCCCATGCCAATTGCACTTTTGTGCTGTTCAAACTTTTGTTCTTTTGAGTCCTCCATCTGCCTTTCTTTCTGAATTTTATTCAGGCTCTTCTATCTATAATGTCCTTTTGTGTGAGAGAAGAATTTACCTTTTGAACTCACGGATGGAGAATAACTTTAGGCAATTTGAAATTCATGTTTCTGATACTTTGCTTTGATATGTATTGCTTCTTTAAGGAGTTTTGACTCTTGACAGCCTTTAGGCTTTCTGACATCATGGCATGGGATAATTTATATATAGTAAACTGTTTACCTTGCTTTCTCTCTGTGGGCCCTTCACTATCACTCCCTAGGACATTTTAAATGTGAAATGGATGGAGCCTCGAATTAGTATTCCATACCTCTTAATTCTGAGTTATTTACAGGGGTTAAGTAGGGCTTCAATGAGTGCATGGCCAATTAGGAAAACTTCCTACTAGAAGACATTCTATTATTTAAAACGCCCAGTATTTTCCTCAAGATTTCAGTTAATTAAGAACCCTGATGTTTCCCATGCAACCAAAAGTTTGCCTCTTTATTCAAAACCGAAATAACTAGAGATAAAGCGTTAAACCAAAACAAAACAGCACCAATTTATTTATGTACAAAACATCGAAAAATAAAAAAATTGTGTGCCCACCCCTAAAAATTCTTCGGTCTAATGAATCAAGGGGCTAGGCTGTATTATAGGAAAAATACCTATCCATGGTCTAATTGTACTATTTTTGAAATCAAAACCATGTCTACTGATCTACAGTCATCCTTATTAGCCTGAGAAAGTTGAAGGAGATCAAGCTGAGTGTCAATCATAGAACTGGCTTTTCCTGAGGCATGATATCTTAGTTCAAGCTCCGTTAGATAATTCCCCATAACAAAATTAGTAGATTCATTTCCTTCTCCCAACTTAGTGACAGTGTGTTTCATGTAAGGTTCTCTTGAAATTTTGATCTGATTTGGAGTACCCTTATGAGGTAACCATAAATGAGACCAGTTTGAGGAAAAATACCCTTTTAGCCTAGCAGACCAATCTCGATTCAGAATAAGCCCATAACCATTCGGTATGTCGGCCACCATAATATCAATAAATTGACATATCGTGTTATTGGCAGATAAACGAATGAGAACATTCTTCATTTCCCCCACTACTTTGACACTTGTTTTGTCTAGTTGAACTACCTCCTAGGCTGTGGGATTTGGCTGCCCATTAATATTTTTGAAAACTACAAGTGGCATAACATTTACCGATGATCTAGAATCTACCAAGCAATTATGCACATTATGATTCAACACTTCTAGAGTCAAAAGGAAAGGTGGGGTTTTAGCTTTCTCTTCCCAAATTGGTTCGACTTCTTCCTCCCCCGGTTGGTTTTCAGTGGGTACTTCTTTTTTAGGCTCCTCAGTCTTTTCAGTGTTTCCTTCGTTAAAATCTACTTGTCCTTCCATAAGTTTGGCATGCTCGTTGATTTGCTCTATTTCCTGACTGACAGTAGTAACTTTGGGTACTTTATCTTTAATATTGTCATTTAACTATCTCTTGACATTCTTTTGCAACTTCTTAATCTTTGAGATTGTTTCATCATCTTTAATTATTAGATCCATGTCTTTTGTTGATGTTGGTACGTTCTCAGGTTTAAAAGTACCCTTTTCTGTATCAAACATCGAGACACAATCCCATAAAAACATGGTATCATTATTTTGTCTTTCTATGGTTTGAAAACTCTCTTTCTCTTTACCACTGTCCTTAGTCAATTTAGATTCCAACAGCTGATTCATTACCAATTCATTGAATTTATCCATTGAGGACAATTCTTTTCAGAATGGGGTTGTTGGTGAAAAGTGCAGAAATTGTCCCCCCCTACCTCTGTTAGATTCATTGATGCTGAATTATGTGGAGGGGTCTTCAATTGGTTGTTATCCTCCTTTTTTTGTAGTAGGGCTGATAAGTTTTATGAACTTCTCTTTCTTTCTCCAGATCTATTATTCTGTTGGAGAGTTTTTTAATCATTTTTAGCATTCCTTGAATCATGTGATGGCTCCTCTTTAGGTTTAGACAGCAATAAGGCTCTTCTCCCGGCAGTTTTTTCTCCAGGTAGATCGGGATAATATTCTATACTTTCCTTTTCAGCCTCTACTCTTTCTTCCTCTTCATAAGTCTCAACTAATGTAGGTTTAACTTGAGCTTTTGCAAACGAAGCAAAGTCAGGGCCTAGAGCTGAGGTATAGTACTCAATCAGAAGGCTTATCAGTTGTAGAGAAGTCCTTGAGGTAAGTTGAAAACCTTTGAGTGAAATGATGTACCTTCTCATTCTTTTCCTTTTTTAAAGCGCCCAGACCTTTCATGAGTGATGCATGCATATTTTGGGCTGCATATTTTCCTCTGAAAATCCTTTCAAAGGTGTCCCAATCGGGGATAGAGTTTGTAGGAAAACCAAAGTACCAGGATGCTGCTGCTCCTTTAAGGGTATGCGGGAACAATATACAGACAACATCCTCGTATTCCCCAACTCTTAGCCCTTCTATTTCCAAATAGAAACTTTGCAATTGGTCATCCACGACAATCTTCTCATCGGGTTCAAACTTAGGCAGCAACTTCTCAAAAGCTTGAGGTAGGTTATGCAATGGAGGTGTTAGGTTCAAAGGTGATCTGGATTTCCAAGCCGACGGTGGGTTGAGCTGATTCATATTTATACCAGCCATGAGTGAAAAAAGAAAAAAAAAGGAGGTGAAAGCACAGGATTTTGAAAAGGAGAAAAATAAGGTATACCCGAGCCTATTTGCCTCCGAGGTTAAACCACTCCCCGTTAGGTCGTTTTTATAAGTTCATCTCTAAACAACACAGAGTTTTCCTATACAAGAAGGTCTTTCACCTCAGCTTTTTCTTAAGTATCTAGGTTAGGTCACAAGAATGTTTCCAAAAAATATCACTGTGGAACAAAATGGGTTTCCTCGGCCATCCATACAATGGCAGCCCTCCTTCTAGCGCCAAAAACTGTTGAGGCCTGGAAAATCGCAGGAAACAACAGCAAGGGATTCTCCCCAGTCAACGTTCCCAACTAGCCCATGACTATTTGGTATAGCGAATCTGTCCGGTTTGCGGTCCAGCTACCATAGGTCAAGTCACAAAAATAAAAGGTTTTACCGGTTGCGGCCCGATCCACCGTACATATTTTTGTATTTTTTTTTTTACTTAAAGCGTGATATGCAAGTGCCTATTTAACATGTAGATTTGATAAAGAATGCCATGAGTATTCACAATGTGATGCGCAGGTTCTTACCTCTCATCTTAAAACTCACAAGCATCTAAATCACACACACCGTAATAAAGTAAATCTAACTATCTACCTATCCCTAGGGAGCCAAATTTTAACTTATTAATGAGTAATGTATATTGTGCGTGCATTATAAAGAGAAATTACAGATAGCTGATATTTTTTCCCAAAACACATGAACAATTAAAGATATTTAAACAATCAGATAGTCAATTGCTTATGAACAACATTCATTACTCATGGTGGTAATTTCACAGAATAAACCAGAAATCATTCAAACCAGAACATAGGTCCTGAGAGTTAGAACGATCTCACAACTAGTGGACAAAAAGCTGAAAATGAAATAGTTCCTCTTCAACCAATCCATAGCATAACATTTGAACATCTCACCAAACTTTCTTCGACAGGCAAAGAATAATTCTTTATTGCAAAAGGAAATAGTTCTTCTTACAATATCTCTTTACTTATCTAACTGGGAAAAAGTCCTCTTTTCCTCTCAGTCCTCTATACTTATACAAAAGAATAAGACTATTGGGCTTCCCAAAAATAACTCTTGGGCTTCCCCAACTCTTCGCCTCCCAAAATTTACTTTCACTAAGTGTTTACAAAATTACAACATATTGCACAAGTGAACAAATGTTCATGAGGAGGGACCTGCTTGATTATTTAGAAATTTCTTCGACGCTGAAGCCTCTGAAGCAATACTTTCAAATTCGGAAGGTTCCAAGAATCAAATATTTATCTCGAATTTTGCAGCCTGGTTCTTGATGGCTTCGATTCTGGCTGCACTCAGGTGAAATTGATCTTCTAATAGCTGCACACTGACTGCGAAATGATCTACCTCATTCCTTAAGGTCTGTTCATCTAAGGCCTTAATGTGTTGCATTCTTCTTTCATCCTCTTGGTACCTTTTCTACAAAATTTCCACAAATAGGCTATGGTCCAGAAAATCATCTATTCTTTGTTCAGCCTCTACCTGGCATCGGTTATAAGTAATCAAAAGTCTTCTAAAGAATTCTTTACAGGCCCCTTTCATCTTTCTAATAGCCTTCTTGAACTCCTCGGCTGTGTTGATGGCAAATTCCAGTAAGTCATAGTCTTGCCTAAGGGCCTGTTGGTCCTTTGAGGGTAGCTCTGCAGGAGCTTATTCATTGGTTTCTAGTCTTTCCATCCTTGCTATCAGGACTTCCAGGATGTCCTGAGATCTGTCAACAAAATATGAGGAAGTATCCAAAATCTCCTCCAACGGGTTGTCTATTTACAAAACCCTGCATCTTTCCCCCTCTATGGACATCTACAGCTGAAGTGTGCTGGCCCTCTGTGCTAGCACATGTTCTTTGAAAGGTTGGAGATTAACCTATTGTTCTTTGGCTTCCTCTACAGTGGTTGTCAGCGAGGTAATCTGCTCTTGAAGCTTTTCCTCCTGCCCTAGTGATTGCCTCTCATTCGCCTCCAAGGTAACCTTCTGCAACTCTAGATCTTTTATCCTATCTAGCAGCTGTTCCTTCTCTGCCCTCAACTCTTGATATTCCTATTGTACTTTCTCCAGACATTCTTGGGCAGTCTCCATCGATTTTATCTCTATTTGGAGAATATGATGTTCATCCTTTGAAGACTTAATTTCTTTTTGTATGTCTTCAAATTTTCTTTTTAACTTATTGTTTTCTTCCCTTTCCTTTCTCAATGTATCTTTTAATTGAGAAGAAGAATTCTTTGACTGCTCCAGATCGGTCATTATTTTATCTACATTGTCTTCTGAAGCATGGATTAATGCAGCCCCTGCTCTGATAGTGAACCTGGGGTCTCTGTCTGTCCCATATACAATGGTTGTATCATTTATCATCTTACCAGACAACCCCCCAGTTTCAACGTTCCTCTCGGTTCTCTTTACTATCCTTTTCTTCTCTTTACCATAAAAGATAGTATTAAAATCAGGAACTTCTTCCCCTTTCTTCTGTTCAAAGGGGATCAGTCTAAGGGTGGGGACCATAGACTGTCTTGGTGGGCTGACAACAGGTACTTCAGAACCTTGAATGTCGGGATTTTCCACATCCTGGGTCTGAATGTCTGTTGTGTCAGAGGCTGATTGTTCTGTCACTGTTTGGGTCAGTTTCATCTTCACTGCCTCTTGCTTCTTCATTTCCTCATCTAACTTCCTTTTTCTCTCTTCTTCTTCGATCCTGGAAGCTTCTTCTGCCTTTTTGTCTGCCTCTTATGCAGCTCTTCTTTTCTCCTCCTCCTCTCCCTTTATCCATCCTTCGGCTTCTTGGGATAAACTTTGAGCTTCTTCATTTCTTTTCCTGGCTTCTTCTTTCTCAATCTTTGTCTGATCGTCCTGTCCCTTTCCACCTTTAGTGGTCATTTTATTTTTAAACCTTTTCCTTACTGCTGTCATGTTTAGAGCACTACGAAAAATGGACTCTTCTCTGTCCCAATGGCTGGTGTATTCAAAATAGACATTATCCTCCTTACAGTGCTCTGCAACCTTATTTCGGGAGTCATTCCTGTGGAATGGAATTTCTCCAAAATGGAACTTCCCCAACTCCTCCACAAATTCATCGACCTTCTTTACTCTAGTGAACTTGTAACTCCCTAATCTGAAAGGCAAAGGTGGGTATGCTGCCTTCTTATGTTCGAATAAGAAACTTCCTATGCCATCTAGAAATACTTGCCTAACTGCTCCTTTGTGAACCACATAGTCGATGGCATACTTAGGCAGTAATGAGGGTGCTCTAGAACCTCCAAACATTCTGAAATAGAGCCCATCCTCAGTCAAGTAATAATCAACATAGTCTTCAATCACCTGCAACGCCTCTTCCGACATGCAGTCACATTCTTTTAAGAAAATAAGGGTATATAATGGCATAATGAAATGCTCACAAATATCCCTGTAGTGACTGTGGTATTTATGGGCCCACAGTGTCTTGTATGCTGAGTAAATGGGTGATCTTTCCCTATCCCAGATGCATCTCAGGTTAGGGAAGGGTTGATTGCATAGTATGCAATCAATCAGTATGGAGCTCATATAGAACTCTGATTTCTTTTGTGAGACCCCTCCTAATGCTGATGCCATGCAAGCCAAGAGGCTGTTGGACACAATATTATCCCAATTGAAAATGGTCCCCTGTGTTGCAACATATAAAACTATTGGTACCCACTCCAATTTGAAGCTTCTGCCATGGGCTCTCCCAAAAATCCTGTTAAGCATCAAGGAAATGAACCTGTACGAGGTTCTTAGGCTTGCGGTGTCATATTCTCCAGTTGGCCTGGTTCTAAATTTTTTTCCAGGCATGAGCATCATTTTAAGTGTCTCAACGAGATCCATCCTGATGCTTTTCAACCAATCTTTAGTTAGATATGTTTGTTCTTCCGGCAAGTGGTAGGCCAGGGCTACATATCCGGGGCTATAGGTAGCATAACCCTGTTTATCAACATTCTCTAGAATCATGGTGGTCACGTCTGCCCGGGGTAGAATCCACCCAATCACTTCAGAGCATGGAAAGAGTTTAGGTCTCATAGCAATCTTCATTAATGAATATCTCTCTATGTTGACATAGATGTTTTCTTCCTCAAATCCTATGTCAGGCACCTCTCGACGCGTAATCAATCTATATATTTCTCCCCACTGATATTCCGGCTCTACACCAATTATGCATTTGGTGTCTTCATAAATATATTCCACTCTGGTGATGACTTCGATGTCAGGTTCTTCTTCGACTGCGAGAGCCTTCTTCTTTTGATGCTTAGACATTTTAAGTTCCGATGAATTTCCCTGTCATGTACAGAAAGGTATTTAGGTTCTGCTAAGTAGTTTTCGGACAATTTTAAAGATTAAGATAACAATATAAAGGTTTTACCTCGTCTGCATTAAACATGACTGCAATTAATAAAAATGAGCAAAATTCATTCAACAAATGCTCCTACCTGAAAAAATGGAACCAACTTAGTCCAACAAAGTTCGAGTGTGGGAAAACAAGGTCTATGTCATAATTGAAACAAGCTTGGGTTCTCTGTGGGCTCCATGACCACTACGTTACGCAGAACACCAGAGGTGCTTACTTTAGCGACTCAAAGGGGGCGCTTCAGGAGATAGCACTGTATATGTGCATTCTATGGTCCATCTTAGGCTGGGCGATGCTATACTATCCCAGACCGGTTCGGGTTCGAATTCGACCTTGAATCGGGTCGCTCTAAACAACAGACTGAAAACAACAATGAGGTCTTGGTTTTAAAGTCCTGGGTAACCGGACCAGTAAAAAAAAAACTTCGCCATTCCCCAAGAAAACCATGAAAATATTCCCTGAACGACCAAACATAAAATGGGGCAAACTGGTGCAGACAGCGTAACGGCTGTCTGCGCCGGTTTCCCCAACCATCAAGTGCAGGGTAAAAAACCATAATGCCCGCACAAGAAAAACACTCTGTAGGCTACAAAGAACTCCCCTACTAACAGTCATGCTATTTACCGCAGCATATATACATGTCACGACGGGAAACCGAGTGAAAACCCTAACCGTGGAAACAAGAAATTAAAACGTCCAGTCAAACGGAATGGGATAATTAGTACAAGGGCCTACCTAGCACTGCTGCACAAACTAGCGGGAGGAAAACCATTGAGTTTCCATGGAAGAGCCACCTAGGGACAAGGGTACCGATAGCGAGGGTCCTGGTTAGCTCGAGCGAAAACGACAGCGCAGAGACAGTCCAAAAAATAACAATAAAATAATCAACTACCCAACCCAATATATATATCCTCGATCAACCATACTCGGCGGGAGAAAATCATCGGGCGGTAAAAAACATGGGATTGGAGAGCATATTAACATTGCCTCCTGTAACGTCGGGCGATGAAACAGTTGGGGGAACTGCCGAGGCATCAGAAAGAAACCAAATGATATTTACATCGGAGCTCGCAATATTAAAACATTGGAACGATAAAAGGATGAAGAGCCGCAATGGCGGAAATATAAAAGACATCGAGTTCCGCAAATGGAAAAATCGAATGAAAACCCAACATAACTTTCACCAAGAAAACTCGATTCTGCAGAAAAAAAAATCAAACCATGCCAAAGAAACAACGCTTTTCAAATCCGTAACGGCGGATGCCAGAAAATCAAGGATCAATGAAACAAAAAGGCGGGGTCGAAAAAGTTAAGGTGACGCGTTATCCGCAACTGCAGAAAATGTAGAGGCAAAATGTCCCGACAGGATTCCAACCGACAGTCGATTGAGACGAATAAGTGGATAAAGACATCGGAGAAAATAGTAGGACTCAGTTTCTTATTACTTCTCCGCAACGGCGGGTGTGCAGGTGACTAAAATTCAACTTCAACATCAAAAATGCCTCCCATGGTAAAACTTAAACAAATAATAAAACCTTGCTGGCATTAAAAATAGTTTTTTCTGCAGACATCAAACCAACTCAAAACGTCAAACAAAAATAAGTGAAAGGAGGGTCCTGAAATTTTTTTGAATTTTGGGAAAATTGTTGCAGCTGCAACAAGCCTTTAGCTTAAACTCCTTGAGTCTAAGCGGTTGACCAACAGCGCGGTCAGGAGGGATGTCAAATAATGTTCCCTTCACATCATGGCTAGCTATTGTATGTTTCACTGTGGCCCAGTTATCAGGACCCCTCACTTCGGCCCTTCTTCTATGACATACACTGACCCAAAGAGAACTCAATGGTCTGATGGACTTGTAGACCTTCAGTAGATTCTCTACTACCTCTAACATCATCCACATCGAACGTGATGTAGGAGAGTCCTCTGAAATCTCTTGGACGTTAACCCATAAATTGTTACACTAATTGCTAATGTCTTACAGCGTGATATGTGTGATTTCATCCTCCCATGGTGCTTCCTCGGAAGGGTCGGGGCCCTCCTGTGCAGCACCTGAAAATTAGATGAAAACATAAGTTCATCAGTTAAAATTTACATACATCAATTGTAGGTGAAATTGAAATTAATATAAATTAAAGGTATTGATAACTAAAAGAAAAATTTATATGCATTTAATGTACCTATCTCATGGGGAACCTCCCCACCGATACCAGCAGTGTCATCCTTGCCACTCACATGCATAGAGCGACTGCCAGTGTGGCTGCTGCTCATCTCCCTAGCAGGAGCGTGTGTCAGCAGAGAACGCCTAGGCAAACCTGCAAAAATAGAGACACAAGTTGATTAAATATACACATGTGAAACAATTTAATTTCTTGTTTAACTAACAAAAAAGAGTACATCATGCATAATTGTATACTTACGAGTCCTCTATCGACCTCCGGGACGAGGAATGGCCGCAGATCCACCAGTGATGTGCCTTCGGCGAATCGAAAAACCCCGC
This sequence comes from Pseudotsuga menziesii, assembly GCA_001517045.1. Classification (NCBI taxonomy): domain Eukaryota; kingdom Viridiplantae; phylum Streptophyta; class Pinopsida; order Pinales; family Pinaceae; genus Pseudotsuga; species Pseudotsuga menziesii. Next base: position 41,132 of record LPNX010689964.1, on the reverse strand, counting down.
TGTAGAGATACATCTGCATGAAATAAGGCATAATAAATGCAGTTAGCATACAATATAAGATAAATGATAAATATGTCAATATAGTAAAGATGTAGATTTGAGATGAAATTAATATATCATCACATGGTGCACATTAATAATGGGAGAAGGATCATGAGTGTGAGCACAATCAATAAGGAAATGACACATGCAAATGTCTTTTTCATACATAGTTGATATTGATCATTCATGTCATGTGTGTGAATGCAAAAGTGTTCTTGGGACTCATGATTTTCACTTAAAGTTCGAAGCTCTAACTTTTCAGATCTCAATCCAGTAGTTCAGTCTCTAACTTTCCATTTCAATTTATTTTAAACTTTACCTATACACATAATTTATGTCAATATCATTTTTTTCCACTAGGTACAAGTCAACCATTTTATCAAGGATATTCACAAAAGATACAATAATACGAACTCAACATGTCTACCTATCTCGAGAATATATCATAGCAGCTCTATCCCTGCCCTATGGTTTTATGCTAACTTTAGCAAAAACTAAAACAAACGTACATATGCGTTATGTCTTGATATAATTTATTATTGATAGTATACTATTGTCGTATTATGTAAAATAATAGATGTGCCCACACTCAGATCTATTAACTAATGAATGCATGGAACTTGGCTACCCTATTGCTATTATTGCCATCAATATTTCTCCGTTGCAAATTGAACCTCCCATATGGGGATTAACGAGGTAAAGAGAGATTTAGTATTTTAGTATATTCCCTATGCTTTTTTTTACTGTGCTTCCTCATTTATTTAATGCAATGAATGAAATACATAGATTTCACATAAAATCGTAATGGCAAAGAGGACGTCTAGATGCAAGCCTCCATGGATTGATGAATGGACATGACTATTCTCATAAGCTAAGGCAATAAGGAGGGCAATACTAACTTATCTTGACTAACCTATCCTCGATGGAAAATCTCAACGTCTTAATGTATAAATTTACATATTTTATTAGTAATATATTTTACTATTATCTTAAAATATTCTAAATTTATAATTTATAATTTTCAAAATGTTGAATATAAATCTATATATTTTTTCTAAAAAAAATATCAAAATATAATTTTATCTTAAATTATGTATTTCTATTAATTTTTTAATTTGATTTTTTTTTCAAATTTACAAACTTAAATTTATTAATATTTTTTCCTTTAAAAAAAATAAAATATCAACATTTTCATAATACATTTGAGTTTAAAAAAACAAAAATACATACTTGTACACTTTTCAATAAACTAAAATCAAAATATGTCTACTAAGTCAAAACATACATATCTTATCTTATTATCAAAAGTTATTTATAAAAAATATAAATATGAAGTAATATAATAATTTAATTATAATTATAATTATTTATTTTAATTAAATAGTTAATACTTAATATATATATATACATAATTTTTAAATTTTTAAATTTGAATATATATTAAAATATTTAAAATAAATATATGGTTTTAGATAAATGTCTCTGCAGGTTTAAAGTTCATGATTTTCTCGCGTCTAGGGTTTGTAGTTTTTTTCAATTCTCCTTGTATTCTCAAAGGATTGAAAAAAATTGGGCATCATTTCTGCTTGCTCGACACACATTTCAAAATTAAACCGACAACATAAACGCTTCTGGATAGAAATATTTATACAAACTATAAATTTTAATTTTAAACTTAACAAATTTGAATTTTTACAATCCTTCGTGTATTCTTGGAGGATTGAAAAACTTTGGGCAGCATTTCAGCTTGTCGGGCACACATTTAAAAATTAAACCAGTAGCATAAAAGCTACTGGTTGAAAAAAATGCATAAAACAGAAATTAAATTTAAAATAAATAACAAATTTCAATTACGATTTTATAAAAATACGGCAGCATTTCTACTTGCCGGCACACATTTCAACATATTAAACCAAAACCAAAAAAAAACCTACAATCATCAATAAAAAAAATTTCAATTTCAAACTAACATTTAAAAAAACAAAAAAAACAGATAACGTTTCATTTAAATTTCAAATTAGAAGTTCTGGGTGTTACCTCTGGGATTTGACATCATGGTGGAAGGCGAAGTTAGGCTTCCCTTGCGCAAAAGCTCGCTCAAGGTTACAACATCTCGGTCAAGGTCACAGTAGCATGGTCGAGGGTTCTAGCTCGATCGAGGGTGTGCATTTCGGAAAATGGTGAATGGCAGCAGGTGCCAGCAGTCCTTTTATAATTCTTTTTACCAGGGACCTCGATCGAGGTTTATAGCTTGATCGAGTTTTTTTTAGCCCTCAATCAAATATTTTACAAAAGATCGATCGAGGTATTAATAACTCGATCGAGGGTTCGGATTTTTTTTTCCCAAAATCGCTTTGCCAAAAGTTGTGACCCACCTCCATGGATGTACCCTTATAGTACTCTTTCTTTATACGATGACATGGAAATGGAAAGATTCTATAATACTGAAAACCCTCCTCGCCTATCCTCATCTAGCCATGGAAGAGGATTTAAATTGTGAAAAATATTTCAATTGAGGAGCAAAACAAAACCACTTAATCCAAGTGAACGTCGCATGGGTGTTATAGCCCTTGCATGAGCTACTTTAGTACTGAAGGATTCAATAAATCATAGTGGATTTAGAATTTTAATTTTTGATTGTGTGCAAGTTTAAATAAATTTTCCATGTTGTGATAGAAATTCAGATACTTTCAACTTATGAAACTATTTTATAGCCTATGTGATTGCTTCATTTCAAAATAATTGATTTTTCGTTTTAAATATTCAGTTTCGAGTGTAGTAGATAATAGTTGTGGTTTTGTTTGACTTGAAATAATGTGTCTTTTATATTGAATCACATTTTATGTTTGTACTATACATTGTTTTGTTGTGATAAATTTTATATAACCTAATTTGGAACTAGTAATTTTAATAAAACTATTTCCTAATGTTTGTTTTAAAATTTTAATAGTGTTGGTCTTAGTTGTTATAGTATTATTTGGTTGTTATTATTATTTATTATTTGGTTGTTAATATTATTTGTTATGGTTGATCACTTATATATATATATACTATTTAAGTTGATATGTAATTTATCATTTTTATTTTTTATTTTTTAGTATTTTTTATTTATGTTGGCTAGCATAACGTGACTAACGTGATAGGATCTCCCTTATACTGGACTGGAGAGCACCTCGTTTCTCTCAGTGCAATGAAAAGCTGTCAAATGGTTTATCGACTTTCTCAATAATGTTTTTTTTGCATCAAAGCACTCATTTTCGACTTCATGAAATTGAAGAATAAGAATGAGATTAGCGTTAGGTCTACCTTGAAGAGATATTTAGCTACATAATGAATTGATCAACTTTTGTTCTTGACATAGAACATGGATAAAACTCAACAATATCAACTAGAATTGTAAGTAGTAAAAGAATTAAAAATCTTGAAAATTGTGCAAGTCTTGGAGCTATGAAAAAATTTATATCTTCATTTTTTCCCCTTTCTTTTATTTCACTAATTGGATTCAGTGGTGACATAAATATAAACTTCAAGCACTAACTATCTATTATTTCTAATACCTCTTGTATTAATTCCTATATGTGCCACATACTAGAGTTTTTGAAGGAGAACACATTCATATTTAAGTTGTGTTAAATAACACAAAACACTCTTGCATATGCGTTATGCACAATGAAATTTTTTTTATATTGTATCACACGTAGTCATGCTATTGTATCTCGATAAATAGTATAGGGAATTTCCATCAATTTACTTGGTGGTTGACCATAGACTATACTCAAATTTGGAGCAATAATTAGGATTTTCTTATATCACTTTTTAATTTGTATATGATCATTACATTAACAAATGAAAATACTATATTTATAGTCTGATGTGTGAATGGTAAACTTTGAGATATTTAGTTAGTCTACATAGTTACGAAAACATTTCTATAAAAGTGAAATTTCAATGTAATCTCTTTTCTTAATATTTTCAAAATATATTAAAAAAATTGGAACAAAAATATTTATATGATGATTTACATGGTGATCTACAACCTAGTATCATACTGATGTTGTTCGTGCATACATAAACATACGGAAAGAACAACATATAAAAAAATTAAAAAAAAACACAGATCTATAACAACGAGATGTTGTCCAGGATCTACAGCCTTGGAAAAAGTTTGAGTCCAGTAACGAGTAGTGGTTACAAATGATTCCTTGCCTATAAGGTATTGTTATACAATGACAACATCCATAAAATTATTAGGCTCTGGTGCAGAAATCAAGGCTTGCAAATAATGTAAGGTTGTATCCAATGTTAGTGTTGCATTCCAGTTATCTTTAAGAGCCTCCAAGCATATTGTACCATTTTCTCTACTGATATTAGGATGTCACACCTTGGTAATAAATTGCATTTTGTGGGCACAAACGGATAGTCCTGAGGAACAAGAATGTTAATTTGGAATGTTCCCTCTTTGTAAGGAGTACCCACTCGGCCTCCAATAGTTGCGCATAGATCTAACAAGTCATTGTCTTCGCATAGTTTAATGCTTATCCCCGTTAAATGTTTATATTTCTCAATCTGATTTATCTCCTCTCTACACGTGAAACACACAATGCCATTGTTCCCTGTAAAACCTGAAACGGGAGATGAGCACGCACAACTTTTAAATCCCGCCTTTAAAATTTAATTTTTCAGGATACAAATATTACTAAAGGAAATTTGAACAAGCGTTCTCTGGAATAATTGTTACCATCACATGGAAAGTAATATTATTGGTACAGTTTTTCTTTTCCTCGTTGTTGTTGTTTTAAATGTATTCAACATTTAAACAAAGGGTAACTTGATCTATATATCACATTTCAAATTTCAACCACAAGGTTTAACATAAAAAAATCTATAAATTTCTTTGTATTTGTTTCTTTCTTATAATATAAGAATATTGATTCCTATGAAACACCATGAAACCAATTCCAATCTATAAACGCAAATTTGCTGATAATATAGTTGTAATTGATGTCAAAGATGCTCATGAAAGGAAAAAGAATAACCAGTAGATATGGTAGCAAAATGAGTTCAACAATGACAAAGGAAAATCAGTAACAGGGTTGATGACAAGGGAAAATTAGTAATAGGGTTGATGACAAGGATTGATGAAGTGTGTGATCATTCGGAATTAAAGAGAGGGGATGAATTAATCAATTAGATCATTGAGTTTTCATGAATGGAATATGTTTCAGAATAACCTTGTTGCACATTTTTGGGTCAATGATCTATCACTGTAAGGATCAATAATAAACAAGACTTAAGTCTGTGCAGGCTTAGATGGTTTACATCATGGTAGGAGCAAATCCATTTTGTAGGTTGGAGTTACATCTGAGATAACCCAAAACTTCCTAAGTTAAGTCATCCTCACGATTGTAGATCCTGTGGTGCCAGATATGAAGGTTCTAGTGATCTATGGCTAATATGTATTTCGTTGATTTAATAGCGAGGAGGATAAAAAGGGAAGTGGGATGTGAAATCAAAAACTAATCACCAAGAAGGATATCGAAATCAATGAACAAGGTTGATCATGGAAACAAATGAACGGTTGTCAACGATTTTGCTAGGAGAAGTAGCGTGGATTAATAAAATACCGATGTGCATGAAATTCAAATAAAATATTCCCTATGATATTTGGGGTCCACTGTCGATCTAGATCTGATGGTCCTCATGGATTTCACGGATTCAACTAGAAGGTGAGCTAACTGCTGAGATGGGTTGGAAGTTTTAATTCAAACAAATTTAATACAATTGAATTCCATCGTTGATTGGTGGAGGACCCTCATCCGACGGTGGTAAATTCATTTCGCTAAGTGAAGTGACAGGAAGTTAACACGGGCCAATGTGAGCGAAATTTCATTAAGAAATGATTGAAACATTGGACGGTCCAGATCAGTCGAGAGAAATGTGGAATCTAGTTTTGAGAAGATCGATAGCAGAGAATGATTTTCGCACAAATAAAAGGGAAGATCCAAAAATACACATTTGATCATAGATCAACAGACAATAGTGAACCCGCAAGATAATCAATAGTTCAGAAGGGAAGCAGAAGGAGGAAAGCAGAAGGCAAAGAATCACAAAAATAATTTGGGAAATGTCACAGTTCCGCTATCCAAAATCTGAAAGATCGACTTTTCGGAAAACATTCAGATAAGATCGACGATCCAAAAGAAAAATGGTGAAAATCTGAAATCTTGAAATCACATGTTGAAAAAGTCACAAACCCGAAATCTGCAATACGGAAGATCGAAGGTCAAAATAACGTTCAAATGAGATCGACGGTTCGGAAAGATTGGTGTGAAAAGCGGAAATCTCAAAATGGCATGTTAATAAAGTCACAAACCCAAAATCCATAATCTAGAGGATCAATAGTCATAATAGAACTTGAACGAGATTGACGATGCGGAAAGATTGGTTCGAAAAGAGGAAATCATGGATTGATATTTGGAAAAATCCATATATCTTATATCCTCTTTTAATCTCAGATATACGATCAAGAAAAAATATGAAATGAGATCAACAGCTCAGGATGATTGTGGAAATAGATATTGCAGAAGAACATGATTGGAATTTTTTTTGAAGAGGAATGATCAATGAAACGACAATAGTGAAGAAATGCGTCCACGGGAAGCATGAAGGTATTTATTGACAAAATAATTGAAGGAAAGAAGTCGTCTTTGTGATCGCGAATGATAGAGTCCAAGAAGTGAATGACATACTGATAAAAATCATTCCAGGGTGGCAGGGCGGTGCTACGGAAAGATATAAATCTACAAAGGGTGTTATAGCATCCTTGTCTGTTGTAGTGGACATAAAACCAGGGTGTGGTAGCATCCTTATTTGTTGTAGTAGGAAGAAACCCAAGGTATTGGAGAATCCTTATCTGTTGTAGCAGGAAGAACCTCAAGGTGTTGTTGGATCCTTTCTCTAGCAGCATATAAAGCAATTTTGTAGATTCATCTTTTTAATGAGTTTAAATTGGTGGTTTTCTCTTTGAAGTTTCCACGATAAAATTTGTGTCTTAACCTGTTTGATTCATTTTGTGTTTTTATTTTAAAAAAAAAAGACAATACTTATTCACCCCCCCCTCTTAGTATTGTGGGATAATCCACCAATTGGTATTAGAGCAGGTTCCTTCACTATAGTTTAACCACTAGAAGGTAGATCCTATTTAAAAACCACTATGGATCAACAAGAATGTTTAGCCACCAACATAACTCTATTATTCATAGGAGAAAATTATGCATATTGGAGTGTGATAATGAAGTGCCATTGATGTCCCTTGGATGGGAGGTTTGAGAAGCAACTGAGAAAGAGTATAAAATAGATGAACATGAACCTATAGACCTAGAGGATCTAGGCCAATATGAAGGTAATTACAAAAACCTAAATGCAATCCTGAGTGGCTTGACAAACTCTATATTTACAAAAGTAATGCGATGCAAGACTGCCAAACAAGCCTGGGATAAGTTAAAAATTATCTATGAAAGAGCATATAAAGTCAAAGAATCCAAGATTCAGACATATAAAGGGCAGTTTGAAAGTCTTCAAATGAAATAAGAAGAAAATATTGGGGAATACCTTCTAATAGTAAATGAGGTTTTTAATGCTATTAGAGGTCTTGGAGGTACATTAAAAGAGAGAGAAGTTGTGAGAAAGGTACCAAGAACGTTGCCAATGAAATATGACTCAAAAGTATCCACCCTAGAATAAGGAGATGATCTTGACCATGTGACAGTAGATGAACTACATGGAATTCTCATTGCATATGATATGAGAACAAGACTAAATGAATCCTTAAGAAAAGAAGCATCATTTAAAGCCTCATCCAAAAATCAATCAGAGAAACTAGATGATGAAGAAGCTCCTTTTATTAAAAAAATTGAGAAGTGTAATGGATAATATAAAGGAAAGTTACCCCTAAAATGTTTTAACAGTGGAAGAGTTGGACATTTTTCTTCAAAATGTACTTACCCTAAACAATATTATAGTGATGAGAGAGAAAACTCAAAATTCAAAAAAGGTAAAACAGGAAACAAGAAGAAGTCCTATGAGAAAAAGAAAATTGTCTACACCATGGAAGATAGTGAAGATGCAGATACAAGTGAAGATGAAGAAACTGAAATTCTATTCATGGTTCTAGATACTCAATATTCAAACAGTGACTCAGATATAGAAGGAGAAGTATACTTAAGAGATGAACTTGTTAGCTCTCTTGAAGAACTTGAGAAATGCAGAAAAAAAAAGAACAAACAATCAAGTCATATCATTAGCGAGTTGGAAGATCAAATTCTAGATTTCAAAAGGATTGAGGAGGACCTAAACCTGTAGCTCAAAAGAAAAATACAAGAATCTAAGAGACTTGAAGAAGAAATCATACAATTCAAGAAAAATATTGATGAAGGATCTATCAAATCAAAGTTTGAGAATAGCTCAAGGATTCTAGATGACATCCTTAATAGCCAAAGAGCATCAAGTGATAGATATGGCTTGGGTTTTAACAAAGAAAAGAAACTAGAATGTTTTTCATTCACTAATCAAGGAGGAAACAAGAAAAACTATGCTAAAGCACTAAAGAGTCGAGTTAAAAAGGAAAAAGATCAAGAAAGGTGCCCTAAACTCTCAAGATAAAAACAGAAATAATATGGTGCCTAAAACACCAATTAGATATATGTAGATCTTTTTAGATCATTGTTACTCTTGTAATAACTTTGGTCACAAAGCCTTAAATTGTAGAGCTTTTGGGAAGGTTCTTGAATACAAGAAGAAGTCATCAAGTAATAAACCAAAAGGAAATCATAACCTTTTTACACTTCTTCAAAAATATGACATAGAGTGTTATAAATGTAATAACCATGGACATATGGCAAGAGATTGTAAACTAGTGACTCCTACAAGGAATATTGTTTCAATTACGTCTCAAGACACAAAACATAAGAAGTATTGGAAGGAAAATGAAGAAAAGGAAAGTTCCATGATTTCTCTGTGTTACAAAAAAACAAAACCTATGGAACTTGGATAGTGGGTGTTCAAAACATATCACCAGTGACCCAAACAAATTCATAACACTAAAAGATAATAAGGGTAAAGTCACTTTTGGAGACAATTTGTCTTCCAATATAATTAGCAAAGGAATAGTTGTTGTCAATAACAAGGTCAAAGCAGAAAATGTATTACTAGTAGAAAATATCAAGCATAATATTCTTAGTGTAAGTCAAACATGTGATCAAGGGAACATCTATATTTTTTACTCGAATAAATGTGAGATCAGGAAAAAGGACTCAAGAAGAGTTGTCAGCACTATTGTAAGAAATTCAAACAATGTATACATCCTAGACAATGAAAATCAATGTTACTGAAGTATGGTTGATGAAAGTTGGTTATGGCATAAGAGGATGGGACATTTAAATTTTGACAATCTTGTCAAAATAAGCAAGAAGGAAGTTGTAAGAGACTTGCCTAAAATTGTAAAACCCATAAAACTCAGTTTGTAGGCATTGTCAACATGGGAAGCAAACTAGATACAGTTTTAAAACAAAAGAACATATGACCTCACATCCTCTGGAAATAGTGCACACATATCTCTTTGTACCAACAAGAACTAAAGTCGTGTAGGGGGGATACTATTTCATGTTGCTCATTGATGATTACACAAGTATGACTTAGATGACATTTCTCAAAGAAAAATCAGAATCCTTTGAGAAGTTCAAAATATTCAAGGAAATGGTTGAAAATGAGACACATATGAAGATAAAATGTCTTATATCAGACAATGGGGGAGATTTTACTTCAAATAATTTCGATGATTTTTGTGAGAAACATGGAATCAAGAGATAATTTTCAGGTGCAAATACTCCTCAGCAGAATGGTGTGGTTGAAAGGAAAAATAAAACAATCCAATAAATTGCCAGAACAATGCTTAATGAAGCAAAGTTGTCAAATGCATATTGGAAAGAAGCAATATACACAGCTTTCTACATACTTAATAGAGGACAAATCAAAGTGAATAAGGACAATACCCCTTATGAACTATGGTATGGAAGACCAGCCTCAATCAAATATTTCAATGTATTTGGAAGTAAGTGTTACATTAAAAGGAACGATGATGATCTTGGAAAGTTTGAATCTAGGATTGATGAATGAATATTTCTAGGATATTCATCCTCAAGGAAGGCATATAGATGTTTCAATAAAAGGTTACACAAGATTGTAGAAAGTGAAGATGCAAGGATAGATGATATAAAACCAAGAAGTCATGATAGTGGTGAAAATACGAATAATGAAGACTTACAACAGGACAAAAGTACTCATGATGAAGAAGAAGGAATAGAGAAGGAAGATACACAGGAAACTGAATACAACTCCCCAAGACCTGATACAAAAGTTCCATCTAGAAGGATATAGAAGAATCATCCGGAGACACAGATATTGGATGATAAAAATGTTGGAGTTAGTATAAGGAGACAACTAACATTTAATGAACAAGCCTTACTCTCAATAGTGGAACCTAAGGATTTTACAGAAGCTAGCAAAAATAATGAATGGGTCAAAGCCATGAATTAAGAATTATATCATATTGAGAAAAATGAGACCTTAGAACTTGTCCCAAGACCCAAAGATAAGAATGTTATAGGGACCAAATGGGTTTTCAAGAACAAATTATATTAGAATGGTCAAGTGATAAGGAACATGTTGATGTATCTATAACTTTGGAAGATATTCTGTTGTATATCATCATTGTATGTTGTTGTACCCCCATTGGGGATGTGAGTTACCTTTTTACAGGATGTCTAAATTGTGTTTAGACCTTGAGGTACAAGGTCCATTTTAATTTGGGGAAATAGTCGTGAATGTAACATCATGTAATATGTAATTGTGATCTCTCTAGGAGAAGTGGGACCCATATGAGATGACATGTAGGCTCGATTCTTATATTGGGTCAATGACTTGAAATGGTATAAATAGGGAGGAACTCTCCCTCATTTATACACAGCTTATACACTCTCTAAGGTGTTTTGAGAGAGAGAGAGAGACAGCCAGAGGAGGAGAGAAAGATAGTTGTTGAACATTTCTTATTACTTATTTTGATAATCTTACTATTATGAAGAAGTTTGCAGGGTTTTTTCCTTTATGGTTTCCCCGATGAAAATATTTGTGTCTTGTGTATATTTTATATCTTATGAATTTTGTTGTACTTATTATTCTTTCAGTTAAATATCCTAGATATTATAATCATATCTTAAGAAAATCTAACATGGTATCATAGCCTCTCTGAAAGAATGCATTGTGCAGCTATGGGAACTAGAGCTTCCTAGTTGAACGTGTTCTCTCCATAGATCATCAAGCAAGGAAGGATAGGATAACCCACCTCACTAGGATGTATCTATTGCTAGTATCCATTTCTAAATCAAAGAAGTTTCACTGTACAACAAAAATACTGTTGCAATGGAAGCTAAAGGAAATTAGGGTTTCATGCCTGAAAACCCTAGAAGACTGAATTTAGTAATCCTAGATATTTCTCTATAACTCAATATTGGATAAGGATCAAAAGCTGATATTTTTACAGAACGAAGTGAAATTCGTGTTGTACACTTTGTAAACATTTCAGCCTCATATTCGCTATACTTCAGGAGATATGGTTCCTCCAAATCACGGTTCCAGCCTCTTCCAAAATGCAGTCATAAATAGGTGACCTAGGTATATTTTCTATATCTAGGGATATGAAGGTTCAAACAAAATTTTGAAAGATTTTGCAGGTATGGTACGGACTAAAGTTTCTGTGGTAAATGTTTCAGATCCAGAATGTGAAATAGTGACACATGGAACTCCATATAAGTTTTCTATCCTGAACAGTCCCCAAAATGGTCACCTTGGGAAAATATGAATAAGTCCCACTTAGAGAATCCATTTATTCTCTAACCTATAGGGTTGGAAATAATACTTGTCGGGATATCACAGTGATAATTTTAAGACCTTAAGGATCTAAAACTTTGGATATAGAACAAAATCAATATCAGTGATTTCTCTAGAAGAAATTGAAAAACTAGGGCTTCCTGTTCCAGGAGCTTCCCTCCACTATTTTCAGAAAAGGAGTACATTGGATAGCTCGCCTTGAATATTCCCATATTTCTATCCAATCAGAATTTTTAAATTCCAAGTTTTAAATATTAGGGTTTCTCTGAAAAAACCTAGATCATCTAGCTCCAGAACTAGAACAAACACCTCAAATCAATAAGATCTAAATTTTTTCTATTTACATTTGAGGTTCTCATTTCAAAATGACTAATCACACTAGCTTGATGAAAATATTGGTGAAGCTGAAAACTTTCGAGTATGGAAGTATAGGACCTTTGTGATCCTTGAAGAAATTGACTTGGATCATTATTTTAGTAAGAAAGTTCTACGAGCCAGAGGGAGATGAGGTTAAGGATAGAATCAAGAGAATCATTGTATATTCTATTAAATATCATCTCATCCCTCATCTTTCATCCTTGAACATACCAAAAGGAATTGTTCCATGCTATGACGAAGCAATCGAAGAAGAAAAAGAGATTGTTATAACCACCTTGAATGGCCTCCCGAGATGATGGGATTCATTCATTCGAGGAATGTGTTCAAGAAGGAAGTGATTACCTTCAGTAGACTCTGAGAATATTTCACATAAGAAGAAGATCGACTCATAATAAGAGAAGAGAATATGGGAGCAACTGAAGATCAAGATCTCACAATTCAAAGAAGATCCCTCAAGCGATGACGAATATGAAGGACTCAATTATTGAAGAACCTCTTATCCATCTTAGCATTTGGATAAGAAATGATGTTGTAATGAATGAAGAATATGATGAAGATGAAGGATCATGAAGGAATCTACCCATTAAACAAATAAAGATAAGTATTCAATTGTCATTTCATGATATTGTTTGGTTATACATTTGTCTATATTCAGTTGATGTTTGAGTATTTTGCATTTATACTACTGAATTGCACATAATGGGTAAGAATTCAATGGTGGTGTACAACATTCCATTACTACTTATCTAGATTGAAACCTCTTTGCTAGCATATTAGGATTAGTACACACTCTTAATAACATCAGAGTAGAATGCATCTAGAAGTTATTGTTTGTATACATGATATGGATTAATGTTGTAGCATTGGCTAAAATAGTCGCATGGCTATGTGACATATATTTGTCACTATTAATATGTTTTGGAAATTATGATATGTTTCTAATCATGGAAATGAACTTGACTTGTAGATCATTCCAAAGAACAAGCGACAACAGTTCAGAAGAGGAACCTGAAGCTTTCCCGGTCAAAGATACCACAGCAAAAGAAAGAGCTTCAGAAGAATATAACGAGAACGGTAGATCCACCTTGAGAGATGAAGACCACCTTGGGCACAAGAAATAATCCAAGATGAAGAATAGTATGACAATAATTCTAAAGAAATAAAGTGTCCTCAGGCACACTCCAGTTATGTGACATTGTTGAGCAACATCATTGATGAAAAGCCTTCTAGCTATGAAGAAGTAGACAAGAAGAAAGGGAAGGAGACTATGATCAAAGAGTACCAGTTCAAGAATGATGTCTAAGATGAGGTATCGAGACCTGAAGGGAACTTTGTAGTGTTTTCCATATGGATCTACAATATCCACCATGCAGTAGATTGAAACATCATGGGATACAAGGAAATATTTTTAGCATGAGGCTTCTCAGAGAAAGAAATCACAAACTACAAAGAGACATCTGCACTAGTGACGAGTCATGTATACATAGAGCAGCCACTGGGAGTTGAGACACATGACAAGAAGAATTATGTGTGCAAATTAAAGAAGGATTTGTACGAGCTCATAAGGCACCCATGGGATAACACATACATGAGCAACTTGAAGATCACCTAGAGTGATGAAGATCTTAACCTTTGCTACAAGGTTGAAGATGAAAGCCTATAGAGGATGACAAGCTCACAGATGGGTGCGAGAAAAAAATTTAAAAAAGAAATTCAAGATAGAGGATATTGGTATCCAGTGACCCTAGATGGATGCATAGAATATTAGTAGTAGAGGATGCTACTTGTCACTCTAGTACATAATGATTTAATACATAGAGTATGAAAGGCATAGGGAGAACGATTCTCTACTTCAGAGGGATTGACTACAGAAAATCCTCAGGTTCAACATGGTATGACAGGATGGACACATTATTGATGGCTCTAGGATTTAATAAGAGTAAAGCAGATTCCAACCTTTGCTTCAAGGTTGAAGGAAAAATACTAGTAATGTTCCCGTTATATGTCGATGACCTATTCCTAATAGGAACAAAGGAACTCATTAAAGATGCAAGAAGGAGACTTGCTATCGATTTCAAGTTGAAGGACTTGGGTATGATGCACTACTTTCTAGGCATGGAGGTGAGCAGAGTGCATATGGAATCTCCCTTGGACAAGGGAAGTATGCAGTGGAGATCCTGAAGAGGTTTAGGATGATGGACTGCAAGGCCATGGAAAAACCTATGGTATTAAACCTGAAGCTATTGAGTGATGCTTCATCATATATGGTTGATTCCACAATGTATCGTCAAATGATTTGATGTGTCTAATGAATAAAAGACCGAACACCTGCTTTGTTGTGAACAGCCTGAGCCATGCTCACCAAGTTGTAAAGCATGCAGTGAGGTACCTAAATGGCATAGTTGATTATCATCTCAAGTATGATAAGAATCAGAAGACTAACCTACATGGTTATGTTTATTTGTATTGGTAGCACCACTGAGAATAAGAGCACCTTGGGTTGCTTCTTCAATTTGAGATCCAGTATGGGATACTGGTTTGGAAGGATTGAGTCTTGCATGGCACTACGTATAGCTAAGGAAAAATATGTTGCCACTTGCTCCACCATTTTTTAGGTAGTATGTTTCTTTTGAAAGATACTGTTTGATTTGATTGATCTGACTTGAATTTTTGTATGATGCATAGAGGAGCATTGAAGCTCCAGTGTGTACTTCAAATCAAGGATCCTTCCAATGGGAAGAGATGAGTCTGAGACCCTTTCTGACATGGTGGCAGGTTGGGCCTCCCATGGTCGGATGTAAGTGAAAATCCTTTCTGACATAGTGGTACAATGGGTCTCCCATGGTCAGATGTAAGTGTTGATCCTTTTCGACACGCTGGCAGGTTGGGCCTCCCATGGTCGGATGTAAGTGCTGAGCCTTTTAGACACAATGGTAGGCTAGGAATCCCATGGTCAGATGTAAGTGCTAAGCCTATCCGACATGGTGGCAAGATGGGCCTCCCATGTTAGGATGTAAGTGCTCATCCTTTCCGACATGGTGGCAGGATGGGCCTCCAATGGTCAGATGTAAGTGCAGATCCTTTTCAACATGGTGGAAGGATGGGAATTCCATGGTCGGATGTAAGTGCAGAAACTTTCCGACATGGTGGCAAGTTGGGCCTCCCATGGTCAGATGTAAGTGCAGAGCCTTTCTGACATGGTGGCAGGATGGGCCTCCCATGGTCAGATGTAAGTGCTAAGCCTTTATGACATGGTGGTAGGCTAGGCCTCCCATGGTTGGATGTAAGTGTCGAGCCTTTTCAACATGGTGGCATGTTGGGCCTCCCATGTTCAGTTGTAAGTGCATAGAATTTTAGACATGGTGGAAGGCTGGGCCTCCCATGCTCGGATGTAAGTGCTGAGCCTTTTTGACATGGTGGTAGGTTGGTCCTTCCATGGTAGCATGTAAGTGCTAAGAGCTTGTCCGACATGGTGGTAGGATGGGCCTCCCATGGTCGTTGATGTAAGTGTTTTGTTATGTATATCTAAGTTGTGCTCCATGTGATGATGAGATGATATGAAGATGATAGTATGGTAAATAGGTGTTGCAAGGCATGTAATTAATCTTGGGATGCTCCCTCAAGTTTTGCACTAGCATGTAATCGGTCCTGGGAGATATTGCAGGTTTTGCAAGAGGCATATAATAAGTCCTGGGATGTAACTACTTTATGGATTGCTCGTAGAGATGATCAAGACCTACACAGAGGGCTAGGCCTACATCCATCATGAATAAGGGATGGCACTGTAGAAACTTATGATGACATATAGTATGGCACAATGATCAAATTATAAGAAGATGATGGAAGCAAATATGATGAAGACTCTGTGACTCCGTGATGATAACGATGTAATGAATACCTGACCAAATGTGTTGATGACTATGTAGAGAGAGAATAGATTCCTAGTTAAGAGGGAGAGTTGATGTATTTATAACTTCGAAATATATTATGTTGTATATTATCATTGCATGTTGTTGTACCCCCATTGGGGATGTGTGTTACCCCTTTACGTGATGTCTAAATTGTGTATATACCTTGAGGTACAAGGTTCATTGTAAGTCTTGGCCATAGTCCCAAGTGTAACATCATGTAATATGTAATTGTTGTCTCTCTAGGAGAAGTGGGCCCCATGTGAGATGACATGTAGGCTCGAGTCTTATATTTGGTCAGTGACTTGAAAAGGTATAAATAGGGAGGCAATCTCCCTCATTTATACACACCTCATACACTCTGTAAGGTGTTTTGAGAGAGAGAGAGAGAGATAGTCAAAGGAGGAGAGAAATATAGCTGCTGAACATTTCTTATTATTTCTTTTGATCATCTTACTATTCTAAAGAATTTTGCAGGTTTGTCTCGTTTATGGTTTCCCCGATGAAAATATGTGTCTTGTGTATATTTTATATCTTATGCATTTTGTTGTAATTGTTATTATTTCAATTAAATATCCAAGATAACCTAATCATATCTTAAGAAAATAAAACAGAAAAAGGAAAGATTAGTATATAAAGGGTATGCTGAGGTAGAAGGGATTGATTTTGAATAAACTTATGCCCCTTTGGAAAGACTTGAAGCAATCAAAACGTTTCTAGGACTCCCAAGCCATAAAAAATTTAAAGTATATCAAATGGATGTCAAGTCTACATTTTTTAATGGGAGAATAGAAGAATAGGTTTATATTGAACAACCTGAAGGTTTATTATTATCAGAAAATAGAGTCTATGTTTTCAAGATGAAAAAGGCACTCTATGGTATCAAACAAGCTCCAAGGGCCTGGTTTTCAAGGCTAGACAGTTATTTAAAACAACAAGGATTTAAGAGAGGGGCCACTGAAAGTAATCTCTACTTAAAAATCAAAGAGAAAAATATGATCATTATTGTTGTTTCTGTATATGACATCATATTTGGAAGCAATTTACAAATACTAAGTGTAAAATTTGATTTTGAAATGAAGAAGGAATTCAAAATTTCAATGTTGGGTGATCTAACATTCTTATTGGGATTACAAGTTCATAAAAAAGACAAATGAATATTTATCTCTCAAACTAAGTACATCAAAGACATCCTTAAGAGATTTAAGATGGAAGGCTCCAAACCTGATAGTACTCCTATGATCACAGGTTGTAAATTAAGTAAGGACAATGAGTCTCTCGAAGTGGATCATAACATGTATAGATCCATGATAGGAAGCCTATTGTATGTGACAGCTACAAGACCAAATGTGATGCAAGATGTAGGTCTGGTTGCTAGGTTCCAGTCAAACCCCAAAGAAACGCATGTAACTGCAGTAAAAAATAATTTCAAATATTTGAAAGGTACTATGTAGTATGGGTTATGGTACCCAAAAGTCAAGAATTTATTTTAAAAGAATTAACTGATGTAGATTGGGTAGGAAGTGCGGATGATTGAAAGAATACCATTGGAGCAGCATTCTTCTTAGGAAATTATATGGTTTCATGGTTAAGTAAAAAATAATCTTCCATTTCACTCTCCATAGCAGAGCCCGAATATATTGTTGTTGCGTCATATTATGCCCGCGTCATTTGTATGAAGAAAACACTAGAAGGCTTACTTGTGAAGTATGAGCACCCAATAATAATAAATTGTGATAATACAAGTGCCATAAATATGTCAAAAAACCCTGCCATTCACTCCAGGACAAAACACATACCAATAAAATATCATTTCCTAAGAGAACAAGTGTTTGAGAAGGTTGTCAAATTGGAGTATGTATACATAAAAGAACATGTTTCCTTCATTTTCACCAACCCACTACCTAAGGAATCCTTTGAGCATATTAGATAGAAGATGGGAGTAATTCCCTTACAAAAATTGTAGAGGAGGAAGTGCAATCTCAAGGGGAGATGTGATGACGGGGGGATTTGTCAGAAACAAGAAAGATAAGAAATCCTCAATAGCACAGCATGTTATCCTTTGTAATTTTTGTCAAAGGGGGAGCATGTTTATGTGTTGCCATAAATGCCAAAGGAGGGGATTATTGAGAATATAGTTTTCATTGATGTCAAAGGTGCTCATGAATGACAAAGGAATAACTAGTATATGTGGTGGTAGGATGAGTTTAGCAATGACAAAGGAAAATCAGTAACAAGGTTCATGAGAAGGGAAAATCAGTAACAAAGTTGATGACAAGGATTGATTGATTCCCTAATCAATCAACATGAAAAAGAGGTCATAAATTAATCTATGAGATCATTTATTTTTCATGAATGGAATATGTTTCAGA
Source organism: Pseudotsuga menziesii (assembly GCA_001517045.1). Classification (NCBI taxonomy): domain Eukaryota; kingdom Viridiplantae; phylum Streptophyta; class Pinopsida; order Pinales; family Pinaceae; genus Pseudotsuga; species Pseudotsuga menziesii. Next base: position 22,489 of record LPNX010689964.1, on the reverse strand, counting down.
ATAACCTTGTTGCAGGTTTTTGGATTAACGATCAATCACTGTAACGATCGATAATAAATAAAACTTAACTCTATGTAGGATTAGATGGTTTAGATCCTAGTTGGAGAAATTCCATGGTTGAAAGTTGATTTCTCAGGTTGGAGTTACATCTTAGATAACCCAAAACTTCCTAAGTTAAGTCATCCTCACCATTGTAGAACATGTGGTGGAGATCTGAAGTTTTCGAAGATCTATGGCTAATATGGATTTCGCTAATTTAATATTGAGGAAGATAAAAAGGGATTTGGGATGTAAAATCATAAACTAATCACCAAGAAGGAGATCAAGATCAAAGGATGAGGTTGATCATGGAAACAGATCAACAGTTTTCAACGATTTTGTTCGAAGACCTAGTGCACATTAATAAAATCCTGATGTGCACAAACTTCGAATAAAATGTGGCTTATGATATTTGGGATCCATCGTCGATCTAGATATGATGGTCCTCATGGATTTCACAGATTCAACTAGCAAGTGACTTAACTACTGAGATGGATGTGAAATTTTAAATCAAACAATTTTAATACATTTGAAGTCCACCCTTGACTGGTGGGGACCTTCATTCGACAGGGGTAAATTCATTTCATTGGGTGAAGTGACAGGAGATAACACGGCCCAATGTGAGTGAAATTTCATTAAGAAATGATTAAAAATGTGGATGGTCCAGATTAGTCAAGAGAAATGTGGAAGATGATTTTGAGAATATTGGTGTCGAAGAATGATTTCTGCATAAAGAAAAGGGAAGATCCAAAAATAAGATTTTGACCATAGATCAACGGACAAGATTGAAACTGAAAGAGAATCAACCGTTTAGAATGGAACCGGAAGGTGGAAAAAAGAATGCAAAGAATTTCAAAAATACATTGGGAAATGTCATAGTTTTGCTACCCGAAATCCGAAAGATCTATGGTCCGAAAAAACATCCGCATAAGATCGATGGTGCGGGAAAAATGGCAAAAAGAAGAAACATCGAAATAACATGTTGAACCAGTCACAAACCTGAAATAGGCAATCTAGAAGATCGAAGGTCAAGATAGCACTCAAATTAGATCAACGGTGCGGAAATATTGGTGCAGAAAACGGAAATCCCAAAATGATGTGTTGAAAAATTCATAAACTTGAAATCTGCAATCCGGAATATCAATGGTCAGGATAGAACTGGGATGAGATCAATGATGCATAAATATTTGTTCGGAAAGCATAAATGGTGGAATGATATTTGAAAAAATTTGCACTTCAGATATCCTCTTTTTATCGCATATCTACGATCAAGAAAAATCCAAAAATGAGATCAACGGCTTGGGATGATTGCAGAAACAGAGATTATGGAAGAACATGACTGGAAGTTTTTTTGAAGAGGCATGATCAATGAAACGACATAATAGTGAAGAAATGTATCCATAAGAATAAATAAGGTATTTATTGATAGAATAATTGAGGGAAAGAAGTCGTCTATGTGATTGTGAATGACAGAGTCCAAGAAGTGAATAATAGACTCATAAAAATCAGTCCAGGGTGGCACGGTGATGCTAGGGAAGGACATAAGTATGCAAAGGGTGTTCTAGCATCCTTATCTATTGTAGCAGAGAGAAAACTAGGGTGTTGTAGCATCCTTTCCTGTTGCAGCAGAAGAAACCTAGGGTGTGGGAGAATCCTTGTCTGTTGTAGAGCGTAGAATCTCAGGGTGTTGTTGCATCCTTTCTGTAGCAACAGGTAAATAAATGTTGTAGATTCATCTTATTAATGAGTGTAACATACCTATATAACCTACTAAACATGCATAAAAAAAATTATTTCATACAATTCATGGGCTATGCATATTCCTATATCGTTCATTCTTAACTTAAGTGTTACTCTACAATCATTCTATAATCAACAAGTCCTTTCTGTGACTAGAGGAGTTCTTTCTGCACCTCACAGGACCTTTATGCAATTTCTCTTCAGCAATGCGTATCGCAGATTGTGGAACCCTCAATTACTTTCTATTTTCCTTTATCACTTCCCGCCTTTCGCATTTCTCCCTCCTCATTTCGAAATGCAGACTATGTGTCGCAAAACCTCAATATTTACGATTTTTCGTTTTTGGCTTCTTGCTTCCGCCTTCTCCATTTCACTATGCGAATTATGGTAGGCAGAGACTCCTTAAATCGCCCTATGTTTCTTTCATTTTCTTCCTTCCACCTCCCACATCCTGAATGTGGATTTTAGCAAGAAGAACTCTGCAAAATGCCATTGTGATTTCATGCCTTTTCGCATGCCACTTTCTGCATTCCGTTGTGGACTTAGGTAATCCAAAATTGAAAACATAGCAGAATCATTTGACCAAATACTTCCTTTTGTATTTCTTCTTTCACTGCGGACTTTGGGAATTGAAAACTTAAAACATGACGGAATCATTTGACCACATCTTTCCTTATGCATTCTTCCTTCCTCCTTTCACTGTGGACTTTGGGAATCAGAAAATTAAAATACGACGAAATCGTTTGGCCACATTCAACCTTCCGCATTCCTCCTTTTCTCCTTCCTTTGCAGACTATGGGATCGAGAACTGAAGATACGATGGATGTTGAAATTATTCAAATAATTGAGAGGGGGGTGAATCAGTTATTTCTAAATATTAAACCATTTTTCAATAATTAAACAATTATTACTGATTACATATTTACAATTATGATAATGAAACAAGTAAAGCATAAGCGATGATGATCATAAAAAACACACACATGATAGAGACAGACACATAACATCTTTATTTGAGCACCTACTCAAATGAGGCTACAACCTCTGTTTTACAAATTCCTTCTTTTGGAGAGCACCAGCCCTCATGTTTTTTCTAACACCCACTAAAATGACATTCTCTAGCTACAACTAAGAGGAAGCACCACCTTATGTTGATGTATATGTAACTTCGGAATGTATTCTTCTATGTATCTTATGTATTGTAACCCGATGTTTATTCTGGGATGTTTCTATTATGTATTTGAGTCATGTGGTCATGCCCCGATGTTCTGATCAGGAGGATTAATAATGTAAACAAGTCATATCAAGTCATTAGGTAAGTCCCCACAGTTTAGGGGTACTTGGGTTATTATACACTAAGTAAGGTGTAGGCTCGAGTAAGTAATTGTAAGTTAAGCCTACATGGTTGAGTGCACTTCAATTCAACGGAAGAATATAAATAGAGAGTGAGAGTCTCTCTATTTATCACTTGTGAATTACATCACTTGCTCTCTCAAGTGTGGCGCACTTTTGGAGAAGGAAATACTTTGGCTTGACAGAAGACAGAAGGCTGCTGTTGTGTTGGGAGGTCATCTTACTGTTTTGGGATCACATATTGTGGTGATACTATCTTAGAGGAAGTTGAGGGGTTTTCTCCATTTATGGTTTCCCCTCCTAAAATATTTTTGTCTCTTGTCTCTTGTGATGTGCTTATGTTATTGCTGTGCTTGTTATTCTCTCAGTGAAAAGATCCTAACATAATGCTAGCTTAAATGTTGAAAAACTAACATGGTATCAGAGATAACCTGAGAAGAAGACATTGTGCAGCTACAGGAACTAGGGATTCCTATTTTGTGGATCTTCCTCCACATATTTTCAGCAAAAGTATGCTAGGATGACTTTCCATTGAAGGGTGCATCTTTCTATCGATGCGGAATTCAATTTCAAGTATTTTCAGTTTCGATGTGGAAATTAGGGCTTTCTACAGAAGAGGAATTTTTGGGTGAGACTAGCATAGGATTTTTCTCCTCATAAAAACCGAAATTTAGAGACCTGGATCAATAAATTTGGTTGGGTGAAACTCTGGGAAAGTCAAACCCTAGTTTGACCCTGAGCTAGGAGAAACCCTAAATACTAAAACTGCTAAGTTTTGGTACAGTCACTATATGCCGAGATTGGCAAAGTCTCAAAAGCTGAAAATTGCAGGGGCCAAAGATACAATCCTGATTCCCACTGTGTCGAAAGGGAATCCTCTGATTCTATGTATGCTGGGAGATATGATCTCTCAAAGTTAGGGTTCTAGCCTCTTCCAGAAATCATCCATAAACATGACACTTGGGGAAAATTGCAATATATTGGGCTACATAGGTCCAAATGGAATTCCTGAAGATTTTCCAGAAAGGGAACGGACTTTAATTTCTGTGGTCCGAAGTTCAGACTCAGAAGATGAACCAGTGACACGTGGCATGCCGTACAACTTTGCTGTTCTGAGCAGTCCTGTAAAAGGTCACCTTGGGAAAAGGATCATAAATCCCAAATGGTGAACCTAATTCTGATGAAAACTATGGTTTGGGATCAGGGACATGCGAGGTTACCTAAGTGAGAAATTTCAGACACAGAGGATCAGTAATTTCGGAGATATCATAGAAATAGTAGCAGGCATTTTTGCAGAAGAAATCAGAAAATTAGGGCTTCCTGTTTCAGGAGCTTCCCTCCACTGTTTTCAGAAAAGGAGTACATTGGACAGCTCCATTTGAATAGATCTATGTCCAATAAAAGGTAGTGGGGAATATTCATACAAGCTAAACTCTGGTAAGTCTCTAACAATGAAAGAAGTATTGTTTGTGCCAGGATTGAAGAAGAACCTTCTCTCCATTTTAGCATTGATGAAAAAGGAATGCAGGCTGCATTCATAGATGGTCAAGTCATCATATGGCCAAAAGGAAAGACTATCGATGATGTGGTAGTGATTGAAGAACAAGAAGGAGGCTTGTATAGATTGAAGGGATATCAAGAACAAGCTTTGATCCATGACACAGTAGAGCCAAATGATCTTTGGCATAGAAGGCTTGCACATGTGCATTACAGAGCACTACCTATTGCAAGCAAAGCTATTGAAGGTCTTCCAGAATTTCAAGCTACTTGAAGTGGTGAAAGAAAAAGTGAAGAATGCAAAAGTGGTGATGGCCACCTTGAATGGCCTCCCAGGATTGTGGAATTCATTCATATGAGGAATATTAAGAGCTCAACTCTTGAAGAACTTCTTATCCTCCTTATCATTTGGATAAGAAACGATGCTATCATGAATGAAGAAGACGATGAAGCTGAAGACTCAAGAAGGAGTATGCCCATGAAAAAAT